>OZ005651.1:321609787-321943787 GCA_963930645.1 Salticus scenicus | reverse complement strand
GCTTTAGAATATAATATTTTTTAAAAATATCAAAAAGGAATTTAAAAAAAAGTTATTTTTTTATATATATATTTAAAAAAGAACCTGTGAAAACGTAAATTTAGTTTAAGAATAAAATAAAATATTATAAAGGCTTAAAAATTAACAATATAAAATTTAATAACAAGCAATTTTACTCCAGAAATAAAACAAAGGTTTACCACGCGTCACTTTTTTGGGCACCGGAATTTTCGAAGAGCATTTATTAAAAAGAATTTTTTTACGATTCATCTTAATTAATCGTGAAAAACTATCTAAAAACCTGTTATTAAAAATTTTCGGTGAAAAAAAAAAAAAAAAAAAAAAAAGTGACCAATGGGAACCTTGGATACACTTTCGACCCTCTCAACCAAATTATCGAAAGTGGCAAAATATTAGCATCTTTTAAAATCTTATTTTGTTTATTTGTTTTCATTTCTCTTTTTTTCTTAGTAAATTGTTTTAGAAATTTGCAGCTTTATATTTGTTTAAAGTAATTTTTTAATTTACGTTATTCTAGAGAAAAATTTACGATAAAAAAACCGCTTTACTATACAATATCATTTTGTTCAAAAATTTCCGATTCCAATAATTTGGTGGAAAGAATTGGTTGTGTAAACATATTTTTCTTCTCAAAATATTAAATATAATGTTTTAGGAACCTTTTAAGTTTTTCCCAACATAAACACACTGTTAAAAATTTCTGTAAATTTAATGTAAATATTTATCCGGAGTCTCTGTAAATTTACAGTAATTCTTAGTTAAAAGTGAATAATCGAGATTCTCAATCTTTATTCGGTGTTTTTACCTTATTTTATTATTTAATATTTAATTAAAATTAAAAATGACTGTTTCTACTTTAGAAAAAGTATTCCAAGTCCTAAACATTTTCTCACCAATAATTAATTAAATTAATATTAGTTATTAAAATGAATGTATAAAGTTTTTTTTACATCTCCGTTTATTTTTCTCTGTCATTTTAAGTAAGACTTAAGATAATAGATTACACAGAGTTTTCTGTTGAAATTTTTAACAGTGCAGTCCAAACAAATAATATTAAATTGAATAATATAATTATATTTCATCAATAATTTGACCAAGCATGTAACCTTGAATTCGACTAATTTGTAGAATTTAAAGATGCAAACATATTCAAAACAAGATGAGTTTCAGTTTCAAGTGCTTTTGAAAAATGAGCTCCCAAGAGAAAACAAGGGGATTAAGCATTTGATTCTCAAATGAAGTGTACTGAAAATTGCTTTTTTCGTTTTATTTGAGGGGGTGAAGTAAAAGAGAAAGCTTTCACCAGACGAAAGTGTGAATTTTAAATATTTCCATATTACAGAATTACCCTGGAGGAATAAACTCATTCGGCTTTGCTTCAATTTGTATGGGAGGAAGTTTCTTAAAATATGTTTCATATGGAAACCCCTATCTTCACTCCTTTTCCCAGGAGGAAGTTTTCAACTATTGGGAAGGAAAAGGAATTATTTATAAGAAGCCAAAGGTAATCACTTCACTTTACTTCATAAAATTTAGCTTTATTTATTTATTTGAAAACACTGAAAAGGTGCCTTATTAGGGGCACTCCAGAACTATATCAAAAGTCTTCGCGCGATTTTGTATTACCAGCTAAGAAATGTTAACAGTGTATAAAGTCAGATACCCGACTGATGTTTGCACATTCCGATGCTAAGCATTTGAAAATATAGCAGGCACTTGCATCCTTTTACCTCTTAATGGAAAAGGATATCAATGCAAATGCAAATAAAAGCAAAATTAAGAGGGATATGCGTTTTAAATAAATTAAAATAATTCTTAAACGAGATAGTTAATGTATATTTTTAATTTATGAAATGCTATTATATTAAAAGAAAATAATAATAATGACACATAAAGATTAAAAACAAAAGTGTAATTTGAGATAATAAATCACTAAATCTTTTTAACACGCTTTTATTAGCTTCAACTGTATGTATGTTTGTTTGTATGTTTGTATGTTTGTATGTTTGTAACCGCTCTGGGAGCAAACATAAAATCTGTATTGTAAAAAAAGACTTTCCCTACGTGAACGCTGTGGCTGTGAGGTCAAGCTCCGCGCTACGAACCTAAAGGTCTAGCGTTCGAGCCCAGTCAGGGGAGGTTTTCGTTTAATTCTAAATTATTTTAATTAAAGATTTAAATGTATGTAAATATTATGGTGTGTCACTCACACGATTTTCTCTTACCCTGCATTTTAATACTAAGATAGATATTTTGTGCTTTTTAGGTCACATTTCTATAAAAGCGTGTTCTTTAATTTTTTAAAACTATAATATTATTTCTTTTTAATTCACAGTCACAATTTACTTATTTAGAAATATAGCATATTTCACTATAAGGGGAAATCAAATTTTGTCCCTAATTTTCACGTAATTAAGGAAATTGTAACGATAAATTTATCGATATTTTTTCAAAGAATTTTGATGATAATATAAGAAGGGATGGATAAATAGTCGTTTCTCAGGTGCTACGTATGTACACTTACAATTTCTAAACATAGAGTATTTCAATCATTATTATACGAATACGGATAATGATCCCATCTAGCATTTCATTTATACACTTTGTTCAGCTACTCATGCATTTCATATAATAAATTTTAAGCAAAAAATCTTAAGCTTTAATTATCCTGACAAAAAAAAAAAAAAAAAAAAAAAAAAAAAAAGTAACATGATTAATAGCATTTTTTTTTTTTTTTTTTTTTTTTTTTAATTAAAGACTTAGTTCTGGAAATGTAAAGTAGGTATGAGGTAGTTTTTGCAAGTTCTTTTGGTACAGCAATACGATTATGCACCGGGTGATCCAAAGTCACAGAAAAAATAAAAAATATATTATTCAAAAAAAAGTATTCACCGTAGCATTATAAAATTTTCACTGAAATGCGCAGAAAAACATGGGAATTTTTTTATGTATAAGAAAAAAAAATAATTACATTTTTCACCAATAAGTAGCGCTGTATTTGCAGTATCCTCTCAGATTTTAAGCACATCCGCCTTCTGCAATGACGTCACATAGCGAATGCCGAATAATCTGACTTTGGCGTGTTGTATATGATTTCAGACGTTAGCGAATATTTAAATTAAAAATTTATTCCTTATAATTGCTGTTAATTGTTCTAAAAAGAAATCATAACATTATTAAGAGATAAAGCACTGTAAATTAAGTTTTATTCGCAATGCGCAACGCATCACGGCCATTCTCATGAATGACGGCCGTCACATTCAACATTTACAGTTCTAGTTCCGTTGTTGGACGTTTTGCGCTACCACAAGAAAGTAATTTTACAATTAAAGCGCTACATAATGGAGAAAAATTAAACTAATTTAGATTAATTTTTCTCACTAATAATTGTTTAGCAATAAATCTTTTGTTACTTAAAATAAGAAAAATCTCATGCCTTTCTGTACATTACAGCGAAAACCGCACGGTGCTACGGTCAACACTTTTTTGAATGATATAATTTATTTATCTTTTTTGCGACTTTTGGATTACCCGGTATATTGTTATAATTAGGGTTCACGCCACCATGACGACATAGCGACAATTGTCGCTAATAGGTTTAAAACTTTGAATTTAAATACCATAAAATACAAGAAACTCCCAAAAAAATTTTCGGGTCGAAATAAAGCACGAGCCTTTGTCAGGCGAATAACATAGACACGAGTACTGAAATTAGAACGACACTGTTTTGCATTTTATGGTGTTTAAATTAAAGGTTTTCAATTTATTACTTTTCAATGCCAGTTCTCAAGTGCAATTTTATTATGATAGTCGCTAAGTCACCAACGCAGGTCGCCAAAATCACAGAGATAGGCGACAAATTTGTTGTTTAAAATAGTCTTATAAACTGTTTTTTATTTATATTATAAACAAAGGAAACAGATTTGCTTTTTTTTTTTTTTATATAAAATGTCGGTAAAGAGCATTTTAGAAATGGAAATTATCATATTTTAAACAAAATTCTCCAGTTGTCATTATTTTCTATTTGTTAAGTATCGTTTATAGTTTGATAGTCGACACATCAAGATATTTTCTTTCTTGAAGATTCTGCCCAAGTGCTAGTTTAAGTATTTCATTTTATTTTGGTTCTCTGTACTCATGCCGACTTTTAGTGCCTGATGAAGGGTGAGACATAAAACTTTTAACTTGAAACATTTTTTTTTTTTTTTTTTCAATTTATGATTTCTTTTTTTAACCATTCCATACCAAGTTTTCGGCGTATTTTTCTAAAAGTTGTTAAAATAAGCCTGTTATCATAATTTATATGTTTGAATTAATTTCTGAAATCAAAAATTTCCCCTTTGTGGAAACTAACATAGAAACACGCAGATAGTTTATATTTAAATTATTATTATTTTATTATCCTAAATAAAGTTCATCTAGAGTTTTCTGACAAAAGTATTAATGTATACAATAAAAATATGTATAACAATTGTGCACCAAATTCTTATAATGGTACAAGCATTGTCTGTATCTATTTTCAAGTCCCCAATTATGCAATTAGTAAGGTAAATTGAGGGAAGACGCCGTAGTTTTTGATAATTTCTTCTGTAAAACTCCCTGTCAGTTATATTTGTTATTTATAAATGTTTTGCGAAAATTTTCACTTTTGAGTACATATTTAAAATATATTTAACTTCAAAAACGTTATAAAAATTTTGAAATAAAAGTTTTCCTTAACGCTTTCGTTTCAGCATCTTACCTCAATCTTGGTGTAAGATCGGCGTCTACTTAGGGGTAAGATGGCTTATGGGATTTCAGTGCAAGGTACACATTTATGAAACATTATATTTATTTTAAAAACACATGACTGGCATAGACAAAATTAAAACAAAATATTATCCTTTATCTTATTTTCTGTTTTGTTAAAATTAATGTCCAGATATAACTTACAACAACAAAGAAGGCAACCAGTCATCTTTTCTCAATGTAAATTTACCGGCATCTTACCCCCAAAAGTTTTCGTCCTCTTACCCCAAAACATTGAACAAAATGTAAGTCCGCTCATTAACTCACAAAGGGGGTTACCGATCCTGTTTATAGGTTTGACGGGAAAGCCATACTTTTAAAAATAACCTTTTTTTTAATGTATAAACTACAGTTGGCCCAATTAACTAACAAGAGACAATTTTTCAACACTTACCATATGAAGAGAGATGGATTATCGATCCAAATTAATCTAAAAAATTCCTAAAATTCATGAATAAAAAGGGAAGACTTGTGTACCTAGGCCCACTTTTTTCAATGTCCCAAAATTACCTGTTTACGATCATGAAACTGATGCATACGTATCATTAGGACTAATTACTTGCAATTGAGATTGATATAAATGCTTAAAATAATAAATTCTGACAAATACAACGATTTTAAATAAACTTCCTACATGGTCCTAGGTTCAAGACGTTATTGTACCGAGAGAAAACAAACACACAAACATGTATTTTATAAAAGAAACAACATCAGGTGACAAATTTATTTATCATATAACAACTATTTGAATTGCAATGCTCCAAAATATTAGTGAATTACAAGTATTGTCATACAGTCGGTAACAAATGTGTCCGAACACTAGCAAAAATTCCTATGTAAAAAAGGTACACTTAATACTGTTTTGTTAAATAAATCTTTGCCGAATCACGTTCTTAGACTGACTAAGAACAGGATTCGACAAGGATTTATTTAGCAAAACTGTATTAAGCGTACTTTTTTTACATAGGAATTTTTGCTAGTGTTAGGACACTTTTGTTACCGACTGTACGTTATTCAACTTTAAAAAAAATAATTCTAAAAGTGAACACCATACGCTGGCTTTTCTAGAGTGCCTGTCAGGATTCTACACCTCCCTTGTTTTCAGCGACCTCTTTGTTTTATGTACTAGGTTTCGCTTTTTTGAAAAAGTGTTCAGTTATCACACATGAGATTGAGTTAGATGTCGAAGGCTTCAAAAATTCTGCAGGGCAAGAAGCCAAGTTTGATGCAAAAACGCCTAGTTCCATTATTGCAGACTTACTTTCTTACTCAGGAAAATCATTATTTTGGCAATGGTCTCAGTTACACATGAACTTTAACTCAAATATTCATCATTGATGAATATGTGTTTGATTCACTGGCCATACACAAGACACATGAAAGCTAGAATGTTTTTAGGAGTGAAGGCCAAAGGATAGGATTTTCCAGATTTTTCTGCAAGGTCAATTAATTAAAACCATTTTTCTTCATTTAATTAAGAAAACTTTTTAAATAAAAAAGTAAGAAAACAAAAATATGATTATAATTGTATTTAGGGCCATGGATACAAGTCAGCTATGTAGACCTAGGTATAAGATTAGGTAATTTCATTAAAAGCGTCTTCTTTTAAGAAACTCGGATGAAGAAGAGATTTAATTACTATCTCATTTAATATTTAATATAACAACCAAAGTTATGTACTCGAAATCAATGAGAAGTATTTGACTTACCTTTGTAAAACAATAAAACAGATGAGCCTCAAAATTTTACTTTAGATCATAGAAAACTTCTTTCCACTTATAAATTGTAAAAACTTTCTCCTCAATGGTTTCAAAGTGGCTTCAAAAATAGCAGTTGGTGTTGTTACATATACATTTGAGTAGTAAAACTGGAAATTAAATATGATTCAGCTAAAAGTTGGGTAACCCTAGGTACACGATGGTTCTAGGTACACAGGTCTCCCCTAATATATGTCTCGTTACTGATGTAATCTCCTACAAACTTCCAGCGGCCTCTTACGGCGCCTGCGTGTAAGAGAACCATGTGACACGGCATCTTGTCTGACGTGGTATCTTACCCAAACTTAACCTAAATGTTTGAAATCTTAATGTCATCCGAAACATGAAAATAATACCATGTTTGCATGATACCATAAAAGGGAATGCCATCATCGATTAAAAAATAATTTGCCCCATTAGTGGCTGAGAGATTCTGATCAGTGTTTAGGTGTTTAGTGTTTTTCGTGGTTTCCTCTAAAATTCGATTAAATACGGGCTAGACCGAATAGAAGGACCCTCACAGAGGGCGGCCTCGGACCCTCATATAGTCAACCGGCCTTAACACCTACACCACCTGAAAAATAATTTATAGATAAATATTCTACGCGTTTACAAACAAAGAGAAATAAATGAATAAATAAAAATAAAAGAACACGCTTATTTTACCCCAAAGTAAATATTTTTCTTTCTATGCCTATTCATTTTATAGATTTAAAACACGTTTAAAATCTTCATAAGCTGAACTCCCTGGGAAGATTTCCTTCGAGATTTATTGGGAAAACGGTATTCTGTACGGCATGTCAAGATAAATGCCAAATCTTAAGCGGAGAAGAATTTATGATAAATTTTTCTTTAATTAGATTGAGAATTCAAATGAGAATCAATTAAAAACAAATGCATTACGGTTCGCCTTTATGGAAACTAAAATACTGTTCAAAGGAAGTTATCTGTTAAGCGTATTATATATTAGTTCAGGTATTTCTGTTCAAAACTCTGTAATAAATTAAACAGCAATCCATCAGAGCTTCTTTCTTATTAGAAAAGGAGAATTCAAAATCCAATTTCAGATTAGTATAATAGAAAACTGTGTAAGAAGATCCACTTATATTATTATAAATTGTAAGAAGATCTTCCTAATAATTATTATAACTTGTTTAACGCGTAATCAATTAAAGATTATATCGTTAAATGCTATGTAATCTTACAATACCCAACCTCTCAAAAAGGTTTTATGTTAAAATATCCGGTTAACGTATTATATATTTTGAAATAATTCCATTTTTAAAATAATTTAATTATGTAAAAGAAAACATTTTTTCATTTTTGAAATTTAATTTCAGAATTTCCTAGCTGTGCTTACAGTTAATTGACTGTTCATTTATAGTTTTATAGAAATAATTTATACAAAAGATTCTAAACAAACCATAAAATTATTAGAAATGTAACAAGGTTTTCTGCTTTTACCTTATAAGTTGTTGCACGGTCATGGTCACACACATTATAATTCCTGAATGATGGAATTCCTTGAACCTCCTAAATGCAACACAGTATTAATAATTTTATAAGAAATCTGAAAAGTCATGGAGTTCATGGATTGATTAGCGCTAGAAATGCTACTTATAGTTCGGACTTACAGGGCAGAATATGAGTTTGATTTACATCCAGCTAGTAACTGGAAATGATTCGATATGATAATAATGCTGCTGATGTCACAGGTAATGATGTCAAACACAATTAAAACTAGAGAGACAGAAAGAAAAGCTAATTACAGAGACAGATATACAGGATGCTCGAAAATTGTTAGACCCTTTACAAAAGGAAATTTAAAAAAAAGATATTTTGAAACAGTAGCAATATAATTTAATCGCTAACTTGTTGCCTAGTTTCAAAAATCAATACATTTCATTGTGATATTCGTTGGTGGCTCATAGTACATCTAAATGATACTCGATTTTATTCCATGTATTTGAAAACATTTAGAGGGTTACTGAATGAATAGCAGCTGTGATTCGCTGCTTGAATAATTGCCGTAGGCCAGAAGAAATAGCCGACGTAAATCAACATGAATAATAATAATAATAATAAAAAAAAAATCCAAGCAGTTAAATATGGTGATCGAGATGGCCACGGAATTGCACAGCACGACCAATTCATTTCTTGGTGAATTGTTGGTAAACACGTTGAACTCCATGCGAATTCTTAAGGAAATCCCCGTCAGGCCACGTGCGCTGCTTAGAAGCACGTTATGTTTACCGTATTTCAATAAATTCCATTAAAATGCCTTAATTATATAATAATGTAACAAATAAAAATTAAGTAAACTTTAAATAATTTTTCAGTAATTACTTAAAACAATGTAATTGTTTTAGTTTTATATCATATTTTACACTGTCAGCCACCGGTAGTTCACGCGGCCTAAACGGAATGTTCAGTGTCAGCCACCGATGGCTCACATGGCACTCAACGTGTTAAAGCAATTGGGCACAGACGTTGATCTATGTGGATGCGTACCGTCCTGTTGAAAAATTCCATGATTTAATGTTGATCGAAAGCTGTTACAACAGCTTTCGATCCGGTGGTATTGCGAAAATTTCCAACATATATAAATAAGTATTAACACAAATGGTCTTTTCTGAGAAGAAGAAAGGGTCAATGATTTTTTTTTTTTTTTTTAATAGGGTACATTAAACATGAACTTTGTCGGAGTAAAATTATAGAGAATAATAATTTTGGACTTTTGTTAGTCAGATCTTATTTAAATACTTAGGTCGTACTTATAGCTTATTTTTAATTTAATTCTGTAAAGTATGTGACAAATTTTGAACTAACCTGAATACATATAATCATTTAAGCACTGTTAGAAGACATGGCAGGTAAAAAAAAATGATAGTTTATTTTATATAAAAAAGACTTCCTCCTTGCAAAAAAAGTGTTTCTTTTCCTTTGAGAAAAAATGAAATACTCTATTTGAATGTCAAAAGCAAATTCTTCTTAAAATAAATAACTTTTATTTGTACCACACTGACTGTATTTCTTAAAACCAACTACTTTTTTTTTCAGCATTTGCAATGATGTAAGTAAATATAATGCTGTAATTTATTATTTTAAACGCTATATGAAAATAAAAATTGCCTACATTTTGAGTATTTTCACAACGTAATTAGTTGTTTAAAGTAAACAACAAAAACTTATTTTTTTATAGCGCGACACTGACTTTTAAAGTAATAAATTATTCATTAAATGATAAAGAAATATTTCGCATAATGTATTTCATTCAAAAGAAAAAAAAAGTATTCGAGAAATAAATTAAACTTAAAAACTTCAGTTTTTCCCGTACTTTCCTATTTAAGCATTACAATGCAGTAAATTAAAAAATATATACGAGTACATTTTGTAGGAGTTAATGACATTGGAACAGCACTTTAATAATAATACGAAAAAAAAAAAAAAAAAAAAAAAAAAGCAAACATTTTAAACCCCTTGCTGCTAGTTTCAGTTTAGATTGAAAATTAAGACAGGAGAAACTTGAGTATGTCAGAATTTGAAATGCGAGTTGAAAGAGAAGAGGTGGCGTTCATGGATACGGAGGTGGTGCTCATGGTGATGAGAGTTAATTTGATGTGATTCTCGATTCTGCACGTATACACAATTGAGAAGTGAATAGAACACATATTTTCCCTCCAATATAATCGAAAAGAGCTATTTTGCGGATGTTAGTTCACAGGAGGGGTGGTATCATGCTTGATTGTCAAACTTTCTTTCAGTAAGGGCGAAAGAGATTTCAGTAAGGGTGTCATTTATTGTACGGAAGTTCTCAAGCCTTACATAGAGGTGCGGTGGCTTTGGACCTTCTCTTTATGGTTGAGAACGCGACACTACACCGTACAATGAACGGCAGCTGCAGAGATCTTGGAATGGAAGAATATTTATCGCAGGAATTGGCCTGAAAATAGGACGAAAATACAATCGAACATGAATGAATCCTTCTCAGGAGACGCTTAACAACGCGTGACCAGATTTAACAACGATTCCGCAGCTATGATAGGCGCTATAATTGTACACTCAATTAATTTCTACCTACGCACTCAGTTAATTTCTTTCCACGCTTTAGTTGACGTCAGAGTGAGTTCACCCCTCATGTTTCGCAACGCATTTTAATAAAATTTCTCTTATGCGAAAGCGTCAAATCAGCCGAAATCATTCAAAGACTAGAGTTTGGGGAGGCTTGCTTAAAGAAAATCCAAGTGTACGATTTGCACAAAAAATTCCAGCTGAGACACAAAAAACTCACCTCTCACCGCGATATGTACTTGTGGCGGTGTTTCGGAACTTCGAAGAGTTTTGCAAGCAGATTTTCTGTATGAACGTCGTACAGTTAATGATACCTACTATTGTTAGCTATTGGATGACACAAAGGTTGCATATTAGCAAAATATACCGTCAGATTTACGATCATGAACGTGGTCCTGCTTCGCAACCATGCCCATATCCATACACAGCCAAACGAAAAAATGAAGGAAATTCATTGGATAACACCTGAGCATCCTCCCTACACCCCTGATCTGTTTCCATGTGACAATCATATGCTTGGACTATTAAAAGAAGCATTAGGAAGTGAGTGATTCTACGATGCTGCTGTTGTTGAGGTTTTCGGCAATTGGCTAGGAATGCGCCCTAACTCTTTTTTTTATAACGATGACATTATATTAGGTTCAGTCAAATGCTTTGTTCGTTTTTTGTTTGTGCATAGATAAAAATATATTAAAATTTCAATATACATTTTATATATTCTTGGAAACTCATTTTGTGCTGATGCTGAGGAATAAAATGATGCACCAATTGTTATGTTTATTTTATATTTTACAGATTTATTACTATTTAAAGATGATCAAGTATGTCAAAAAATCGTGAAAATATCCGCAACTTAAACTTCCACGAGTTCAAACAAGGGTACAATGCAACAGAAGTAAGTCACAACAACTGTAACGTTCGGTAGGAAGTCTATAATCGTAAAAGCTTGCAAATGATAGTATGTACATTTTTGTTTTGGCGATACGCACCGTGACGATAACAGACGCTCTGGACGACCACCACAAACGGCAAAAGAGCTTTATGCTGGGCAATTGAAATATATACGACTCAAATAACACAAAAATTAGCACATGAGCTTGGCACGTCTCCGTGAACTGTCAATCGTCACCTTCACAATATTGGCAAGATCAGTAACAGTGGTCACACAGTACTGCACGAGCTTAAATGAAAAAAAAATCAGCGAAAATCGGACTTTCAGTTATTGCTACGAAAGTTTAGCTGAGGTAGAAGGCGCCGAATTCTTACTTGTAATGGTAAGCGGGTATAGTAGGACAACAAAAAATCCGGTTTTCAATGACTCAGTCGCCATCAGGTAGGGTGATGCATCAAAAAAAAAAAAAAAAAAAAAAAAAAGATTTTTGTGCATTTTTTGGATGTCGGCAGGAGTTGGGCATTCGGAGCTTCTTTTTAATGTACAAACTGTGAAATCAAATGTCTAATGCACTCAACTGAATCACATTCAAGAGCATTTCGTCACAAAAGGCTTCAATTCACTTCAATTTTTCTTCCAACAAGACAACGCAAGACCTCATGCTTAGAACCAAACATGCGAGAAGCTAAACAAGTTTGGCTGGAAATTTTTCGCTCACCCGTCATATAGTCCCGACATTGAGCCTTCACATTATCATTTGTTTAGGTTTCTAGAGCTCTTTATGCATGGATGGCGTTACAACAACGACAGTAACCTCTGAAAAGGCATTGTCGACATCTTCTCTCAAAAACCAGCGGCTTATTTAAACCCTGGAATTTCAATGTTGCAGTTACGAATATATAAAAGAATTGAATATAGCGAATATATTAAAGAAATTTTGTTATAATTGCCAAATTTGTTTTATATTTAATAAAATTTTTAACTCAACCTGATAAAGCTTCTAACCTATTGGGAAAAATTCATAACAACACTAGGAGATTATGTCAAAAAATAGTTTGTAACTTAAAAAATTGTATCTTGTACCAATATATTTAAAAACGAAATTTCCAGATACATTTGATTAATCCTCGTAATTATGCCAGCTAGGAGAAAATTATCGAAATCTAGCAGAAAGAAAAATGCCTTATAAAATAATTTTAACCTTTTCCGTCAAATTCTTAAAAGATAATTCGCATCCTGCTGTTTTAGAATTTATATATGTATTGCATATATGATAAGAATTTATTAGTTCTAACACATCGAACAGTTTTACAAATGTAAACTTTTTCTTTTTTTATCGGGCGAAGCGAGATTGAAAAAAAGTTATTTCTAATATATTAAGAAAATAAAGATATTCATAACTCATCCAAACTAGTGCGAAACATTTTTTGTTATGAATAATTTATATATCGACGAAAATATTTCACAGATCCTTATTTCGTTTCTAAGAATAAATTTGTCTTAAAAAGTAATTTAAATAAATTAAAAATATTACAGACTAAAACCACTGTGCATTTATTGAATTTATTAGACTGAATCGATACTGGAATGAAAAGTTTATTAAATTTGATCTTTTAATCTGCATGTTTGTTGCACCAGGAAAATGCATAAATGGATATCTTATTCATATAATAAATGAGATAACATGTGAGAATAAAATAATTTCTGAACTTTTATAAAATATTGTGAATATTATTTGCCCAGACAATAACGAACATTTTATTAATGAAAGTCTTTTCTAGCAGATATGAATTTATTGGAATAAATTTCTTTTTTTGTTGGCCTCAGTTTTTATTTTTACTTTTTCGAGTTGAATTAATTCAGAATCTCGCGGCTATTTTTAGATACATGATATTAGACTTGATATTAAAATATTTGAAAAAAAAAAAAAAAAAAAAATGAGTTTTATTATTTTGTTTGTGATGAATATTTTTTGAATAGCGTATAATTTAATTTTTGGCTTGTTCACGTTTCATCTGCAATTCTTTAAAGAAATATATTTAAAGTAAAAAAAAAAAAGAGGCATTCCCAAAAATTTGTATACATTTTATTCTTTAAAAATGAGGCTTAAATTCTGAAATTAAGTTCCATAATTTTGGTCTTTATGAACGACATCGAATGATCTTTCCTCTTTATATTAAAAAAAAAAAAAAAAAAAAAAAAAAAAAAACTAACCATAAATTTGACACAAAGAACTTAAGCTGTGATTCTTGTAAAAGTCTGTTTAATTATTTCACAAGCAGGAAATCTGTTTTTAGTTATAAAATCTGCACTTGAATATTGGAAAACAAAAACCTTCTAAGCAAAGTTTATTTTCATTAAAAAATTAATGAACATTTATTTTACTAGTATGGAAAAAATAGTTCTGCATAAAAAAAAAAAAAAAAAAAAAGTGTATGGGTTTCAACCTAAATATGTAATTTTATACAGCGTGGGGCAAAATGATGGGAACGATAGAAAAAATAACTGAAATCAAGTAACTGTAATACGCAGATTCAGAAATCTTTTTGTTAAAGTGAAATACATCATATTGGAGTTATTACTATAAAAATAGTTTAAATACTTTTTACATAGTTTTTTAGAACTATTTTTTAATATATATATTTTGTTAAATTTTTGCTGGAGCAAAATGATAAGAATGTCATAATTTTTCAGAGCTACGGCTCGTGACTGGTTGGTTATTTTGCATATAATTCAGCAAAACAGATCATGACTTCATGATCGCATTCATTTCCTTTACAAAACATTTCGAAGACTGAGAGAGCATAAATCAGGCCTCGCAGCGTTCCTAAAAATTTACTCGCGTTTTATTATATCACCACCACTATCGTTAAAGACTTTTTTCGTCAAAGTATTAATGTTAAAATTTTATGTAAAGAAGTGCTCGTTTAAAATAGTGGTGGCAATGTAACAAAATGATTCCTAAAATTCCTAAAATTTAAGGAGCGCTGCGAGGCCTGCATAAATATTTACTGATGTCAAAAAAGACCAAATTTCAGCTTATAATAACAGGTCTGCCACTGGCGATTATTTTTTTTAATTCTTTTCGTACTAGTATTTACAAACAACAACACCTGTAATACATTTATATAGGTACAGTCGACTACAAAATTATTGAAGCGGTACCAATAATCCGTATTTAAAAGATGTGCACCTAATACTGTTTTGTTAAGTATTTATCGAGTCATGATCTTAATGTTTATGCTGTTTATAAAAAAGTAAGTTGATGATAAAAATTAGCGATCAAAAAAAAAAAAAAAAAAAAAAAATGAAAAATGTGGATGGGCGCCGACTGTATTCCAGAGGGTGTTCGAATTGCTGAGATCACAGGGAAGCCCAGGGGGAATTTCCCGATTTCCGAAATTTTCTGCGAAACTTTATCCTACTCTAGAGGTCTGCACGGGCTCAAAATTTCAGGCCCGAGCCCGGCCCGCAGTAAAAATAAAAGTGTAGGTCCGGTCCCAGTCCGTACGTTAACAATCTTGGCCCGATCCGGCCTGAAGTAAAAGTAAAAATATAGGCCCGAGCCCGACCCAGCCCGAAATAAAAGAAACAAAATGTGACCGAGCCCAGCTCGGCTCAGTGTAAAAATAAATTTTAATTTAATATTCACATTAACTTAAAATTAGAATGTAATAAAAAGAGTAAGATGTGTATTCTTAAATATTTACATATAATTTCATGATTTGTATTTAATTTCTCAAATATGTAAACTATTTCATGAAGGTAAATTTGCCTCTTTGCCTCTTTGAAATTTTGAAAAGCCAAAATCTATTCATATGATACTTTATTGTCAGTTTATGACAGGATATACATATACTGACCAAACGTCCCCATTTTCTGGGGACAAATGGAGACAAATGGGGACTTCCTTTTTTTATAAAGCATTTTTCTAAGATATAAAAAATTGCAGAAAGTAAAGTATTAATCAATAATACTTTATTTTTATTCCTTATTTATTAGGAATGAAAAAATACATCCATAATTGGATAATTGTAGCAATTTTTAACGCTTCTCTATTATAAAGGTACTTTGATCTGGTCAGCCTAGATATACATCAAAATTAAAAAATTCAGTCAATCTGAATTTATGAATTAGCCTGAATGGAATGGAAACAACTTAAAATCAGATAATACTGAAGAGCACTAAGTGGTCTTATGATTGCAATTTGATGCTGATTTTTATTATGTTAGAAATGCTTTTTAAATTTTGAGTTGTCAAATATTTTGGCAGGCATCAATAGTGTTGCCACACAGTGAAAATAATTATTTAAAACTTGGAAGATTTTAATTAATGTCAGTATTCATATCATAATATTTCAAGAGTGCAATAGTTTTTATCTCAAGACAGAACTCTCACACCACTATTTTTTTTCTTATAAGTAATTTTTATCATGTTTATTCAGTAATTTTTAAAGATTTAATATGATAGAAATAACTAATAAAAAATAGTGGTGTAAGAGTTCCGTCTTGAGACAGAAACTCTTGCACCTTGCTTATTTAAATCACATTTAAAAGAGGGTGTTTAACGACATAACCGTTTTCGTGACTGTTCCACCAACATGGTAAATTTCTACAGTATGTTTCTAGGACTATTTAAGGGAAAAATTTTAACATTATTTACTGGTGGGAGAGTCACAAAAAAAAGAAAGAAAAAAAAAAAGGTGGGTCGGTAGATATTCTGTAAAACAATATTTTTTCTACTTTTTTATTACATATTGGCAAAACATAAATCTTCTAATATTTTGACGGGGGGGGGGGGGAAACATAAGATGTAAGGAAAATTAATAGATTTTTGTTTCTAATTCTGCAATGACAATTTTACGCAAGCTTGCTTTTATTTATTTATTTATTTTTACAGATACAAAAAATAAAATTAAACACAGCACGTAATTGGATTTGAGGCTGTTTTCAATCAAAACACAAACATTCAAAGTTTATGTAAAACATTAATCAAACGATAAAAAGCTACAAAGACAAAAAAAAAAAAAAAAAAAAGGAAAATTTTTTTGAAACAGATATTCCCTTGAAATTTCCTTTCAAATTAATACTTGTGGATACAAAAATAATTTGCTGTGTGTTTTCTTTTCAAAATTTAAAAGTCCTTTTAAAATATGGGCCCCCTTTGGAACACTATGGGCCAAAGGTGGCCCACAAGCTACAATTTTGAAATTGTATTATAAAAATAACTAAATTATATTTTGCAAAGAAAATTATTGTTGGTATGTGTAACAAATACGTGTAGCATTTTACAAAATAAAATTCAGCAGCACACACTTAACCAGAAAATTATAAAAAATCACAAAGCTTAACTAGGGCCATATTTGGTTCATCTACCTTATATAATAAATTTTATTTTATAGAAATAGTGGTACGGAAAAAATATAAAAGTAGTAGCCAGTGGCTGCCCTGTAATAACAATGGATGCTTCTTTGAAAGAATTGCCGATAAAGTAAAGCGTTAGGAAACTATCGTTTATAAATTCGTACAAAATCCGATTAAAATATGCACAGAAAAATCAACAGGAACACCGAAAATTATTTTGAAATTTTCCTGAACTTTTGATTGCTTGCATGATCTCAAGTAAATTTTACTAATTAGAAGCGAGATAAAGACGGCATCAGTACAGTGTTGCCAGACTATGCGACTTTTTTTATTCAATGGTCACCAATAATTTTCAGAAGCGATGTTTGATATACATCTTCAATTGGATTCGCCTTTTATGTATATCAGATATAACTTTACAAAATTATTGGTGGCTACTGGGAAAAAAAAAGTCTCAAAGTCTGGCAACACTGCATCAGTGTAGACCATAAGAAAAGAGCATTTAAATGGTAATAATCTTCAGATATGTAAAACCACGCAGTGTCCAAGTTTATCACTTGCCTATAAAAGAATCTCTCATTTGTCTTGTAGAAAAACGCCAGAAAAATAAACATTTTGGTCTAAAATTACTTTTATTGCTAAAAGAAGTTTAATTTTGAAAGCTTCGGTGGCATACGTTCCTATTAGCACGAGATTCCAAAAGAATAAGTATATATTTCCAAAGCATCGACAATGACGCTCTCTTACGGTTTGAGCCACATTTTCTTCTAGAGGTTAGCTGAATATTGCTTTTGTGGAAAAATCACAAAATAGACATATGGGTTGTTCATTGTAAAAGTGAATTATCTCCTTGTAAATGGATTTTGAAATAACGAGCGTTTTGCAAATTTATGCGTATGAGAAAAAGGACAGTTTCAGTAAATATTATCGATATTTTGTGTTTAGTCCAACTCAGAATTATAAGAATTTATAAATTATATTAAATATAATGTAAAGTAACTATAGAAACTTCATTTTTATAATGAATTATATAGAAGTTATAGTTTTCTGAAAATAACTAGTAATGTCATTTATGAGATTTTAATTCCATTATTGGAGTTTTTACACTTTTATAATGAAAGATACGACTAAACGTGATACAATTAAGCAAAAATATATATATTTAAAAAATATGGAGTTACACCACTTTTATAATGAACCGTCCATATGCATACTGAGTTGTTAAAAAGCCATTTATTAAGGAAAAAAATGTGGGTTTTAATTATATTTTTCTATAAGGTAATGCATAAATTCACTCTATAAATGACACAAAGTTTGGTTAGAAGATAACAAGATTCTCAAAAGTAAGAACAAATAGATCAGACTTAAATTTAATGGAGAATGTTTGAGATACCACAGTCAGCAATATCTTCGTATGGCATCATTTAGTGTTTTATCATCTTAGCAAAATCGAAACTTTGTAAACACTGTACCATTGAAATTATTATGCACAAAAAAGGCCTAATATTTTTTTTAATAATTCGACTGTATTTTAAAACAAATTGTACTGTTATCAATACTTTGCTCCTACAGTATATCTAATGTATATGAAATTCCTAGTAATGTAACAATATAAATTGTTTTTAGTGTATTTTGCACGTTTCTACTGTCTATTTAACTTCGAATAATATTTTAATTTTGTGTAAATATGAATTAATAAACTTACATGTACTTTTTATTCAAAAACATGATCGTTCCTACCATTTTGCATTCGGTTGAGGTACTACATGTTTAAAAATGCAATAAAGATTTGATTGTGCTGTCATATTGTGAGTCCTCATATAATTTTTGTAGTAAATTGGTAAGATGGGAGTTGCAAAGAAGTAGAGTTGGTTGATGTCCTAAGGGGACTTGATGCATTTGATTTGGCACCACTGAAGGTTTCATATAAAAGCTTATATTTTCATTTTAGATTTATAAATTGAACTATATTAGTTTTTTCAATAAAATATATATTCAGGCAACAATTCTTATAGTTTTTGATACATTTTTTACAGATTTGAAATCTTTAAACTGCGTTTTCTCAGATGATTTTCAAAATGCTAAAGCTTTTACAGACATTTAAGAATATCTGTAGAAGTTATATATATATAAGATATCTATTAGTATATATTTTTGGATGTTTAATAGAACCTATTTAAGAGAATTAGGGATGAATTTTGCAATATTTTTAAAATAAAAATATTAAAAATAAAAATGTAACAATATTTTAAAAAACTTCTAACATTACCTTATTACTTAAAGACTCATCCTAAGTCACTTTCACCGGGGGCCTCGGGAATATCAAAGGCGACCTTCTGTAGTAGCGTTTCAAGTGAGCTTGTGCTGTTGTTGTTGGCTCTTGCTGCCTGGTACAGTGGTAGGATGATTATTTCAGTGATTTGAGTTTATTTTAAGAAACACTTCTACTTTTGTATCTATTTCTGATCTTTTACCTGAATGTGAGTGAAGGTATCCTGCATGTAATAATTTTGTAGTGCATTAGGAGATTATTTTTGAACTAAACCATTTGAAGTTTTCAAATTGAAGATATATATATATATACACTCGTGTTTGTGAAAATTGCAACATCATGAAATGATTATCAGAAATTAAGGAAATTTATTCCACATATTACAGATAGTGGCACAAATAAACAATCAGATGTACAACAGAAAAAAAAAAGAGAGAGAGAGAGAGAGAGAGAGAGAACGTTTGAAATCAGTACTTTGTGTGTCCGCCACGCTGAGCGATGAGAGCCTGTACACGTCGTGGCATTGAATAATACAAGTTATGAATGTAATCCTGGGAAATGGCATTCCAGATGGCTTCGACTTGACGTCAGAGTTCAATCTTACTGTGCGCCCCACCAGTTGTACGAGCGAGTCGCCGACCAATGAAATCCTAGACATGCTCGATGGGCGACATATCCGGGGAATAAGCCGGCCATGGAAGAAGCGAAACCTGTTGTGCACTGAAGAGGGCTTGTACAGTCTGAGAAACATGTGCACGGGCATTATCCTGCTGAAGTATAGCACTCGGAATGCAAGGAAGAATGGGAAGGACCCCTGGCTCCAAAATTTCCCTTATGTAGCGATCACTGTTGAGGTTGCCCGCAGTGTGCTAGATGGGATCGACAATTATACTCAATAGTTCCCCACGCCATGATGCTTGGCGTTTGTGCAGCATGACGCTGAATAACACACTGTAGGAGTAGAGGTTCCCCCTGTAACGTCTGACGTGTACTCTTTCATCATTGTACTCCAGATTGTAGCGAGATTCATCGTAGAAAACAATTTGTTGCCACAGGGCACTCCACGTGCTGTATTACTGAGCCCACTATAGCCGGAGACGTCTATGATTCAGCGAGAGGGGAATCCTGCGTAGACGAACCCTTGCACGCAGTTCATACTGCACGGCGACGAACCGAGCAGCTAGACAATAAGACACCTGTAACCGTGCTCCAACGTTATGCTAACACACGAGAGGATGCTGTACGGTCCGTCACAGCCATGCGGATGAGGTGTCTGTCGTCTCGTGCCGTTGTTCTATTGCGTGCCCCACTGCCATGTTTTCGGCTTGTTTAGTTCTCCTCTGTCCATTTCTTCCAAACATCGATCAGTGTTAGGGCATTACACTGCGGGCGGCCTGCGATTTCTCGATACGAAAATCCACCTTCTCTCAAAGCAACGATGCGGCCTCGTACGAACTCCGTTAGTTGTTGGTATGGCACCCTCCACTTTTGACGAGACATATTGACCACCAAAGAAACGTTTACCCCAGACAGAGGACGATAAGCAGATTTCAACGCGTCTTTACCGTCCTTTATATACCTGGAACAAGCGACTGATAAGGAGTCGGTTCTCGTTTCACGCATGCGCAATCGCTTTGTAATTCTTATCATTTTCATGCCTTATATCACTTTACATTTCCTGTAAGTTTGGTTCAATTTGCATAATCCCTTCATAATGTTGCAATTTTCATAAACATGAGTATATATAATATATTAAAGCTCGAAGTCTCCACCCTTTTCTTTCAGGACAAATTCAAGGAAAAGATATTTTCGTCTTATTTCCTACCACTCTTTTCATGCAGAAATCTTTACCGTATTTATAGCAATATATCATAATTAAATGGGATAGATATTGTCGTATAAAAATAGTGATAACAGAAAAAGAGATAATTTCGTGTCCTTAAAAGTGTCCTGAAAAAAAAGTGGAGATTTCGAGCTCTGTTATATATATATATATATATATATATATATATATATATGCATACCTAGAAACATCTTAATTAGCATTCCGTTAAATTGTTTGTAACCGTCTTTTTTTCTACTCCATTTAATTTTTAGGGTAATTTTCTCCAAATGTAATTACAATTAAATACAATGAAAAATACGCTAAAAAAAGGGTGGGGTGAAAAAAAGATGGGTACTAATCGTTTTATATAATATTAATTAGAATGTTGGTAGGTATGTATATCTGCGTGTGTTTAAAAAAATCTGTCGACCCTAATGCTCTAAACAGTGTTGCCAAATTTAGGGATACTTTTATTCAATATCATCAATAATTTTAAGGTGTGATATTTTATATGCATAATGCATACCTGCCAGTATTTTAATTTATTCCGGAGTACTTTTAGCCGGGCCTTTATTTCGCGCCACTTTTATTATAGAAAAAATTTCTACAACACATAACTTCGAAAAAATAAGAAAAAATTACTTTTAAAAAATAAGTACTAGTACGAAATACAGGCGGGGCTAAAACTACTCCAGAATAAATTAAAACATTGGCAGCTATGGATAATGGACGAATAACCTTCGAAATGATTAGGTAATCGTTACAGATAAAATTTAGTGGTGGATATTAAATAAAAAATAACACAGACCAGAGGCGGGAAATTAAACAAGACCGGAAAAGGATTAAAATATATTTTAAACACATTGTTTGTAAATTCATAATAATTTATTGGTGACAACTGACAAATAAATTATCGGTAATATCGCTTCAAAATTTTCTGTACATTAACAGAAATATTTATCCAGACTCACTAGAAATTTACAATACTCTGCAGTTAAAAATTAATTTTTAACATTCTTAATCTTTAATCTTTTATTCTTTTTTTTTCATTGAAAAAAAAAAAAAAAAAGGTATTCCTACTGCAAAAAGAGAATTATAAATCACGAAGATATTTCTGAAAATAATCAATTAAAATAATATTTCCAATTAAAATGTATAATATATATATATATGTGATTTTGAACACTCCTTGTCCTTTTCGCTGAAATTTTACATCAGATTTCAGATAAATATTTCAGACAATAGCTTTTCAGCTGAAATTTTTAATAATGTACTGCTATATATATTATTTTTTAAATTTGAGTTCTTTTATTGTACAAAATTAATTATGTCTGTATTTATACATTTAGTAAAATGTGTTGATACGGGTATGGGAATTTGGCATGGAACTCATATGACTATTTATTAAATAAAATTCTCTGTTTACTAAATTGTTAGTTTAAGAAGAATATAATTTTGCTTAATAAATAGTCGCAGGAATTCTGCTCCAAATTTTCATCCCTGGTTGATATAACGTGTAGTTTTTGGACATGCTAACCAACATTCAATTTTAAAATGTGTATCCAGACTCCAGCGTTTTATAAATCATAGTCAAAAGCAGTTTTCTTCTATGGATCTTATATATTGTAACATATTGAAATGACTTACTGATCAGAACTGGTACATAAAATTAAAGTAATTGAAATTAAATTAAAAGTGTTTAAAATAGTTAAAAACTTATATGCACAACAATCAGTTTTACCAGACTTGAGGATTTTTTAATTTGATAGCCACCAATAATTTTGAGAAGTAATAGTTAATATATAAAATAGACCTCGAAGTGATAAGGCAATCTTTACAATAAAAATTTAGGGGTAGATACTGAATAAAAAAGTACCCAAATTTGACAGCATTGGAAACAGTACAAAAATTCTTAATCTATTTAAAAGATTTCTGCATTTTTCAAATAAAAAAATTTACATGTTTTAATTAAAAAAAAAAAAAAATCATCTCCCATTCCTTTAAAATAAAATAAAGTCAGAGCTAATTTTTTCTAAAATCATAAAATTTTAATTTTATTTTTATCCACTTTAAAATACTGAAGTTTTTGAGAAGAACTCACTTTGAGTTGTATTCATAAAAAGTGAAGCTATACTTACATAAATATAGTTAAGTAATTTATATACACTTTTTTTTTTTTTTTAATTTAATTTAATTTTTAAGGTAACTAAGAAAAATTTAATAAAGCATAAAATATTTATTTAGCTTTCTATTAACAGATAAACATGAGAATACTTTCAATAAAATCGTGACTCGAGATTTTTAAAAAATAAAATCATAATAATATTTAAAAAAAAAATTCTTTATGTGTTACTAGCGTATATTATGAAATTCATGAAAATATTTCAATTAAAAAGGAATGGAAAAAAAAAAAGAAAAGAAACTAGCATTAGGAGAGATGTAAAATCTTCAATTTTTTTTTTTAAATGCATAAAAGTTATAATATAGAACGTGCCTTCACGTAAATGTTATTTTTTAGAATTATTTCTTATAAATCCAAGTTTAAGTTCTCTGGAAAATATATATATATATATATATATATATATATTAGGGGGACCGGAAAATAATGTCGTTTTGAATTAAAATACTGACATCGGAAATTTATCCTGGATAAAATTTAAGATATTCTTAGGTAACTTATAAGATGGTTATTTGTAAAGTACCATGTAAACACTGTTAAACAAAAATTTCCGGTTTCATTTTATTAATTCAAAACTATATTATTTTCCGGCCCCCCTAATATATAAAAGAAGACATGAATAATATTTATGTATCAGCTTATATAAGGTAAAGCTAGGAGAGTGTGCGCACAATTCAATAAAACAATATAAAATTCCAAATATACATTTTTTGCCGAATTGTTGGCGCATAATTTTTAATTGATCCTTCTTCTATGAATTTTCATTACTATTTTATTCTTCTGCTATAATTGAAAACAACAGCTGTAATAAAACCAAGAGAATTAATTTGCGCAGTCTCTCCTTACAGGGTAGGAGTGATTGCACACATGGGTAGGAGAGATTTCGCTTAATTATAACTGCAATTACATTGTTAGTAATAATACTTGCAATTAAATGACATTGTTGTGGGGTTTTTTAAACAAATGATTTTGTATTGGGAGTAGATATTTCAATTTAATAGGTAAAAAATCATCAGAAAACTAAAAGAATTTTAAAAAGAATTACAAAAAATTATTTAAAGAATAAATATTAAAGAAACGGAAAAAAGAATAAGACCAGATAAAGATTGAAAAATAACATTAAATTTCTAGATAACTCGTTTAATTTAAAATTACAGCTGCCCGAATTTTAATTTATTACCAGGGGTCGTACTCTCCGCCCTATTTTCAGGACACTCTCAGACAGGAGAAATTTTTGTCTTTATAGCTACCGGTATAGTTATGCAATAAACTCTATCGTACTTAATCACGACTCATTAGTATAAAAATACCATAAAGATTTTTGCATTAAATTAGTGGTGCCAATAAAAGTAAAAATTTCTCATCCCTGACAATGTCCTGAAAAATGGCGGAGAGTACGACCACTGTATTACCGAGTATTTTTAGCCCCGCCTTTATTTCGCACCACTTTATTTACAGAACTTTTTTTCTGAAAATATGGCTTCGATATAATAAGAAAAAATTGCTCTTAAAAGATAAATGGCATGAAACAAAGGCGAGACTAAAAATACTCCGGAATAAATTAAATACTGGCAGCTATGCTTAAATTTATTATATTTCAATTTTAGTTTAAATGTTTTCTTTTTGACTAACTGAATCTCTCGTTGTCAACAATCGTTGCACTTATTGTTGTAAATGTTAAAGATATCGTGCAATTTGTTAACCTATTCGAGACAGATTGCACACCGTGTGCATTTCAGAGCCGAAAAGACGGGCAGTTCACCGTGTCTGCAATAGTCTATTTCGAGTCCCGCTCACTTTTAAGCCCAGAATCCCCCCCCCCCCCCCCGCCGTTTCTTATATATTAAAGATTTTTTTCTCAAAATCTTCACACAAAAATGCTTAAAATACAAAACCTAAATTTCACATGGTTTGAAATATTCTCGTTTCAATTTAAAAATTCTTTGTGTTTATTTAATTTATTTTATTTTAGTGAAATTTAGAGGATTATAGTCCTTAAAAAGAATTTTGAGTAAGCTGATATTTTTTGCTTGCATTCAGTTTTATCGTTTCTATTTAAGCAGGTGAAAGCTGCACAAAACGTAAGAATGATAATTAAAAATATTGTAAAACTAAACGTATATACAATTACAATTAAATACTTTGTGATAATTTTCCATTAGCATTCGAAAGCTAAATCCCGTTATAGGTGTGGCTTTTGGTCGAACGTGCCACTCCGGGGTAATGCCATAGCCTCCTAAACTAGATGCCTGTCGCGTGGCTCGGAAACTTGGCAACAGTTCAGTCGGTAGACAACGCCACCTGGTACAGATTGAGCGACTTTTTTATTCAACTGTTACCAATAATATTCAGAAGTGATATATGATATATATAATCGACGTTTCTTCGATTCTATTCGCATTTTATGTATATCAAATCCCACTTTTAAAAATTTTTGGTGGCTGTTGAATAAAAAAGTGGCGCAATTTTATACCAGGTGGCATGTCTACCGACAAATTCCGAGCCACACGGAAGGCATCTAGTTTAGGAGGCAGCGGTAAAGTTCAATTTCAGATTCTGGCGATAGTCTCCAAAGAGATGCGTCGTCTCACTGGTCGAAATTATTTTTGGTACAGTTCCAGACATTGAACAATCGCATCAACATTGCCTTATTATCACCACAAAGCTGCGAAATCTCTATTAGTATAGAAATTTAAATGCGCAATCTCTCCTAAATAGAAAAATGCAAAATCTCCTATTTTCGTAGGCGAGATTGCGCAGTGTTTTATTAATTAATTATTCGCTTTTAGAGAAAATCGTGGTGCTTGTACCGTTAGTCTAGGTTAGTAGGCTATGAGAAATTGTTTAATTAAAAAATATTTTGTATTACTATCACTCTATAGAAATTTCTAGGAAGGGTTATGAAAATTCAAGCATTTATATTTGAAAACAAGATTAAAAAATAAATAAATAAATAAATAAAAACTACGTTCTATCTTAGACTCTTGCAGCAATCAACGTGCACATTCAAGTCGACACTTCACTACCGATGTTGTACAACCGCCTGAAGTTGTAACTCGCCCGCTGAAATCTTACCCGCCGATCCCCTGTGTGCGCAATCTGTCCTACCGCACGATCTCTCCTAACTTTACCTTATATATCTATATATATATATAAGAGTACTTCCACTCACTCACTCACTGACTCATCAACGCACAGCAAAATCTACTGGAGCCACTGATTCGAAACTGGGTCAGATTATAGAACATACAGTGTAAGCACCCCCTAAGAAGCGATTTTGCGAAATTCGCCCCCCAAGGGGGTGTAGGGGGCAAAATGTGATTTCACGAAAACCTTCATGTCTCAAAGAAAAAAACAGATATCCGTAAAATTTTTGCTTTAAAATATAGCTAATTTAATTATCTAAAAAGCAATTTCTGGAATTTTAGAAGTTCGGTCCCCAAGGGGGGAAAGGGAGCAAAACGTGATTTCACATGCTGAAAACGTGGTTTCACATACTCCTATATATCTCAAACAGAAAAACAGATATATGTGAAATTTTTGCTCTAATATATAGCTAATACATATACCTAAAATCTAATTTCTGGAATTTTCGAAAATCAGCCCCCCAAAAGGGGAGGAGAGGGGGCAAAACGTGATTTGAAATAATCCTTTATATTGCAAAGAGAAAAAAATATATGTGTAAGATATTTTTGCTCTAAAATATGGCTCCCATAAATACATAAAAACTAATTTCTTTAATTTTAGAAATTCGTCCCAGGTGGGGCGGAAAGGGGGGGGGGTATGGGGTAAAAAAATAGAAATATAGTTAGACTGTTCAAAATTGGTACATAAAGGTTTTTGATACCTACAAATCGATTGCGAATATTTTCGAATTTGTAAAGTTATTAGGAGGGGCAAAAAATAAAAATAGAGTTAGGTCGTTCAAAATTGGTACATAGAGGTTTTTGATACTTACAAATCGATTGCGGATATTTTCGAATTTGTAAAGTTATTAAATTGGTTCATGGAGGTTTTTGATACCTATAAATCGATTGCGTATATTTTCGAATTTGTAAAATTATTAGGATAGATGGGAAGGGGAGGTGAAAGGGCAAAAATATATAAATAGGAGTTAGAGCGCTGAAAATTAGTGTTGCTAGGTTTTGAGGCCCGATAAATCGATTGAGGATATTTTCGAAAGTACAGAATTATTACGAAGGTCGGGAAGGGATCGGGCGCAGGGGTAAAAGTAAAGAAATTCAGATAAAATGTTGGAAATTACTATTATTAGGATTAAAAGCCAGAGAGAACGACTGCGAGTATTTTTTAAAGTCTAAAATAATTAGGAGGGGCGGGAACGGTAGGTGAAGGAGCATGCGAGCCTTTCGCGCCTGTATGCGCTGCCGCAGGCAGTGGTGGCCCGAATCGATTATTCCACTGATGGGAGATTTTTTTTTAATGTTTTTCCCTTACGATAATATAGTGATTTATTAAGAGTGTTGAACATAAATTCGCGCGCGCAGCGCACAATTGCCTGTGCTGCCAAAGGCAGTGGGGACTCGTTGCGACATTTTTTCCAATCACATTTTTTTTTTTTCTCTCTTTTTTTTCCGCATGATAAAAATTGATACAATTTTAAGAATTCATTAACTATAGTGATTCATTTAAAAATAGTAACCAGCGAAGCGGGCGTAGGCTGCTAGTATATATATATATATATATATATATATCATGGATGGAACACTGGTGCAGAACTCACAACACTATCAATGAAACAAAGTTTTCTAATTCTTAAACAGGTCCGGACTGGCTCCTTTGGGGGCTATCGGCAAGAAATCGAAAAGGGGCCCCTTGCTGAGGTATTTAGAGGAAACTATCAGGACACTATATTTAAATGGTCACAAAATTATATACAACTTACTAATTCTAAAAATCTCATAAAATGAAAAAATGTAATAAAAATTCGTTGAAATCAGTCAAAACTTCAGTTTTTTACCCTACATCGCTAAAGCGGCGGAGGGGGGGGTTGAGGATTTCGAAAATTTCATTATAGTGTGTATTGGGTACACATAACCAGCACACACACTGAAAAATCGCTTTTAATTTAGAGCAGAGTTACAGTTTGAAACATGTTTTTTACCCACCAGATTCCCATGGGTGAAAGAGGATCTTTCGTAAAATCCTCCTATAATGCGTGCTGTGTACATACACTGCCCTATTAAAAAAAAAAAAAAAAAAAAGTATATATTTTGCCCCCCCCCCTCCCCCAGCAAACAAGGAAGGGGATATTTCACAAAATCCTTTTTTCATGGGCATTACACTCACATCACCAACCTACACACCGAAATATAGATTTCCTATGATAATTCCTTTATAGGATGTGTTAGGTGCACACATCGCACACACACGCCAAAAAACACCTTCCTGAGATAATTCGGAATAGAATTACGCTTGGATATGTGTTTTGTGCCCCCCAACACTCGCTAAAAGGGAAAGGGGATATTTCGCAAAATGTATTTTTAGAGAGTATTTAGGCACATATAAGCAATCCATACACTCAGACATTACCTTTCTGAGATAATTTAGATGAGGATTATAACTTAAAACGTATTTTTTGTGCTCATATAGCAAACCCACATACCAATATATTGTCGTCCTGAGATAATTTGGAACAGAATGACGCTCGCAATTTTTAATTAATTATTATTTTTATTTATTTTTATATTTTATTTTATTTTATTTTTTGTTCCCTCACCACTCTTATGGAGAAATTTAGCAAAATCCCGTCACAGTTAATATTTGATGAAAATATTGAACACGCATCAAAACTCGTAAACGTAGTTCCCATAGATTCCCCTAGGAAAATTTAATGCAAAAAGATTGCTCTCAAATTTGCCTCCCTTGTAAATCCCCCTCCCCTCCCTTCCCAAATCAAAAATAGCAAAACACTCAAATTTCTGGAAATATATACAGAAGACACAGTTGTTTTCTACTTCTACTTGCCATTTTTCGTAGAGTTTTAATGGAAAATCCGAATTTTGCGAAATTCTTCCCTCCCCCACCCTTAAAATAAAGAATTCGAAAACCGAGATATATTTTTTCTTTTTTGTACGCAGGTCTAATCTCTTCTGGTGCTGTTTCTTAATCGTGAAGTAATTTAGACCCGAGTTATGCTCGTAAACGGTATTTTGTCCCGCCTCCCTCCTCCTCAGGGTGGGAAAGGGAGAATTTTGCAAAAATCCGTCTTAGTGGGTGTTAGCTCTCTAGAACCAACTTTCACTGCAAAATTCGTAATCCAGTCTCGCACAAAATCGCCACGAAAGTGTTGAGTCAGTGGGTGGAAATTACGTACACCCCCCCTCTTGAGCACTGAATTTATAAAATTCCAGAGATTGAGTTTTAGATATTTTGTTCGCCTTATTTTAAAATAAAAGTCTCGGGGATAGTTTTTTTTTTTTTTTTTTTTTTTTTTAATAACTATGTAGTATTATGTGTAATCAGGTTTTGAAATGTGAAACTACGTTTTGCTCCCTCTTCCCTCCTTTGGGGACTGAATTTCTAAAATTTCAGAAGTTGGTTTCTGGATATCTGCGTTTGCTACATTTTAAAGCAAAAATCTTACATATCTTTTGTTTGAGATCCTCCTTTAGGGTCAAATTTCTAAAATTCTAGAAATATGTTTTCTTAGCTATATATTTTAAAGCAAAATGTGTTTATGTGTTTTTCTTAGCTATATTTTAAAGCAAAAATTTTACTGATATCTGTTTTTTTCATTGAGATATAGAGAATTTTATGAAATCACATTCTGTCCTCTTTGCCACCTTTGGGGGGCGAATTTTGTAAAATCGCTTCTTAGGGGGTTCTTAGACTATATGTTCTATAATCTGACTCAGTTTCGAGTCAGTGACTCCAGTAGATTTTGCTGTGCGTTGATAAGTCAGTGAGTAAGTGAATGGAAGTACTCTTTTATATATAAATAGAATATTAAAACATATATTTTTTTGAAAATTAGGCTTACATGCCTAAAAACTACATTTAGCTTTCTTGCTACCAGGAAAATAGTTCAGCAAAAATGTAAGCTTTTTTCTAATATCGTTTACTTATTTTCCCAATAAATAGTTACATAATTTTTACATACCATACTTAAACTAGTTCCATGCTGGAAAAAATAAGTATACTAATTAATTACGAGCGGTTAATTATTTAAAAATGAGGTTGTGAAATATTTTTATTTTTAGGCAATCAAATCACATTTTTGAAGAAACCATAATAATATAAATCCTACAGTAATACCTAAATAACTGTAAAAAGGGACACAACAGTAATAAATTACTAAGCATATCGGAAGAATATATATATATATATATCTTCTTTAATTGTGATTTAGTTGATACAAATTGTAAATTATATTTTATAACGAAAAGAAAAATGGTTCTGAAAGACCCTGGTACAAGTATAGTGAACTAAGCAACTCTCGCCAAGATCTTTACTTATGCAATTGTGACAGCCTCTTTAATTCATCGCCAAAATGACAACAAAAGTCATCAACGGGGGTCTTATATTAAAGCTGTACAGAAACTTTTTTAAGAAACGAATATAATAACCTATGCTAAAGAACGAAACAAACTGCATACTTTTATATGGAATAATAGATTAAAAAAAAAAAAGTCATGTCGTATTAAATTAAATTCTGTTTCCTACAGAATTTTATAGGGGAAAAAAGGCTGTTAAATCGGCATTGTGCGGGCGTGAAATCTGTTGCTAAGGGCAGCGGGAACCCAAGTCGAGACTTTAATTGATTTCATAGTGTTTTTTTTTTTTTTTTTTTTTTTTTTTCATGGTGTATGTGATCTTAATATTGATAGCTGATACGTAATTTTAAATTTTAAGATCATTTAACTATGATGACCAGCGAATAGCGAAACAGGTAAAGCCTACTAAAACCACAGCAACGCGTGATCAGGTACAGCTAGCTTTTAAATAAAATGTCTAATTTTCACCCAAAATTAAGAACCTCTAATTTTAAAAATTAAATAATAGAATTGTTTTGCAATTGATTTTTCTGATGGTTTCTCAAATTATTGAGCATGTGGAAGGTACTTAACCCGTTAGTAGTCGCTATCAACAGCGCCACCTATTACAGATTGCGAACTTTTTATTTAACTGTCACCAATAATTTTAAGAAGTGATGTGATCGACGTTAAATCGATTTTATTCGCGTTTTATGTATATCAAATGCCACTTCTAAAAATTGTTGGTGGATTTTGAATAAAAAAATCTGGAAAAACTGAAGGATGGGCGGCAAATCGACCAACTAGCGACTACTAACGGGTTAAGTATTATTTTTACGTAAAATCTCTAATTTTCATCTGAAATCAAGAATGTCTAATTTTAAAAATTAATTTTATAAAATTAAATGATAGAATTGTTTTGCTTGAACTTTTAAGCTAATAAACTAATTTGAGTTTCCTGTATTTAATGTACCATTTTCGTCCCTGAAAAGCCCACTTTGCGGCTTAGAAGTAAACTAATTAACGAAGTATTTAGATATTTGGAATTTTTTTCAACATCGAAAGATTTTCTCGTCTTTTCTTTTCGAAGCACCACATTGATAGACGTGTTTCATGTTAGCACAGCTCTGGCACTGCTTTAACCCTTTAACGTTCACTACTTAATTTATTTTAAAAATTACTAAACTAATTTTAAAAATGGCTTTTAGACACATAGCTGATCATAAATATTTAAAAAATAAAAAATTAGCATTTTTCCTTTTCGAGAAATTTTCGGTTTGAAACATCTGTAAGTAAACCTTCTTAAATTCAAGTAATATTTAATTTAATAAATAAATCACTTTATAAGTAAACATTATCGACAACAAAAACTCGTAAAAGTTGCATAGATCCCAACATTTCAATTTATTCCGGAGTATTTTAACCCTTTGCGGCGCAAGGTAATTCGGATCATTTAAATTATACTGCCACCGGAATTTACGAACATAATTAAAATAGAAGAAATTTTAAATTTTCCCGTTAAAAAAAGGGCCTTTTCTTCTATGTTATAAATGCAAATTTTTGCTAAAAAATTTCCGGGATGAGTTTTTGCACTTGAGAATTAAAATTAGGTGTTCCATCAGCGGGAACACTGCGACTGAAAGGGTTAAATACAACCTTACTACGAGACTTACAGCGGGTGAGCATTGCGCAGAAGAAGTTAGTTATATTAGGTAAGAAAAAAAATTGAAGCTGCGAAGAGACGCAACTATCGCAGTCTAGACGCTACATTTAAAATTTCGTGGTTCTTTAAGATAGGAGAACAAACATACAGGATGAAGATGAAGCATGAAGCAGCATGCTCCATGAATGAAACATTCTCGACTTTACTTGTGTACGCATCCTAGATTAAAACAATCAAGAAAGACAAGGTTTTCATCGCAAAGCTTCAATACTTGTTTGCATTTAAGTTCTTTGATCGCGAACTTGCCTGAAATTATGAACACTGCACAGTGCCCAACACTTCTTGAGTCAAAATTATTTGTAAATCAGTAAAATTATAGGAAAATAGTCAAATTACTCTGATGTAACTATTTCTAAGTAGTATGTTTTGAGGGGTATCCTGGGGCCCCCTTCAGCTGGGGGCCCTCGGCAATCGCCGACCAGCCGACCTGGCCAGTCCGGGCCTGTTCTTAAATCAACGATATTGCAGACAGATTTTTTTTAAACAAACAACGATATGAGATCTGCGCCAGTGTTCCATTCCTGATATATACTAGATACCTGATAAGCCTGTAGACATATTAAAAAATCATAAAACTCGAAGAAATTGAAAGAATCGAACGCGGTTTGCTGAAAAGATATTCTCGTTAGGGGGAAATTTTTTTGATAAAAAAAGTTAAATTTTTTCGTCAATAGAGGGCGCTCCACGGACACGTAACTAGAAATCCTTGATTTCTAACGTAACAAAAAATATGTAAATCAAAGTCCTAAAAATTGCACGATTTTACGGTTAACACAGCTTATTTCATATTTTACTTCCTATTTGTGCATACATGAAGTTTTAATTGCGACGTTGATTTGGTGGGTAAAGCGTTATTGATGAAGATATTTTCCCTGAGCTAAGAACCATCCACTGAAATTGTAATTAGCAGTGTTATAACTCGTTTGCAAACTAATTTGTGATGATAGCGAACATATAAAATAAGATTTATACAGTCGGTAACAAAAGTGTCCGAGCACTAGCAAAAATTCCTATGTAAAAGAAGTACACTTTATACGGTTTTGTTAAATAAATTCTTGTCGAATCAAGTTCTTAGACTGACTAAGAACAGGATTCGACAAGGATTTATTTAACAAAACTGTATTAAGTGTACTTTTTTTATATAGGAATTTTTACTATAGTGTTCAGAGACTTTTGTTACCGACTGTACCACGACAAAAATATGAAGAAGAAAATAATTAAATAAGATCGATATAAATTAAAAAATAAAGAAATAAATGAATTTAGAAACATTACCGTACTTGCAAAATCGCATGCAACAAATGAAGAAACGTGAGCTAATGCAGTTAACAGATAAACAATTCATTCAAATAATTTAAGATGTTTAAAACATGGAGAAAATTATATGTTGCAACAATTTATTTTTGCTTAATATTAACTAGCAATACTTTATTTTAATTAAATAAACATAATAATATTTTTAAAAATAAATTTTTAGAAATAATAGATTACACTGTTCTACAGTGGTTCGGTAACAACGGTCAAATTACTATTTTTATTATTCATTTCAATTTTTATTTAAATATCTCGAAGCAAAAAATTCTCACCACGTCACATTTTTCTGTTTGAGTATCAGAAAATGGCAATTTTCAGGAATTTTTATCACTTTCACAGTATCAGAGGTTGTAACACTCCCTGCTGGCAACCCAGGCCCTCCAGACAAATCAGAGTCCCGTCAACCATGTTTGTTCCATTTGTTTTGTTTAAATATCAGAAAATGGCAAATTTCATTATTTTTTTAAATATTTTTACAATACAGTCGACAGCAAAAGTATCCGAGCACTAGCAAATAATTCCGATATTAAAAAAGTAAATTTAATACTATTTTGTTAAATAAATCCTTATCGAATCATTTTCTTAGACTAACTAAGAACATGACTCGAGAAGGATTTATTTAACAAAGCAGTATTAAGTGTACTTTTTTTAGACAGGGATTATTGCTTCCAGTACAGATTAAATAATCGTAACAAAAAATCTCTACGTGTTACAGATTTTTAGCTATTATTTTTGAATTCTGCACTACAGAGTTAGCTGAAAATAGTTAATTTTTGTTACCCTCCAAAAACTTTTTTTTGTCGACTAGTGTTATAGTATCTCAGAATTATTCAACCTTAAAAAACAAAAAGAAAAATAAAGTATATATATAGACTCCTGTTCAAAAGTTTAACAAGATTTGCAAACGACCAGTTTTTCTCAATTTAAAAACTTATCTCTTGATAAAATGTTTTCAAACATTGACTATTAAAAGAACTGGGTTTTCCTCATGTTTTTCGGTGAAGATTGGTTTATGACAAAATTTTGTGAGCCAGCAACAAACTGAGCAAAATCAATATTGTTTGTGATCACCCTGTATAATTAAATGAACGAAATAATCTATAACTTTAGGATATGTTAATATAGACCAAGCACAATTTGTAAATGAATTTGTGTGACGGCAGCATGTTAAATAAACGGAAATATAAGCATTTATTAAAAAAATAAATAAATAAATAAATAAAAATAAAAAATCAGCCTGTTTTTTATTTATAATATACAGAGTTTCAAACGAAAAGTATTACTACTTTCAGATAAATTGAAAAAAAAAAAAAAAAAAGCACTTTTGAAACAATAATTTGCAACCAGAATACAAATACAGTCGACACCGGTTATAACGTACTGTCAGGGGACCAGAAAATATGGTACGTTATAACCGAAGTACGTTATAAGCAATATTTTTAATATAATTTAGTGCCTAACAAAAGAAAAAGGGGCATAATAGCACTCGCAATAATAGAGATTTTAAATAGAAAGTTTATGATTTTCTCAAAATAAAATAAGAAAAAAGAAAAAAAAAAAAAAAACATTTTACTACTTACATGTTTATTTAGAAAAATAATCTCTTATTTTTCGTTATTTTCTTTGATTAGATGACACAGTAAAAATTACATTTTCAATATTTATAATGGAACTTTGCCGAGTCTCTGAATAGTCAGTATGGAATTCAACGAACCGCGATAAAGTTTTAAAGGTATAAAGGAGATATAAGGCGATAAAGGAGACATCGAAAGACGGTATCCAAGAAAATATACCGATTTCCAAACCAGAAATACAAGGCTGACATCCAATTTTGGCTTTTCACTCCAGTCTAAAAGGTACGATATAACCAGATTAAGGCTTTTGCATAGTCCGTTATAGATGAAGATGTAAACCATTACATTATATAGGGTTTCATTCGGGACCAAGCATCTGAGTACGTTATAAGCGAAAGTACGCTATATCCCAGGTACGTTATAACCGGTGTCGACTGTATCTTAAATAGTTCATGAAATATTTGTACTTTTCTTCTTATTTAATCGTAAATATATTTGAAGAGAATTACTCTAAAAATTAAGTGGTGTACAAAAAGGAGCGGGAACTAAGTATCTTTCGGGTTAGGTTGGCAAGTATGTATATACATAGCTGCCAATATTTTAATTTATTCCGGAGTAATTTTAGCCCAGTCTCTATTTCGTGCCACTTATTTTTTAAAAGTAAATTTTTCTTATTTTATCGAAGTTATGTATTGAAGAAAATTTTTCTATAAATAAAGTGGTGCGAAATAAAGGCGGGGCTAAAAGTACTCCGGAATAAATTAAAATATTGGCAGCTATGTATATATCAGGCACTACATTTTGAATGCGTACTTTAAAAATTTTAAGAATATTAGCAAATACAGATTTATGTAAGTAAGCCATAGTTTTTTTTTTTTTTTTTTTTTAATTATTAGAATCATTTACTCCTCATGCACCACAGAGTACAACATGAGGCTTACAGAGGTAAGGAGTTAACATACAATTACAGAAAAAGTAAAAACAAAGGAAAATAAAATAAAGTTAAGCACGCACACATACACACACACAAAAAAAAAAAAGAAAAAAAAAAGAAAACCAAAATAAATAAATAAATAAATAACTTAAAAAACGTACGCACAAAGGCATTTATAGACACATACAAAATAAGCATACGTACATATACCTAGAAACGGATGCATATGTCCAAAAATACAGACAACGAACAAAATAAATAACTAAAAGTAAAATACATAAAAAATAAAGTACAAGAACAGAATGAAATATGCAGGTTATAAAGGTATAGAAGAAACATAATGAATAAAGTTGCAAAAGACCACAAATGCGAGCTTGTGTTCAACAAAAACAGCAAGTGGGGGAGGAAAATTAATAGTTACAGAATTCAGTGGATTAATAAGTAGTTCTTTTCTGCCTTTAGTGAGTTTCGTACATTTGCACAGCGTTTTGCACTTCAACGTTTTGCACTTCCAGAGCTGCCAACCTAATCCGCATATTGTTAATACCGCCCATTTTTCTACACCACTTAATTTTTAGAGTGTTTTCTTAATTCATCGTAAATATATTTGAAGAGAATTACTCTAAAAATTAAGTGGTGTAGAAAAATGGGCGGTACTAACAATTTGCCGGATTAGGTTGGCAGCTCTGCACTTCTCCCAAGTTGCAAGAACATATGTCAGTATGTGAGAGACCAAATCTTTTTAGATAGCATCTAAAATTTCCGCGACCAATAAGAAATTTGGTAATTTCAAAGTTACAAAAGAAGTGTTTGTTTTTGAGTCTGTCAAGAATTGATGGAAAAAATAATTTCGTCTGAACAGCTGTCGTAGCGTTCTGGTATTATTTATTCCACTCTTAAATGGTTTTGTTATAACTTTGATTTTTGAAGAAAGACAAAGGGCGAATCGTAAGAAGGTTAATGGCTTGTTTTGCAAACCAATCAGCTCTTTCATTTCCATAAATACCCAGTATAAGGCAACATTCCCCTCTTTGAGTTCAATATTAAAAAGGAGAGATTGGGAAAGAACAATCAACTTGCTGTTCGACAGGATATTATTAACTACTAAAAGTGAGGAAAAGCAAGTCATAGTTGTCACAATTTTAATTTATTTCGAAGTATTCTTAGCTCCGCCTTTATTTTGCCCCACTTTATTTATAGAAAAATTTTCTCCAACATATAACTTCGATAAAATAAGAAAAAAATACTCTTAAAAAATAAGTGGTATGAAATAAAAATACTACGGAATAAATTAAAGTATTAGCAACTACGTAGCAATGGAATATTTAGTAACTAAATTAACATTTGTCTTAACAGAAAGTGTTAGTAATAATTTTCTTGTAATTATCTACCTTTAATTGTATTCGAAAATACTAACAGAAAATTTTAATTGTTATTCTTTTTTTAAAAAGAACCTAAAGGCTGGAAACTATGCCAATTATTAGAAAGAAATGACACTACAAATTTCTAAAGAATAATTGTTTAGCAAATAAAATACTCGCACCATAAAAATCGAAATGAGACTTGTGGTTATAAAAAATATTTCTGATCTACCTAATGAAAAAAACATAGAAGCTTCCTTGTTTCATGTTGCACAGCGCTCCCCTGTCATCTAACAAGGCGAGTGCTGTGAGGATGTCCTTTGCTAGCCGACTTTTGATTTAGTTTCACTTCCACTATACTACTATATGAAAGATGTATATTTGATTTTTTTTCTAGCTGGCTATGCCCACATCGCTGGCCTCTATATTTGAATGAATTTTCAAAAGAATTGAATCGCTGTTTTTTATATAACTTTATAAATAAAAACTAAAAAAATTACATTGAAATCACTCTAAACCTAACTTCGGGTACTCTTTGCCTACGACATCTCTTTTCTCGCTCGCACTACATCGGGTCCAGGTTCCCACTGCCTGCAGAAAAGTGTTTCACCGGCACTTACTTCAACTTGGGTATTTATCTATGAAATGTGGAACTGCTATTATTCAAGAACTACGATTTTAAAGATGACAGTATCTCAGCATCTAGTAAATATTTTAATTATTCAACCATGTATTTTATAGCCCCTGCACTTTGCACTATATTGCCACACGTTTCTGACCAATACAGTATATGGAAGAAAAAGTAGATTTTCCTTTAAAAGGAGGTAAACAGAAAACAAATAAATTTTAATTAAATTTTAATAAGTTTAATTTGTATTATATTACCATTTCTTCTGATAAATGCGATAAACTAAAAAAAAAAGCCTTTCAAAGGAGTTAATTAAATAAAGGAAAATTAAAAATTTGTCATATTGTAAAAATATGTTTAACCATTTGTATTCCACCGGGACTTTAAAGGCCCATCAAAAAAATTCCTCAATATAGCCTAAATTTACTACAGGATTTCATTGGAACTTCAAAGTCCCTATAGTTTAATATTTCCCTACAGTTAAGCTATAGTTTAAGCTAAATTAAATATGAGATGTTTCTCATGCAGCAAAGAAATATATAAAAAAAAGTTTCAAACTATTTTTCCAAAAATAAGGTAATTTGGGATATAAAGGGTTAAGTAAATTAACTGTTTGAAATATTTTTTATTTTATTTTTTAATGTTTATAATTTGTATTTTAATTAATTACAATATGTTTTTCTTCCAAAATTTTGATATTTTTATTTATTGAAAAGTTATGACTTTTACTGGCATAAGTGGTTATATTAAACATAAATAAACATCTCTCAGTTGCTTGCTTTGTTAGTTATATTAATTCGTACTCTGCTATTACTCCTATTTTAAAAATATATTTATATATATTACCTTTGAAATAAATTTATGACTAAATATAAGATTTATTGTTTTATGGAGGGAAAAAAATGGGAAGTAAAGGGTTGCCAGTCTTGGGGACTTTTTTATTCAACTATCACCAGTAATTTTGAGAAGTAATATTTGATACACATAATAGACGATTAATCTTCGAAGTGATTAGGCAACAGTTACAATTAAAATGCAGTGGTGCGTATTAAATAGAAAAAGTCCTCAAATCTGGCTACACTGGCTAAAACATAAATGTTAAAAATGATTTTTAATTTAAAATTTAATCTATTTAAATTTTTCTACTGTATGTCCATTTGATTTCAATAAATATAATAAATTAAAAAAAATATATATGGGTCATTGCCAACACAAGGGGTAGAAACCCTGTCCCTTAGCCGCCCTCAAAAATATAAAATATTTTCAATCAGAAAAAAATTTACAGCTAGGCTATTTCTTATGATTTTCTCTATTTCAATATTATTATAAAAGTTTTTAATGTTATTTATTTTTCTTAGAACTCTATCGATAAAACCTGGAATATCCACTCCGTGGACTGTCCCCAAGGGAAGTCTGCAGAATATAACATTATTTTCAAGCTTAGTATTAATGTTTTTTAATTACATTTTGATTTAAGCAGGACATAATTATCCTTAAAAATATGTTTATTAAATTTTAGAGTTGTAAAATGAATCTTGTTTTTTTAATTAATTTATAACAAATGTCCCTAATGAAATGCATCCACTCCGTGGACAACTATTTAATTTCCCATAAAGTGCAGCAGATGGCACTGCCTGTCACCAGTGTGTAACTGAGAAGGAAGAGGGGAAAGCCCTCTTTGTTTTCACTTACATGTGCTGAACTCAATGCTTTATTTCGTTCTGTTAAAATAGATTTCATCTGTGATACCTCTATTTGGCTATCTCATCAGTCCACTCCGTGGTCAGAAGTATACAGGTATAAGGATTATAAGGATTATTTGTTATATAATTATCATTACAATTAATGATTAAATGGCTTAATTTGACACTAAAGTTAAATTGTTCCTGACATTGTTGTTTTGTTCCTTAAAATTCAAAATCAGACATTCTGTCTGATTTTGGACTTCCACTCCGTGGACTTCCACTCCGTAGACATAATTTGATCACTGAGTGGACACTTCTTCTCACGGAGTGGATACTTTCAAAATTAATCTTAAAAATAGATACACTTGGAAAATAATTTAAATATATTTGATAAATAAATTCTATCCTTTTTTTTTTTTTTTTTTGTTAGCCTAATTTTGATTGCTTAAGTTGCAATGGAAATATATTTCACCCCCTAACTTTTATATTTTTATTCGTGATTTTCTAAAAATGTCATTTCAACTTCTTTAAAACAGTATTTGCTATTTTTTACTGAACTATTAAGCATTTCTCTTCATGGTTTAAATGTCAGAAGAGAATTCGTAAAATATAAATTTAAGAACATTTTATGAGTGTTGTTTACAGAGTAATGCAAAAGGTATGATGTATACTATATGTCTTTTTTTTTTTTTTTTTTTTTTTAAGTTTTAATGGTAAAATGTAGAAAAGGGGACATAACACTTTAGAAAAATAATTGCAAAAATATAATTAAATTTAGTTTCAGAAGAAAAAAAATAATTTTTTTTTTTTTGTTTTACAGCAAAACTAAAATTGTTTTGTATTTTTATTAATTGAATAACACTTTTTTATAAAAACAATACTTAAAATATATATTTATTTTCTTTGCAGAAATTTATTATGCCGTTCAAGAAATATGAAAATTCACATGTAACCCAATGCAGGACAAACAAATGTCACAAACCTTAGCTCAAACTCAGTCAAAAAGAAAATTAGATGCAGTTGAAAATCAAAAAGATAAGAAAAATAACAAGAAAAAGAAACTTTCCAACCAAACAACAACAAAAAAAAAATAAAAAAAACGTAAAGAACAAAAAAGAAAAGTATGCAGTGAGCAAGAGAAAGACTAATGCTCCTATTACACACAACAAGTTTTCGCTACAACTTTTGAGACAATTGTTAATTTGGCTCAAATCACGTCAATGCCCAGTGTAATAGAACTTGGGATTACGAACAATTTTTTCAGGCTAGTCAGACTGTGATAAAACAGTAAGAAAGCTCTTTATGTGCCGAGAAAAGACAGCGCCGGTGGGAATTCATTCACCGTTGTTCTCTTCGCTCTCCCATGTCGTCCCCGTTAAAACAGCGATAAATAGGTGTGCCTTGACATGTAATGTACACCGTGTAAACCAGTTTTTCGAGCAATTTTTGACTCAACTATTGCAAACTTCTTTCGGTTTACAGCTTCCAAAAATTGGATGAAATGAAAGTCACGTGAAACACCTTTGTGTATAATAGGAGCATAAGAAATGATCCCGCAAGACATGAAGAAGGAAAAGTCTGAACGAATGAAAAGAAGTGTTAGGAAAAATTGGAAGATCCAAAACAGAAATCAAAGGGAGAGATTGAAGAAACAGCATAATCTTTGAAGAACATCTCAGAGATGATATACCTCCTGAGACACCTCGTTCAGCAGCCATAAACATCACACTACTACAAATTAACCATCTCTGACAACAAGACCAACTGTACCCTCATCTAGAAGATGAAAAAGTGGAAGAAAAAGGTCGAAAAAGAACAGTGAAAGGCTTCGTGAAGAAAACAAAAAATTGGTTAGGAAGCTTGAAAAATACAAAAATAATACTACTGATTCTGAAATACCCAAGAGAAAAGTGAAAAAAAATTATCACAGAAGCAAATTCCAAAGAAATTGAAAAATGTATTATTTTTTGCTAGATTATAAAAGATCCAATAAAATAAAGTTTTAAAGGCGCAAAATCAAAGAAGAAACTTAAAGAAATCTTCCAAGTTTTAACAGGAAAAATAGCAAAGGAATACAAGTATTTTTAACATATCAGATCAATCACATAAAAAAAAAAGAAAAATGAAAGAATATGCGGAACTAACAATTATTTTCCTGTTATTTTCATTTTTCAAAAGAATTAAAGTAAATATATTTGTTGATCATTTTCTAAAACATAAGTAAAACAATATGGATGAAAAGATACAGCTGCAACATAACTTTCAGGTTTGAATATTTATACGAGTCCACTCCGTGGTCAGTGATGTCCGCTCCGTTGAAACATTAATTTTCAAATTAATTAATTACCAATCAAACTAGTATGTTGTGGCCACCACAAGACTTTCTTCTATATTTACCTATACATATTCAATCAGTAACAATATTAACAAAAAAAAAAAAAAAAAAGTACGATTTTTTTTTTTCTAAGTTTTTTTTTTTTTTTTTTTTTGTTAAAAGTAAAAAAAATCGATAACTTTGTTTTAAATTATTTCAGATTTATAGTTCAACCATTCGTTTTAAAGGTATTGACGAGACCTTTCGAAAGATACCCATCTTGAAAATTTATCCCCCCCGGGGGGGTACTTCCCCCCAGGGGGGAAGCGATGCCCCCCATGCAGAAAATTTTTTCCCTAGTTACATACTACTATTATCAATAAATCATATTAATTTTACAATCACAAGTTTAAAACAACTCTTATTATGCACATTTATACGAATTTTTGTCCTATGCTGCCATGTTAAAAATTTAGATAAAATTCTATCACAGCGCCAGCTGTTGAGCTATTGATCCCCAAACATAATCAGCACCAGTTAATGTCGGGGACAAACTAAATACCAAGTTTGGTTAAATTTCGTTAAAAAAAAAAAAAAAAAAAAAAAATTGCGATATTTTTCTAAGTTTTTTTTTGTTAAAAGTAAAAAAAATCGATAACTTTGGTTTAAATTATCCGAGATTTATCGTTCAACCATTCGTTTTAAAGGTATTGACGAGATCTTTCGAAAGATACCCATCTTGAAACTTTGCCCCCCCGGGTGGGAACTTCCCCCCCCGGTGGGGGGGGGGAACCGATGCCCCCACATGCACAAAAATTTTTTCCTAGTTAACTACTACTATTATCAACCTGATCTTTCGAAAGATACCCATTGTGAAAATTTACCCCCCCTGGGGGGTATTTCCCCCCTAGGGGGGAAGCGATGCCCCCCCATGCAGAAATTTTTTTTTCCTAGTTACATACAACTATTATCAATAATTCATATTAATTTTACAATCACAAGTTTAAAACAACTCTAATTATGCCCATTTATACGAATTTTTGTCCTATGCCGCCATGTTAAAAATTTAGATAAAATGCTATCACAGCGCCACCTGTTGAGCTATTGATCCCCAAACATAATCAGCACCAGTTTATGTCGGGGACCAACTAAATACCAAGTTTGGTTAAATTTCGTTAAAAAAAAAAAAATGCGATATTTTTCTAAGTTTTTTTTTGTTAAAAGTAAAAAAAAATCGATAACTTTGGTTTAAATTATCACAGATTTATCGTTCAACCATTCGTTTTAAAGGTATTGACGAGATCTTTCGAAAGATACCCATCTTGAAACTTTGCCCCCCCGGGTGGGAACTTCCCCCCCCGGTGGGGGGGGGGGAACCGATGCCCCCACATGCACAAAAATTTTTTCCAAGTTATTACTATTATCAACGAGACCTTTCGAAAGATACCCATCTTGAAAATTTACTTCCCCGGGGGGGGGATTTTCCCCCCCGGGGGGGGGAACCGATGCCCCCACATGCACAAATTTTTTTTCCAGCTAACTACTACTATTATCAATAATTCATATTAATTTTACAATCGCAAGTGTAAAATAACTCTCTTTATGCCCATTTATACGGAATTTTGTCCTCTGCTGCCATGTTAAAAATTTGCATAAAATGCGATCACAACGCCACCTATTGAGCGATTGATCCCAAAATCTAATCAGCACCAGTTTATGTCAGGGTGCAACTAAATACCAAGTTTGGTTAAATTTCATTCATTGGTTCGTGAGATACAGCGTCCACAAAAAAATGATACAGACAGACAGAATGACAGACAGACAGACATTTTCTAAAAACTATTAATTCGTGTTCTCCATATCCCAAAACATGTAAATCCATCAAAAAGTGGACTTCGAAAATTTTCGCGAATCCAATACTTTCTCTATATTACATATAGAAGAAAGTAAAAATAGCTAACGAGATAGCTCATCAAGTAAATTAGATTCATAGTTGTCAAGAAGGAATTAAGGAATTTTTTTAAATTCTTTTGGTAAAATTTTTATATTTTCAAATTAGTCTTCGTTTTCTACCCTTTAGATTGGCAATCACCCATATATATCGCTTTCTAATGAATGAATTTAAAAAAAAAATAAAAAATAAATAGTGTAATAACCGTTGCTAAGATATGCAGACGATTGAAATGAAAGAATAAATTTTAGAAAATACACAGAAAAGTCAATATATAAAATCGAAAAACAAATAAATAAATAAATAATAATTTAAAAATTAAAACTCTAAATTCGAAAATATCTCGAGGAGGTGCTCACCTCCATGGTCCCAGCTACATATTTCCAAGTTTTTTTGCTCTGCGACCAGTAATCTATGCACAACAGCTCAGAAACACAGACACACAGATACACAGACACTTTTCTTTATTTATATAGATGTAGATATATAAGGAATATATCATATATTTATTTCTTAATTAAAAACAAAAATAAGCTAATATGCACGTCATACGTGTTAATCGCCAAATGCGCCAAACTGCGTGACAATCACCTAATAGGGAATTAGCGACGAGAAAACAAAACGAAATAATAATAATAATAATAATAATAATAATAATAATAATAATAAAATAAAGTAAAATAAATAAATGAATAAATAAAAATAAAAATAAATCATTTTAGCGATTAGTCTATTAAATATATATATATATATATATATATATATATATACAAGGTCTGTCCCGAAAGTAATGCGCCCCATTTTCTTCTGCCGGGACTATCCGTCGCACAGGGTTGCCGCTTACACGGAAGGGTGGGTGGAGTCTTGGGAACACAGCGCCATCAGCGCCAGTCGGCTCCGAGCTCCTGCAGAGTGACAGTGACTATTTCAGTGAACCCTTGTGTGAGTGTTTGGTCGAAATCAAGATGGAAAAATCTCTCGAGCAGAATTGTTGCAGTATTGTGAGGACGATCCGATTTTTTTGGACAACCTGGTAAATGGTGAGGGACCTTAGGTCTTCTTATATGACCAAGAAACAAAAAGGCAGAGCGAGAGTGGCACACGACATCGTCCCCACGCCCCCAAAAAGGCAGAATGAGCAAATCGCAGGTCAAAGCGATGCTCATTATTATTTTCGATTCCAAGGAAGTGGTCTATTTTCAATTTGTTCCACCTGGCCAACCAGTCAATGCCAAATTCTACGTCGAAGTACTGAAAAGGCTAAAGCAATGGGTCAAGCGCGTCAGGCGCGAGATCAAGAATTCCTTTAAGCTGCACCATGACAATACTCCCAGCCACACCGCTTTTATGACGACCGACTACCTGACCAAGACCAGCATCTCAACGCTTCCCCAGCCGCCTTACAGTCCTGATTTGTCTCCGTCTTACTTCAAAGGACATCATTTAGGGACCTTGGAGAACATCAAGGCGGCTACGACGAGGTTACTAAAAGACATCTCTGTGACGGACTTCCTGGACACATATAAAGCATGGCAATCGCGTTGGAACAAGTGTGTTGAAGCAAGGAGGGATGTATTTCGAATAATATTGTGTAATTGTACGAATCGGTTCAATAAATTTCTTAAAATAAAAATGGGCGCATTACTTTCGGGACAGACCTTGTATATATTAAGAATAATGCAAAATAAATTAGATTAAAAAAAAAAAAAAATACTTTTCTGAAGCGTTAAATGTTTTTTGAAAATTAAATATTAACAAAACATATAATTTATAATAATGTTTTAACGTCAATATTTAGAATATCCACAAATATATTTCGAAATAAATTATATCACTAGAAAAATAAGTACTTTTAAAGCTATAATAACGTCAATTTTACCATGCAAGTTTAATTTTTTACAAAGCTTTATATCAATTTTATTGTTTACGCGTATATATATATTTTTTTTTCATGTAAAAAAAAAAAAAAAAAAGGAAGGAAAGAAAATAAAAAAATAGTTTTCTAGTGGCATCACTTAGATTTTTAATATTGTCACGTAATTAGACTTAGATGATTGTTTGTGGAGAAGCACTAAAGTGAAATAACACAGATAACTTTAAGCTCAGCTCGAGAATTTATTTTTCAACTCAACAGAATTTTACATTGGTTTATATACAATTGATGAATTTTCTAGAATCTTCTAGAATTCAAAAAACCTAAAAATTACATAACATCAACCGAATAATTAATATAAACATAATTAACATAATGACACATTGAATGAATGAGAAATAAACAATTTAGATCAAACAAAATCTATTTTTTAAACAATTTCCTTTGACGGCGATCGAACTCACAATCTTTGGATGCGTAACCCGATGCTTTACTTCGGCGCCACGACGTTCACAGGTGGAAATGTTTTCGTTACAATATTTTATTGCTTTTTTTCTTTCAAGGCTTTTATGGAGATTTTAATTAAAATATTGAAATTTCGAATAAAAATTTTTTTATCAAAATTAATTATAGCCTATTGCACTCAGGGATAGTGTAGCATTTGGTTAATTAAAAAAAAAAAAAAAAATCGGTTTAATAGTTTCAAAGATTAGCCTCCACATACAAACAAACTGTTCCTCTTTATAGATTAATATAGATTACCTTTTTGAGTATAAATATTTCAATATATTTCAACATAAAATTTATTAAAAACAATATTTTTCTAATATTAATTAAAGCAAAAATTACTCTTCATAAATCTGTACTGATAAGTATAAAGGATTTAAGTCCAAAAATGTCGATTTTGAGTTATGTACATAGTCAGACTCAGAAAAAAATTCTCTATCGATTGGTATAAAGGATTTAAATTCATGTCATTTAGTCTTTGAGAAAATCCATTGGAAAAAAAAAGATTCAAGTGAGAAATTTAGCATTAATCTTTGGTATAAAATATTTAATTCAATTATTTCCCTTTATTAAATGAAGGTTGACAATCACTGAATGGTATAAAGGGTATAAATTAACATAATCTCTTTTTCCTAATCGATTCTTCTGATTAGTTTTTAGTTAGTTTTTCGTCTTCTGAAAAATCAAGAATATGGACTTAAATCCTTTATACTTATAAGTACAGAAATGATGGTATTTGAAAATCGTGCCCTCTACCTGTACTAGCTTTTTCACAAATTTTAGACAAAATTATATGTTGTGAATATTTTACAGCTGTGGGGACCAAAAAAAAAAGTAAAAGATTAAACTCGGACCATGCATTATTTTGATTCAATGTTGTTGTTAGGGTAAGGCCAATCATCCACACGAGGGTCCTAGGTCTTGGTTTTGGGCCCTCTGTGAGGGCCTTTCTAAAGGATCTTAGCATCTATCTTTTTAAGGGCTCCTATAGCTTATTTACGTGAGTTTCTTAGAAATCTATGGAAAATTTCCGAACGGCTAGGTCGACGAGCGTGACCTAGGATCGAGCCCAGCACTTTCTCTTTACCAGCTTCAAGAGCAGAACTTCTCTGCCACTGGTGAGGCTTTTGTTGTAGGGATTAATTCCGATAAAATACACGATATTCTTAGACCTTTGTGGAGTGCCCTCTGTGGGGAGTCTTTCCAAGAGTTCCCAGTCCGTATTTATGGGAGTTTCTACGAAAACTCTGAAAGGCTAGGCTAGCAAGTGCGATCTATAATTCGAACCTGACAGTTCCCGTCTACCAGTCTCGATATCAGAAACAATCGGACAATGGTGGGACTTATTTTGATTTATAAACCCATCTGCAATTAAGAAAATTTTTAATTATTTTCTGTTGTTTTTGATTGGTTCTTTATCCACAAAATGTGAAAAGCAAAACCGAAAGTGAGTGCTGAATATTGATGAGTTAAAAAATATCTATGCTAAACACTTTGCATTGCAAAAATATGCAACAGATATTCAGAGTCCTAATATTTAACTACGACTTTTCCTTAGATCAAAAGAAATAGGCATGAGTGTAACACGAAAGCAACAACACGCACAATTTGTGGTGTTTGCTTACGAAGTTTTTATTCATTAACAAAAAGTAAAAAAAAAAAAAAAAAACAGAAATGTAATATTTGTTAAAATTTATAGAAAATAATATATAAATAAATATAATTTATTTAAGAAATAATACGAAGCCAAATTTATTTGCAATTGGTAATTTTTAATGAGAAAAAAAATTCTTAAATGCAACGTAAAATTTTGGTTGTTTTGAAGTGCATTTAAATTGTCTATTAAATTATTATCTGATTGTTCTATAGATGATATTGATAAAATAATGAAACAAAGGTAAAAAAAAAAAAAAAAAAAAAAAAAAAAAAAAAAGAAATTAACATCCTTAAAATCACGTATAGTAACGAGTTTAGAATTTAGCAGTTTGAAATTAGAATTTATTAATTCTGAAAGCGCCAACCTTAAATAATTGTTTTTAGAGTTACATTTTCTACGAAAATTAGTTCATTAAGAATAATTATTTCTACATTAACAACAACAACAACAATAATAATAATGAGGATGAGGATGAGGATGATAATTACAATAAAATGATAAAAACGTTCAAAAATAAAAACAATATTTAAAAGAGATATTTAAATACTCTTCCAAAAAACAACATCAACAACAACAACAACAAAAAAAAAAAAAAAAAAAAATATATATATATATATATATCTGAAATATAAACAGAATCAATTATAAAGTGAACTAATAAGTTTTAAATAAAATCCCAAACCCCTTTTTAAAAAAAAGCAAAAGCAGATAAACATCTTAAAAGTAGCGAAGTTTCGGAATAAAATGAAACAGATTTACTCAGAATTGTCATTTTAAAATTGAATTTTATAATATCTTCCCATGTTTGTTTTTTCTTTCATTTTGAAAATAAGCAAGTCTTTTACTTGGGAATAAGAATGTTTGAAATCCAAGTATTGCAAAAGTTTTCTTAGAATTTTATTGATTGGGCTTCTGGGGCAAAAGCAATGAGCCGTTTAATCGCACAAGGAATTTCACTTCTGCTGATGTTAGTGTTAAATCGATTTTTAGTAAATTCTACAAGACTTTCTTGAAACTCATTACTCAAACTAGTTAAAATGTTCACTTCGGAAATCTTTTAGGTTGAATTTCTTTCTTGCTGCATCTGCATTACGTGATGTTTCTAAATACGTGCCGCAAGTAGCGAAGTGTTAGATTTAACTGAATCATAATTGGAACACTGATAATATTCATTGGAAGTGACGATATAATTGCAGATTCAAACCCCTGTTTACTAAAAAATATAATTACTTTATAGAATACATTGAAAACTTAACGACCAATGACCGTTCAATGGCGGATAATTATGAAATTTTCTTTTCCTTTTTTAATTTCTCTTGAAGTAGAATTGCGATATGATTAAAAAATATAAATTGTGAATACATATTTGCAGTGAACAGTTGCCAAATTTAGGGACATTTTTATTTAATAATCAAGAATAGTTTTGAGGAGTGATATTTGATTAGGCGATATAGTAGGCAATTAATTTTCGAAGTGATTAGGTAACCGTTATAATTAAAATTTACTGGTAGATATTGAATAAAAATTTCCTAAATCTGCCAACACTAGTAATGAGTTATTGCAGTTAAAAATTTATTTTCGAATATGATATTGACTTTCATAATAATTTATATTGAAAATTATAAAAAGTGTTTTCGGTAGAATATGCTTAAATATGCGACATCTCGTAAATATAATGATTGCTATATGAGTAACATGGGCTTTTATATAATGATCGCACTTTTATTTCTACATAAAAGTTCTGTACATATTTATTGATAATTGCTGATGGAAAAAATTTATTTTTAAAAACGAAATTATTTTTCATCGTTTTTTTCATTGAAAATAATATTCGAAATATTTTCTTTAGGAAAGCTCAAATACGCCATATTCCATGCCGCTGAAGTATTTAAATGTTTTCAATTAATTTTTTATATAAAAAACCACAAACGGAAAAACATGTTTTGAAATTTGTGGGGGAAAAAAAAAAAAAAAAAAAAAAAAAACGTGAAAATAAGTTTTTTTTTTTTTTTTTCAAATTTTTGGTGGCTGAACATTTTATTCAGTTTTTATGTGTTTGATAATATAAACTAACACACACACTGACTTATTTTTGCTATTGCATAGCTGCCATCATCCTAATTAATAATCCGGAGTATTCTAATTACCCGCCTTTTTTACTCCACCAGCCTTTTTTTTTATTTTCTTCTTATTTCATCGTAAATACATTTGTAGAGAATTACTCTAAAAATTAAGTGGTGTGAAAAAAAGGGTGGGTACTAACAGTACTCCGGATTAGGTTGACAGCTATCTATCGAGCCATATATGGGTCGTTCATTGTAAAAGTGAACTATCTCCTTGGAAATTGATTTTGAAATAACGAGCTTTTTTCAAATTTATGCGTAGGAAAAAAAAGTCAAGATTCAGTACGTGTTATAGATTTTTGTGTTTAATACAAATTATAGTTATAAGAATTTATAAATTATATTTAAAAAAAAATAATTTGAAGTAACTTAGAAACTTCATTTTCATAATGAATATTTAGAAGTTTTAGTTTTGTGAGAAAAACAAATAATGCCATTTAAGGAATTTTAATGCAATTATTAGAGTTTTTTCTTTTTTATAATGAAAGATGTGACAAAATGTGATGCAATTAAGCAAAAAAACATATATTTAAAAGAATTGGAGTTACTCCACTTTTACTCTCAGCCGTCCATATAAAAATCTAAGCATTACAAGGCAAAATAGATTTTCACATAGGATAGCTATTTTCTGTACAAAAGTTTAGAAACACACTAATGTATGCTTGGTGAGGATTACAAACTCTAAATAATAAAAAAATGTTGATTATATAGGGTAGGTCCTCCAGTGATCGGCATGCTCCAGTAATTGACATCTATCCCGAAATATAAATAAGAAAAATAATAAAATCATATATTTTACATTTAAAAATTTTAACTTTTTATGTCAAACACTGGAGCAAAGGGTGCTAATAACTGGTAAAATTAATAACTAGCAGTGTTAAACACTGGAACATAGGGTACCAATTACTAATAAAAGGAAAAACTGGCAGTGTCAATTACTGGTACACTGAGTGGGTTTAAAATAAAAAATCATAAAAAAATTGTTCTTAAATGTATATATTTTAACCCTTTGCGGCGCAAGACAATTTGAAACAATTAAATTATACTGCCACCGGAATTCATGAACTGAATTAAACTAAAAGAAATTTTAAATTTTGAGGTTTAAAAAACCCGCCTTTTCTGATATGTTATAAACGTGAATTTCTGCTAAAAAATTTCCGGGATGAATTTTTGCAGCTGGAACTTAAATTTTGCGTTCTCGCAGCAAGGACAGCGCGCGTTAAGGGGTTAACATATATGTGGTTCTGAATGTCTTTCATGCCATATGTATTAACTTAAGATTTCTAAAAATATTTTCTGATGACTAGTACATTAAAAACATCAGCGATTGCTCTAAAAGTGTCAATCTCTGGTGCACTTACCCTATGTAAGTTTTTATCTTTCTTCTTAAGTTTCTCCTCAATTTAGGAAATGTAATGGGTAAAAGTATAAAAAAAATCTAATATTATTCTTATGTTCTATATTACTTTAAAAGCTGTGCGAAGATCAGACTTCGTAGCTTGGATTTTCACATAAAATGTTTTACCGATTACATTAGTATAATATTTATATCGAAAATTGTTCCTGTTAAACATTTATTTCCTTATGTGAAATAAATTTTCAAAATGATTGATGTTGAAAGGTCACACACACACACACACACACAAAAAAAAAAAAAAAGTTTTCTGCATAATAAACTTAAATCCGTCACACCTTTTCCCCCTAAGTTACACCATCACTAAAATTTGTTTTAAACCTTTTATAGAATGGATCAAAAAGTTTTAAGCAAAACCAAATTGACAATGTTTATACCTTTTATTTTAACAGGTGAATTCTTTCTATATATTAAACATACATTTACAAGATTGGTTATTTTCATTCAAATTTATCTTATTATGCATATGATCATAAAACTGTTTAGGTGAAGTAATTTTGAACATTTTATGAATACATCGTACTTTTACGTATAGAATTGAACTTGTCTTATGCAAACTGTAAACAACAGCAAGATAGACTAATATAAACAATATGTATTACGAGATAATAAGATAATTAAATGAAAACTTTTGCTCCTGATAATTTTATTTGGGCGAAAATGACTGGCATTAATCTAGGAAAATAATGGGCGTTATTTTCTCTGCTGAAATAAGATCTGCGTTTTGTCTATGGTATTCCAGGGAACCAAGTGACTAATTTCTCCAGTTTAAGGAGTGATGGTGAAAAAACTGATGTATTTCTATAATATGTATTTAAGATTATGTAATGTATGTAAGAATAATATGTATTTCTTTTCTTTTTTAAATTAATTTAGATCCCCCATACGACTACGGCATTTAAATTGAATCATAGGATGTCATTCTTCAGTTTGAAAAGTAATGGTCAACGAAAATTTTTATATAGACTCACTTAATGCAACTCACTAAACATACCTGCCAACATCCTAATTAGTATTCCGTAAAATTGTTTGTACCCGCTCCTTTTTCCGCACCACTTAACTTTTAGAGTAATTTTCTACAAATGTAATTATAATTAAATAAAATATACTAAAATAAAAAAAAATAATAATGCGGTGAAAAAAGGCGGGTATAACAGTTTTACTTAATATTAACCCTTTGCCGGTCCTAATTTCACTCCTCTGGTCAATGCTGCCAAATTCAGGGACTTTTTTATTCAATATCCATCACTAAGTTTTAACTGCAATGGTTGCCTAATCACTTCGAAGGCTATTTGTTTCATTATGTATATCAAATATCACTCCTCAAAATTATTGGTGATAACTGAATAAAATAGTCCCTAAATTGGACAACACTGTTTAGAGTGCTTTAGAGCATTAGGGCCGGCAAAGGGTTAATTAGAATGTTGGCAGGTATGCTTTAAGCCGCCTATCGTAGCTTCAACATTTGCGAAATTCGATGTTCTGTATTACAAAGTTAAGTTCATTATGTTAACAATGTCGTTTAAAGGATTGGATTGGGTTGATTAACATTACACTTAAGTGACCTATTGGAGTATTTACGGCGGCCTAGAATTTAGAATCATCTCTAAAAATAGTCCAACGACATGCTATCTCGCCATACGTTTGAAGGAAATGGTGCCTTAATTTGAAAATGAGCGAAAAATCACCTGAGCGGTAATGGAACCTGGGTCCTTTTGTATACCGTGCCAGTGAATTGCCGAACATGCATCTTCAAGCTAGGTTCTATTTCCGGCTTTTTTTATTTCTCATTCTTGATAATATTAATTCAGTCTTTTTTTTTCAAAAATATGTTGTTCGCATTAGGCTGAAGTTCAGATTCTATGTTCCATGGAATTTCTGTTCCCATTCCCTTCTTTTTTTGTTTTATAGTTAACTTCTTCCATTATTGTTTCAATAATTTTAACCTTTTTTTGTGATAAATATCATATGAATAACTGTCAACATATATTTAAAAAAACCTTTGCACTCTAATACACTGTAAAAGATTTCTAGACTCAGTAAAAACAAATAATCGAGATTTTCAATCTTTATTATACAGTTATATATTTTTAAATTGTTTTATTCCTCGAATAAAAATTAAAAAGTAATATTTTTACTTCAAAAAATTTGTTATAGATCACTAATATACTCACGGCAATCATTAGCTGAAATAATATTAGCTATTAAAATGTATAGCTAAAATAGATTTTTTTAACATCCCCGTTTACCTTTAATTTTGCAGATGTCATAGGATAAATAATATACAGTCGGTTTATGTTGAAATTTTTAAAAGTGTTCTGTCTGAACATAAAATCTTAGTAACTGTCTGAAAGCTCCAACTGTATTACAATAATATTCTTCATTAGGACTGATATACATTAATTACATTTTTATGGCAATTATCATAAAGATAATTGCTATTACTTTTCTTCGCTCCTGGATCCAGCCTTCACCAGACTTTAAATTGGCTTTGTTTCGGTTCAGGTTATTAAAGAACTTAACTGTTGACCATTCAATACAAAAAATATATATAACTGCTGATTTGAAACGTGTAATAAAATCCCTTATGATGCTTTGATATTTCAAAACGAAAAGTTTTGTAAAAGTTTTTAAAATGCTTTAAATAAAGTTTATTTTAGACAAACGTGTTTTTAAAATGTTTTTAATCTAAATAGCAAATGACACTTGTTTTAACTTAACTCTCTTTTTTAGAAATAATTTATAAAGATTATAACTAGTAAAACGTCTTTGACTTTTATTCAAGTTATACATATAATTGAATGAATCAAAAGAGAAAAGAGAAAAAAAGTGTAAAAATATATAAATAAATGTCATATACATATTAACAGTAAATGATACATCTATTTAATTTTTTTGTAACAAAATAAAAATAAATGAAATAACTTTTATTTAATGATTTATAGATTTACGATATTCTGTCACTATAATTTTCTGTAAATGAAAAACCTGACGATTTAGTTTCCTCATTTCCTAATAAAATATTTTAAAGAATAGTTTTAGTCAGAAAACTCATAACAAAACCAATAAATATTATATGTTCATGGTCATACTTGTTCAAATAACACTCAACTGAATAACAAAGGGCTTAAGGGGCTATTGATTTTGTCAAAATAAGTAACATTTTTGTCGAAAACTGTCAAGCTCTTTTCTTTTTTGTGATAACTTTTTGTCTAATGAGGTATTTATGTGTTTCATATTCTTTTTTAATCCCTTGAAACTATCTTTTTCGGAGCAGTTTGTCACCATTTTTCGTCGATTTATGTATTCCCGTCCATTTATGGTTATTCTGCTGAATGAATTACCAATTTATTAGATACGTTTTAAATTCTGGAAATAGCCAGCTATAAAATCAGTTAAAGATAAATTATTCGCTGAAAAATATTCTTAAACGATTTAAAATAGAAAAAAATTCTTTTACAAAATTTGAAAATATTCGAAGCATTTGATAACGAGATACGTCTTCAGAAAATAAGCATTTATTTATTTATTATTATTAATTTATAGTACTTACTCATTATTAATTTAAATTAAATATAAAAACATATAGATTAATTTAAAATGCTGGCAATTTTATTGCTTAATTACTGCGTTCGTACTTCTAGGATGGACATTTTATAGTAACATATGCGTTCTTGTTCTATTCTTAGTATTTACAATAATTTTGTATAAACAAGTTAGTAGAATTGTTTTGCTACTGTTTTAGAATATAGTGTAAAAGTTAATGTGTTATACTAAAACAATAGCAAAACAATTCTACTATTTAGTTTTTGCTTTCATTACCCGAATACCGTAGGTAATGGAAGTAATGTATTAGGTCAAATATTTCGGTATCGTGTTTTCGCCTAATTTACATGTTTTAAGGTCTCCCGAGTCCAAAATGAATACGTAAACAAATAAATTTTAAAGATTTTTTAGAAAATTGTCAGTGTGTTTGTGCGCTTGATAAACCTTCTGACTACATATCACCAAAACTAAACAAGAAAGAAAAATCATGCAGTACGCATTGATTAGTAACACTTTCCAACTGTACGCAAATGTTGTATCGAATAACTATTAATATTCTTTGCCTACGTTATCGCACAACAGACAGAAGGACTGAAAAACATACAGATAGACTAATTGATTTTAAAATTACACTTAGGCATTTTGGAAAGTGTTAAAAAGGCTTAACGCAAAAGAAAATGCAGGCGTTACATAATTATTACAGCTTTTAAACTCTCTGAATATTTTACTGTAGCTTGTAAATCTGAAAGTTAATCATATAATACTCTATACAAAACAATATTTTAGAATATTAATAATACATGTCAATGTTTTTAAGATTTTTGTAGTAGAAAGTTTTTTAAATATAACTTAAAAAAAAATTCTGTCCTAAAACGTAATACATTGGCTTATTTTTTTATTGTTATTGTCCCTGTAAACAAACTACTTGTATAGGACCTATTAAAGAAATTTTAAATAGGGAATATTCCATAGGGAACATGAGTGTATCATTTTTAAAAAATTCTCAAAATATTCACTGATGATAGGAGCCGGAGACAAGCAGATAGAAAGGTAGACAATCGGACAGACAGATGCACAAATTGAAATGATATTCTCACTAAAATTATGAGAAAGTGTTTAAACGCTCATGTAAACAAAAGTGCAATTCCAGCAAATTTTTATTAATACCTCTTAATGTAACAGATTATTTTTGTGTAGCCCTGTAAATCTAATGCTAACCATACTATATTACATAGAAGGCACACTCTTTTGTGCATACGAATAATATATTTCAATTGCATTAAGCTTTGTGGAAGATAAAATTATTAAAATTTGGTTTATAAAAATAACTCTCATAGAACACAATGCTTTGGAGTACTTTCGAGTGCCCCTGTACACAAACCAGTTAGAAATGTACTCTACTTTACATAGGAAACATCCGATAGGGAATTGAATAACATTTAAAAAATTCATTAAAGTTTCTATACATTAAAGGTATTAAAATATGATTTATAGAAACTCCTCTCATAGAACACAATGCTTTCGAATACTTTTGGGTGTCCCTGTACACAAATAAGAAGAGATAGCCATTCCATTTTCAATAGGGAACATCCGACAGTGAACTTCAATAAAATATATCGGTTTAAAAGAATTCCATAAATATTTACGGGAACTAGAGCGCAGAAAAACAGACAGAGAGACAGACAGACGGACAGAAGAACACTCAGACATATACACAAATTGAAATTATATTCACACTAAAAAATGATAGAGCGTGACAAAAACGCTTAATGTAAACGAAAGAACAATAGATTTTAATATAACTGAATGCTTTTGTGTCACCCTGTAAATCTAATGGTAACCACGCTATATTCTATGCAAAGCATTCTTTTGTGCACACAAATAACATATTTCAATTTCCTAAAACTTCGTGGAAAGTAAAGTTATTAAAATTTGATTTACAGAAATATCTCACAAAGAACGTAATGCTTTGGAGTACTTTTGAGTGTCCCTGTACATACATTGGTGGTGGTATGCAATCTATTTTATATAGGAAACATCCTATAGTAAACTTTAATAAAATATTTCAATTTCATGAAGATATTGTACAGTAAAGATATGAAAATATGGTTTATAGAAATACCTCTCATAGAACACAGTTCTTTGAAATATTTTCGGGTGTCCCTGTACACAAACCAGTAGAGGCATAAATTCCATTTTCAATAGGAAACATCCGACAGTGAACTTGAATAACATATATCAGTTTAAAAAAATCCATAAATATTTACGGGAGTTAGAGCGCGGGCAGTCAGACAGACGGACAGATAAACAAATTGATATCATATTCACACTTAAAAAAATGTTAGGAAGTGTTAAAAACGCTTAATGTAAACGAAAGTAGAATTCTAGCAAATTTTTAATACTAGCTCTTAATATAACAGAATATTTTTGTGTCACCCTGTAAATCTAATGCTAATCATGCTATATTCTATGTAAATCATTTTTTTGTGCATATAAATAACATATTTCAATTTCCTAAAACTTCGTGGACAGTAAAGTTATTAAAATTTGATTTATAGAAATATCTCTCATAGAACGCAATGCTTTAGAGTAGTTTTGAGTGTCCTTGTATATAAAACAGAGTTGGTATTTAATCCATTTTATACAGGAAAAATCCAATAGTGAACTTGAATAACATATTTCAATTTCATTAAGATATGTGTACAGTAAAGGTATGAAAATATGATTTATAGAAATACCTCTCATAGAACACAATGCTTTGAAATACTTTCGGGTGCCCCTGTACACAAACCACTAAAGGTATAAACTCCATTTTCAACAGGGAACATCCAATAGTGAACTGAAATAACATATTTGAATTTCATTAAGATATGTGTACAGTAAAGGTATGAGAATAAGATTTATAGAAATACCTCTCGTAAAAAACAATGCTTTGAAGTACTTTCGGGTGTCCCTGTATACAAACCAGTAAAGATCAATTTTCAAAAGGGAACATCCGATAGTGAACTTGAAAACCTATATCAGTTTCAAGAATTTCGACAAATATTTACGGGAATTCGAGCGCGGAGAGGCAGACAAACGGACAGACAGACAGACAAACCGAAATAATTAACACTTTTCAACCTTGTTTGGGAAGTGTTAAAAACGTTAGAAAGTGTTAAAAACGCTTAATGTAAACGAAAGTACACTTTTAGCAAATATTTATTAATAGCTCTTTATATAACTGAATATTTTTGTGTCACCCTGTAAATCTAATGCTAATCATGCTATATTCTATGCAAAGCATTTTCTTTTGTGCTTATAAATAACACATTTCAATTTCATAAATCTTCGTGGAAAGTAAAGTTATTAAAATTTAGTTTATAGAAATATCTCTCATAAAACGGAATGCTTTGGAATACTTTTGTGTGTCCATGTACACAAATCGGTGGTGGTATTTGCACCATTTTATACAGAAAACATCCCACAGTAAACTTGAATAATATATTTCAATTTCATTAAAATTTGTGTACAGTAAAGGTGTGAAAATATGGTTTATAGCCTCTCATAGAACACAATGCTTTGAAATACTTTTGTGTGTCCTTGTACACAAATCAGTGGTGGTATTTACTCCATTTTATACAAGAAACATCCGGTAGTGAACTTGAATAACATATTTCAATTTCATTAAGATTTGTATACAGTAAGGGTATAGGAGTATGGTTTATAGAAATGCCTCTCATAGAACACAATGCTTTGAAATATTTTAGTTGGTCCCTGTACACAAACCAGTAGAGGTATAAACTCCATTTTCAACAGGGAACATCCGATAGTGAACTGGTATAACATATTTCAATTTCATTAAGATTTTTGCACATTAAGGGTATGAAAATATGGTTTATAGAAATGACTCTCATAGAACACAATGCTTTGAAAATATTTTCGGGGGTCCCTGTACGCAAACCAGTAGAGGTATAAACTCTATTTTGAATAGGGAACATCCGATAGTGAACTTGAATAACACATATCAGTTTCAAGAAATTCCATAAATATTTACTGGAGATAGAGTGCGGACAGACAGACAGACAGACAAACCCAAGTCATAAACACTTTTCAACCTTGTTGGAAAGTGTTAAAAAGATAGAATAACGAAATTTTATATTTAAAAGATGTCCGGTGTACAAAATAATTTGCAACTTTTGGTGAAAATTGTATAATCTGAAGGGAGATCGTATTTTTAGTCCAGATCGTATATTTAGCCCAAGGAAAATATTGGTTGATGTAATACATTTTTTTCTAAAAATAAAGAACAAATTGTAAAATTAAATGGAAAAGAGAATGGATGTCTCAACTTGTTTATTAACTTTTCAGTTAAATTAGAATTACAGTGAATTGCAGTATAAACATGGTAAAAATATTTTAATGGTGTTTAGTTTTTCTTATGTTGAGATTTACTGCTTTATACTGTAATGGTGTTATAAATGGACAAAGGAATGATTTAATCAAATTAATCGTTTAGCATTTTACGTTTTTGGAAGTAAATAATGAAAAAAAAATTAGTAATATTTTTATATTAAATTTAATTTTTTGCATATACGACATTTTATTTTGCTTTAAAATTTCGCACTTATTTATTAATTTTTACTGTATAAGATAATTATGATAATTAGATTCTGTGTAATTACTTTAACTAATTATCGATTAACTATCAATTTGTACTCTGAAATCTTCAAAATATTTTACGAAACCATGCTTGTTTTCATGGTATTTTATGAAATATAATAACACATAATAGTTTATAAATTCAGTAGATATTTCTTTTTAACACGCTTGTATTAGCTTCACCTGTATGTATGTTTGCATGTGTGTTTGCAACCGCTTGTTACCATTTGCAACCGCTTGTTACCATTTGCAACCGCTCTGGGAGTAAACAAAAAATCTATATTGTAAAAAAAGACTTTCCTTACGTGAACGCTGTGGCTGTGAGGTAAAGCTCCGGGCTATGAACCTAAAGGTCTAACGTTCTAGCCCAGTAGGGGAGATTTTTTAAAAATGGTTTTTGTTTAATTCTAAATTATTTATTAGTTCACATTTCAATAAAAGCGTGTTCTTTAATGTTTTAAAGGTATAATTTAGTTATAGGTGGATTTCTATATTAATCTGCAAAGACCATTGGAAATAAATTTGCATGGAATGTCTTGAATCATTATGTAGCTATTGTGCTTTAAAACTAAGAAAATTTAATTTAAGTTTCAATTTAATTTTAGTTACATTTGAGCAGTTTAACCCTTTAACGTTCATTGGTTTCGTTCTGAAATCAAACTTTTAACAATTTTTATGTAAAAGATTTTCAATATATTTTCCATTTTTAATGAATTTTTAAACTTTTGTTCTTTTCTTTGGTAGATAGCAGTGCTATTCCAAAATTTAACAATTGGTGTTTCAGAGGAAGCCATATGTCGAAGTCACTTTGAATTTCTTAGGCGTGAATGTACTCTACTGCTTTCAGATGAACTTGTGTCTAGGTTTTTCACCTGATGAAGGGCTGTTCTATTATTTTGATCATGAACAATGGTTGCGAGTTTTTTTCAGTTTCTAGTGTTTACTTATAAAGTTATTTATTTATGAAATTAATTATTATTTACATTTAATTAGATTAACCTATAGATATTTTAAAACAAATATTTCTCGAAAAATGAAAATGCTACTTTTTTCTTTTAGCACATTTATGATTAGCTATGAATCTAATAGCCATTTTTGAAATCAGTCTAGCATTTTTCAAAAGAAAATATGTAGAGAACTTTAAAGGGTTCAGGAGCATTTTTTTCAAGCGTAAAAATACAAATGCTTCCTTTGAATTCAGAAACGTTAGACATATTTGAAAAGCTGACCATTTTTGTGGACAACTGTCAAGCTCTTTTCTATTTTGTGATAACTTTTTGTCTAATGAGCTATTTATATGTTTCATATTTTTTTTTAATCCCTTGACACTATCTTTTTCTGAGCAGTTTGTTACCATTTTTCGTCGATTTATGTATTCCCGTCCATTTATATTTATTCTGCTGTATGAATTACCAATTTATTTAGATACGTTTTAAATTCTGGAAATATCCAGCTATATAAAATCATTTAAAGATAAATTATTCGCTGAAAAAATTTCTGAAACGATTGAAAATAGAAAAAATTTCTTTTACAGAATTTGAAAATATTCGAAGCATTTAATAACGTCTTTAGAAAATGAGCATTTATTTATTTATTAATATTTATTTATAGTACTTACTCATTAATTTAAATTAAGTATAAAAACATATAGACTAATTTAAAATGCTGGCAATTTTATTGCTTAATTTACTGTGTTAATACTTCTAGGATGGTCATTTTATAGGAATCATTTCTACAACAATATTAACATATGTGTTCTTGTTCTATTCTTACAGTATTTACAATAATTTTGTATAAACAAGTTAGTAGAATTGTCTTGCTACTGCTTTAGAATATAGTGTATAATGTTAATGTGTTATACTAAAACAATAGCAAAACAATTCTACTATTTAGTTTTTACTTTCATCACGCGAATACCGTAGGTAATAGAAGTAATGTATTAGGTAAAAAATTTCGATATCGTGTTTTCACCTAATTTACATGTTTTAAGTTCTCCCGAGTCCAAAATGAATAAACAAACAAATAAATATAAAGGTTTTTAGAAATTTGTCAGTGTGTTTTTGCGCGTGGAAAATCTTCTGACTACATATCACCAAAACTAAAAAAGAGAGAATAACGAAATTTTATATTTAAAATATGTCCGGTGTACTGAGTAATTTGGCAACTTTTGGTGAAAATTGTAAAATCAGAAGGGAGATCGTATTTTTAGCCCATATCTCGAAAACGGGTCGAACAATGTTCTTCAAATTTGCTGTATAAACTCCCTTTTACAAGTCCTTTCTTATGTATTAGTTATACTGCAGGAAAAGTGGTTGGCGCCGAAATTTAGTAGGCCAATTTTAGGTCTTAAAAAGTGGGTGTTTTAAAAAGACGACTCTGCGTATTTTCATCGTACTAGTTAGATTAACTCCTTTTCAGATATTCTTTCGTATGTACTAGTAGGTTTACAATGTACAGATAAGTTTAGGAAGTTATTTTGAAGATCAGAAGAAGCACTGTTGGCAGCTCAAAAACGGCTCTAAGTCCCCCCCCCTCCAAATTTGTTACATAAGCTCCCTTTTAGATGACCTTTTGTATGCATTAGTTGGTTAGTATAGGGAAGTTGATAGACACCCTTATTAAGTAGATTATTTTTTGGCCTATTTATCAGTGGTAGTGGGACCGAAATTTGGTACCTCAAAAACGGCTCTAACGATTTTCTTTAAATTTGCTATACAAATTCTTAGATGTTCATTTATATGTATTACTTGATTAGTACAGGAAAATTAATAAGTGTCCTGATTAAGTAGGTCAGCTTTGGATTTCAGAGATGGATCGCTCAAGAACAGTGTTAGCGATTTTCTTTAAATTCGCTATATAAAGTCTCTCTTTTCAATGTTTTTGTGTTAGTTGGTTACTACAGAAAAATTAGTAGTCGTCTGGTTAATTAGATGAATTTTATGTCTTTCAATTTTATACACGATCACTAAAAGTATTTTCTGATATGCGTAGTAGTACGTCACGGAAGTCATATGGTTGTTACACACCATTATTGTGAACAGGAAAATTATATATCAGTTACACTATCAAGCAGTTAGGATAATCATTAGATTTATAAATTAAAGTAAAGATGATAGCATTTAAAATAAACTTATTACTATTAATTAATGAAAAAAAAAATAATAATGCACACTATAAAAATATAATATTAAAAATAATTCAAAATACATTTAGTAAACTTACGTGCGTAGTGCTATGCATAAGTGCCAATTTTTTTGTAATAACTGATAAAAATGATAGTTTTATTTTAAACTGAACAAAATATGAATGTTAATTTTCTTTTATTTTGGACATATTTTACGCTGAACTGAACGATAAATTAATATATCATATTAAAAATTGTGAAGATCGCCAATCTCCCTAAACTCTTTAATAGTTTTTTAATATCTGTTTCTCTCTTATTAAAATCTGATCGTAAATCTTCATTTTCTATAAATTTAGAAACTGAATATTGTTTTCAGAAAATTAATTGTCCGTTTGCCACAGGTGTTACTCCGTACTTTTAAAAATACCCATTCTTCCATTTGCTGAAAAAAAAAAAAAAATTGCTTTTCTTCTATTCACTCATATACACACCATAAGGACCATTTCCCATCACTATGGTAACGGAAGCATCTGTTATTTATTTTCTAAACAGTCCTCAAGCTGCCAATATTTTTAAAATTGTTTTTATTATAAGAAGAATGTGTCATTTACAGAACCCTGTTTCAAATGAACTCTGGAAATGGTTTAGTTTCCGGATTTGGTGTTGAAAATATGAAGATAAAATAAAATTTTATCTCGGATAGAATGAAATGGATTTTATTGAATCAGGGGAAAAGAACATCGAGGCAGATATTCAATCAAGGTTCGATTTTATTTTTATAGACTTCTCTGGCTCAAAGATAAATGCATCATCACACTGGAGCAAGTATATTGTTTCCGGGTAGCTGTAATTTTTAAATTAAAATATAAAATAAAAATAAAAATAAAAAATAAAACTTTTTTTGTAAAAGGAAAATATTGGTTGATGTAATACATTTTTTCTAAAAATAAAATGTAAAATTAAATGAAAAAGAGAATGGATTTGTTTATTATCTTTTCAGTTGAATTAGAGTTACAGTGGAGTGTAATATAAACATGGTAAAAATATTTTAATGGTTTTTAGTTTTTCTGATGTAGAGATTTACTGCTTTATATTCTAATGGTGTTATAAACGGACAAAGGAATGATTTAATGAAAGTTATTCTTTTAGCATTTTACGTTTTTGGGAGTAAATAATGATGAAAAATTAGTAATATTTTTAAATTAAATTTATTTTTTTTGCACATATGACATTTTATTTTGCTTTAAAATTTCGCACTTATTTACTATTTTTTTTTACTGTATAAGTTAATATAATTAGATTGTGTATAATTACTTTAACTATCGATTAACTATCAATTTTTACTGAAAAATTTTCAAAATATTTTACGAAACCATGTTCGTTTTCATGGTATATTGTGATATATAATAACACATAATAGTTTATAAATTCAGTAGATATTTCTTTTTTAGGTATAGGTGAATTTTTATATTAACCTGTAACGATCTTTGGAAATACATTTACATAGAATGTTTTGAACCATTATGTAGCTATAGTAATTTAAAACTAGGAGAAATTAATTTTAGTTTCAATTGAGTTTCAGTTACATTTGAGCAGTTTAAACCTTTAACGTGCAATGGTTTCGCCCTGAAATCATACATTTAACATTTTTTATGCAAGAGATTTTCAATATATTTTCCATTTTTAATAGCTTTTTAAACTATTGTTCTCTTTTTTGGTAGATAGCAGCGCTATTCCAAAATTATACAAATGATGCTACAGAGGAAGCCATATGCCGAAGTCACATTGAATTTCTTAGGCATGCATGCACTTTACTGCTTTCATATGACCTTGTGCCTAGGTTTTTCACCTGATGAAGGGCCATTCTATTATTTTGACCTGAAACAATGGATGCGAATTTTTTTCAGTCTCTAGTGTTTACTTATAAAGTTATTTATTTATTAAATTAATTATTATTTACATTTAATCAGATTAACCTATAGGTATTTTAAAACAAATAGTTCTCGAAGAATGAAAATGCTACTTTTTTTCTTTTAGCACATTTATGATTAGCTATGTGTCTAATAGCCCTTTTTAAAATCAGTCTAGCATTTTTCAAAAGAAAATGTGTAGTGAACTTTAAAGGGCTAAGGAGCATTTTTTTCAAGCGTAAAAATACAAATAGTTCCTTTGAATTCAGAAACGTTAGACATATTTCAAAAGCTGACCTAATATTCAAACAGGTAATTTTAAAATGTTTTCTTCCGAATTCTCGCACACCTTGAGTTAGAGAAAGGTGATAAACGGCACATACTTCTAAACACTACATTGTAACAAATTTCCGTAAAATAATGGTTTATTAACCTTTTATTTTACTCTCATTTTATCATTTATTTATAAAACAGTAGAAACATCATAAATTTGCAAAGATTGTTTTAAATCATGCATAAAAAACTGTCGTATGTCCATTTAACTGGAGTGAGGTCAATTAACAGTAATCTTATTTCTAGTTTGACTGTTTGGCAACGCCGACGTCACAGTGACTGTACAACGACAATTGAAATCCGAAATATATACAAAATAATTATAACTATTCAGACCCATCTAAAGTCTATTATACTTATCAGACTATGATGAAAACTGGAATGCACCGAGAAAAAATTCTGTAACTGACATCTAAAAATTAATTGGGGCTCTAGAAAATATAGTTCTATGTCATCCTTATAAATTCTAATCCCCTTGGAAAGCGAGTTCTAGAAGCCCCTATTAGAATTCTAGAGCGTTTGCCTATGTTATCGAGGGCAAAGTTATTTAAAAATCTCTGCAAACAAATGAGACTACAAGAGGTAGGTTTCAGCAACTATAATCTTGGTTTATTAACTAATTCTAGAAAATCAAGTGAGACTTTCCCACAATATAAAAGATTCAGAATATTGTTTCACCATCTAGAAATGTGTAAACAAGAAATTCTCGATCATTTTGTCTTTTCAGTTTATTGGCGTGCCTTAGCCTGGAAATCTATATTTATAGTTAAGGGATTTAGAAAATGGCCACTTATTCATTCTAGAGGAAGGCGGTATATATTTTTTTCTATATTGTGTGTATAACATACGGAAGGTCGGGGCTATTAGTAATAATTTTTATGTTTTTCGTATTATTCTTAAGATTTTTAATAAATCAAAATATTTACTATGTAATACAATTGCGAAAGTTCTTTTTGAATGTTTTCATTAATTTACTTTAACATTTTAAAGTATTTTTCACAATGTAAAGTTAATTTTACACAACCATGAAATTTATCCCCTTTTGTCTAACGAAGTCAAACTGTGACATGCTTGAGGCATATAGTGACTCATACAAATTAATAAAAAGTCTGTTTACAAAAACATCAAATCTGACAATCTAATGTGTTTTAGCATATTTATGAATTCAATTTCTATCTTTATGAGAACATAATTAAATATTGATCTATAATTAATCACTTATCATCACTAATTTTTCTATCTGATTGATAGTGAATACAATCAAAATACGATTCATCAGAATAGATACTGTTCGATTTATATATAGGAAAAATTATACAATTAAATAAGGAAAAGGTAAATATTACAAAAAAGTGGTGCTAAAAAATCGGGAGAATTACATCTATGACATTAGCTTTTCTTGAACCCATATTCACATCAAAAGTGAATATTTATATCTTTACTAGCTAGATTTTCCCGCTTCGCTAGTCACTATATTTAAATGAATCGTTTTTTTCCAATAATGAGTCTCTCTCTCTCTCTCTCTTTAAAAAATTTTTTTTATTTTTTACTTCTGTATTTATTGATAAGCTTTAAAAGTTGAACAGTTAACGTTTGCTACAAATGAATGATTTAAAAAATAATTCATTTGTAAAACAGAACTTTCGAATGGCAACACTTTAAAAAAAGAAAAATTGTTGTTCTAAGAAAAGAACTTATATTTGTTATACATACGAATAAAATATTCATCTACAACGTTGAAAAAGTATCTCCTATCTCTATAAATAATGGCAAAATATCACTGATTCACTCATTTATCTATCAACGTCGAGTTCAAATCACCGAAGCTAAAAATGTGCCGTTAGAACAGTTGGTTCTTTTCATGACGTATGGCGTCACTATAAACGGATTTAACGAAATTTAACCCTTAAGGGGTTGAAAAAAGAAGTCAAGGTTTTTTTTTAAATTTTCACCGCATTTCTGCATTGGTTTCCAATAGAAGCTTGATAAGAATTTTCTGAAAGATAAGAATTTTCTAAAAGATAAAAATTTCCTGAAATTTAGTTCTTAAAGTAGGGGAGTGGAAATTAGGCGTCTAACAGTTCTACTCATTCTTCGCACGTGGAAAATCGCAGTGTTTTTCAATAAAAGCTTTAAATTTAGCAAAATGTTTATTCTTAGGACCTAATTAAAGAAAAAGGTTATAAACTTCCGAAATTTAACCCTTAAGGGGATAAGCGGGGGTGGATGTCTAAGATTTCTACTCGTTCTTCACGCGTAGAAAATCGCAGTGATTTCCAACAGAATTTTTCAACAGATTTGAATAAAGCTTGGTCTTCACCAGAACTCAGTTAAACAATCTCTGGTTAACAGGTCTTAGCTTTGCTTTCAATTTTTCTTTTTTAATTTTTCTTCGTGCAAAAAACGGGTAGAACTGCTAGTTGCATTATGATTTTTGAATTTAAGATTACGTTTTCTTACTACTTATTCTATCGCTAGTAAATAAATCCTAGTAAAGCATAGCAGTTTTCCATCGATTTTTTCTGTTGAATGATTTCTAAGAAATGATGTCATTTTCAAAGATGATGTACTTCATTTCAGAAGTTTTCTGAAAATGACGTCATTCTAACATATAAAAATGTTTTTGATTTTAATTATACTAAAACTTTGACGTATGCATTCACAGTAAATTGTTTAAATCGCATGTATGAAATTTTGACGAAAGCATAATTTTCGAACATTTTTTAATGATTTCACCCTTCTTAAATTTCGAATTTTTATAAACTTCTACTTACGGAGAATACATACATTAGAAATAACCAACATATCAAATTTGAAGTTTCTATCTGCATTATTACTGAAGAAATCATACAAAATATGGTATTCAAGAGGGTTTTTTCCCCATGCCCTCCCATTGCGCATGCGCTGGAAATATGAAGCACCCAAAGTATTTCAACCCTAGTCATAAACAGTAACTGTGTCAAATTTATTTCAAATCGGCTCAATGGTTTGGGTGAAGATGTAAGACATACATATCCACATACATTACAATGACTTTTATATTTATAATAAGATTGTATATATCTAAATTTCTAAAATTTACGTACAGGAAGTGGGGTTTACTTTTAACGTAGTTTTATTGGGTTTCACGGTCTTATTAGAAGTGTGTCCTGATACCTTTGCGGTAAATTTAGATAATAATAAACGTCTCTTTGAAGGTATGTAGCAATAACAAGTTCAATGCCAGGATATAAATAAAAGATTAAAGCAACGTGGTGGAAAAATTCTTTAAATGTATTATATATTTTAAAAAGAACTGGATATAAAGAGGGGAGAAATCATAAATCTATATCAAAGCTACACAAAAGCTTAATGGAATTGTGTCAAAATTTAGCTGATCCTTCCGATAATCTCTAAAAGCATTATATGTTACGTGGAAGATATTTTTCTCTAAAATATTTTTATAGAATATTTTAAGAAAAAATAATTTTTTTATATGTGTCTTTTGAAGTTAAATCGATCTTTCATGTTTTGAAATTTTAATTTGTTTTATTATTGCAACAAAAGTATTTTATCACAATTCAAAAAGTATCAATATCTTTTTATCTGTACTATATCATTAAGAAGAAAACGAAAGAGAAAGAAAGTAATAGAAGAAAATATTTCATCGCCAACGATTAAAGAAATGAAATATAACATTTTTTTTAGGTTTTTTTGAAGATAGTAAAATTTCAAAATTCTGTGTTGATTCAATTAAAAAACCATTTCAGATCGATTTAGCAATGCAAATAGAATTACTTGTATAAAATGCATTGAAATTGTTGCGAGAATTTTATGTACAACATTACAAATCTGCTTTCACCTGATAATGGTTTTACCATTATGGGAATAAATGCCGTGTTCCTTGAATATAACAACTCTCGGTTTCAATGCATTACATTTATGTGTCTCGGGAGATTCTCAAGATATTTAAGAGTTAATTAATATACAGAAGAGCGATAAATCGATAAATTCTAGAAAGCAGTTCAATGTAAATTGTTAATTCAGACATTATAAATAGAATTTTTATTTGATTATAATTTAAAAATTCAAAATAAGAAACATAAAGTAAATCAACGTAAGACAAATAAGGTATATTTGCCTTAAAATAATGTGAAGCATACAAAAATCAAAAGGTACCTAGGCTATTTATAGGCTACTGAATAATTATTGATATTTATTAGGTACGATTATTTATAGGCTACACTGTTGAAAATTTTAACAGAAAATCTACTTTAAATTAGTTATCTTAAGTTTAATGTAAAAAATCAGAGAAAAATAAACGGGAATTTAAAAAAATGTATTTTATACTCAAATTCCAATGTATTTTAATATTTAAATTTTCCATTGTATTAGTAATAAATACTACTTTTTTCTGAAGTAGAAATATATATCTTAACTTTTTAATTCGAACTCAAACAATTAAAAAAATATAAATGCAAATAAAAATATAAGGTATTTTGTGATTATTTATTTTAAGCTGAAAATTATCATAGAATTATAGAGGCTCTGGATAAACATGTCAGTAAATTTACAGACTTTTTTGCAGCTTAGGCAAAACAATTATTACCACCTTGAAAGCTTTTGCTACTTCTTTAAATTGGTCACTACATAGCCTCAATTTTATTAAATACCAAAAAAAAAAAAAAAAAAAAAAAAAAAACTGGTTTGTTTTTAAACTTTGTCTCTGCAATTTAAAGATAAGCTCCAATTTTGTATATAATGTTTTTTATACATGTTTATTGTATTTTGATTAACAGTTTTTAGAATGTTGACAAATCTGGTTTGATATTAATAATAATAATAATAATATTACAATTGCGCACTTTTTACAGAAACCTGTTTTCTAAAACCGCATCGCCATGTAGTATAAACATAATTACATTTTTAAGCATAAATTTCGTTAATAAACCGATTCATTTCAGACTTAATCATTCCATTTACTTCGAAAAATAATGAAATAATTTTACCTTAACCTTTCTAGTTTAAAATTTCACATTTCGTATATAAACTGCATTGCTACAAATTAATGATGTCTACTCATATTTTTCTATTCGAAAAATACCTTACTTTTGTCAATAAATTAGAATATTTTTCAAACAAATTGCCTTAAAACAAGCGATGAAATGTTTCCTTCAAAGAAGCCCTATTATCTATTCATGAATTAAACAAAGAGATTTTGTTCGCTCGTGTTTATCTTTAAACGTTTCAACGAAGCGTATTTAAACAATTCGTAGTATTTTAAAAATTATTTATTTCAATAAATGTATAAAATCGTATGAAACTATGCATAAGAATTCGAAAATAAAATTGCAAAATTCACGAAAGATAACGTTGTTATAATTGGTACTTATTATAATTTTATCTTTTTGCAGAAATATGAAATTTCTTTGTCACCATTGAAATCTGCCAGTTATTTACTTCAGGGGGTGAGTGTTATCTGAAATGTGAAAGGAAATTTAAAATTAGTTTAAGCAGAAAGGGGAATAATAACTATTTATAAGCACACAGTTCTTTAATTAAAATACTGGTTAATTCGAAATTCGGATTTCTTCTTTTAAACATGGATATAAAATTCTAGTTACTTAGTAAATCATATTTTCAAACTTTTAATTAAACTATATAATAACTGTGAAAATTTACATTTTAAACATAACGTTTATTTATGCCATTATTTTTAAAAGAAACCTTATAGTATAAATTTTCTGCGATTTTATATCTTGAGATTCACTATTATAATATTCTGGTATAATTTTTTCCCGGAAATCAGAAAGATTTGGCAGCTGTGGATATCTTGAGTTCAATATTTCTATATTGATTAAGTCATATTGAAGTTTCATGCATATCTAAGTAGATGATTTTCTTAACAACGTAAAGCAAGGAATGAGAAAAAATGTAAGTCGGCATTCTGCAATTTCAGTTAACTTACAGAATTCATCATTAAGAAGCATTTCATTTACTTTTTAATGGATCCCAGAGAAAACTTCAATATGTTTTAAATAGTGAAATGTACAAAGTACTTTCTTAAAAATGCTAAAAGGTAAACATGTATAAAACTTTATGGTTTTCCAAATCAAATGTTGCAGACATATAAATTTATTTTATGAAACAATTTTTATTGTATATTCTGTTTTGAGAACAAGTAAAACATAATGATCTTTAAACAATCTCGTTATGTGTGCCTTTCTATGTTACTTACAGAATTATATTTTGCTAATTTTGTTTAAAGTTTAAATTAGTTGATTCAAAATTAGAATCATTAGAACATTTTACGCTTTCATGTGGAGTTAAATAAAATTGTATTTTTTGTATTTCAACTTTACAGTTTAATTAAAAAGGTTTTAGGGTTAACATACTCTTAATGGATGTATGATTTTTACATATTTTATACTATTTTATTTATTATTATTATTATTATTATTTTATATATGTCAATATTTTAAAACACTCTTTAAAAATAGGAAAAAGAACTTTAATACTGATTTATGTTGTGTTTATTTCATTCTGTATAAGTAACTTTCTGTAAATTTTAATTGCCGCTTAGAAAGACTCCCTACGGAGGACACTCCCACTCAGGCCCAGGATCCTTGTGGAGTCAATTGGCCTTATTCCTACCACTAACATCACTAATTTTAATAGGTGCCAACTCGCACGATTTTTTTGCTACGAATAAATTTTAATAGAAAAATTTCCTAATTTTTTAGCAGTTTTCTATGATGAAATAAGATAAAGTTTTTTAGCTCAGAAAATAAAAGTGTTAAAAAACCTTACAAGTGTACACGAATGCATTTATGAGTTTAAAGAGAAACACCGTGTGGTTATAATTAAAGTCATTCTGTTTAGACTTCCGTAAGTTTCGTTCTAGTAGACGTATTTCGTTAAAATTTGGTACATAATTTCGTTAAGTTTGGACCATAAGAAAAAGAAAACTTAAAAAAAAAAAAAGGTCGAATTTCGAACGAAAGAAAGCGTTTTTGCACAGAGTAAGAAATGAGTTGTCCAAACTTGGAGAATTTAAAAAACAGTATTCAGTGTGATAGAATCATTCTTCCTCATGTTTTAAGAAGAAAAAGATTAACTCTTATTGATAAAGTTGTTTTTTTAGAACGATAATAATTTTTCAACTGCCCTCAAAAATATCGACGCTTGAAAGGCTTACAAAAGAAGTCATCTTTCGACAAAGGGATTGAGAAAGATGAATTTTAAATTTGACGCTGGATTGCTGAAGACGCTGGATTATTGGCATGCTGTAAGGAATATAACGAAAACTGATTTTAAAAAGAAACTGTGAAAGAAGTCATATTGCCGTGGTCAAAAGAGCATTCGGATGTACCGTTAGCGGCTGTTTTGATCAAAATAAGGGAAGTAAAATCAATGGATTTTCTCGGCTCCACAACGTGGATCTACTATGAACATCACTTTACTATGGATTATAGAAACTTTCCTGCTGTAGGTAAAAGAAAAGACAACTCACGTGAGTGATGTGACACTGCGCTTGGCGAAGATGATTGAAAACTGGATGATCTTTCGACTACGGCAATATGACTTCTTTCACAGTTCCATTACATACAAATGTCACAGTTCCACGAATGTATAATTATTTCAAGCGTTGATATTCTTGCAGTGCAGTTGAAAAATTACTACCGTTCTAATAAAACAACTTGACCAATAAGGATTGATCTCACTTTTCTAAAGGCATGGTGAAGAATGATTTTTACTATATTGACTATTGTTTTTGTAAATCGCTCCATATTTGCATAGCGTCTTTGCATAGTGCCGCCTATCGGTCGAAATTTGAACAATTAATTTTTATTGCAGATTTCTTTTCTCCTTGCTTTATATAAAGCATATATAAAGTTTTAACCATATATGTCTAATAGAATGGAACCTACTCAGGTCGAAACACATGATAATTATAATTCTAATCGTCCGACCATAATTAAAATTTATTAATTAATTTTTGATTATATTTTATAAACATAAAACAACACCCATTAAAGCTACTGATATAAGCGCAATATAATATGGAAAATCTATAGATACACTGACGGAAAAAAATCCCAACACCAGGAAGGAGCTGTGCTAGATAAACGAAATTTGGTAGGCGTGTTTATACATCTGAAAGATGACGTCGATTCAATTTTCGAGCTACGCGCATAAGTGTGGCGCTAGTACCGACACTAGGAACATGCAAATGAGGTTTGCTTTAAATAAGCGCTGTAAGGTTCGTGATCGTTATTTACAGTTGAGATTTGACGTAGTGGGTTAATGTTAGTCAAGGATGCCTCTAAGAAGACGAAGAAGCCATTATCAACAGCTCACTGAGTTTGAACGAGGTCGTGTAGTAGGGCTACGAGAAGGTGGGTTTTCTTTCCGCGATATTGCAGAAAGACTTGGCAGGAATGTATCCACTGTGCACGAGTGTTGGCAGCAGTGGTCAAGGGAAGGTACTGCCTCAAGAAGACCGGGTTCCGGGCGGCCACGTGGCACTACTGAGAGGTAAGACCGACGTGTTCGGCGTATGGCTGTGGCTAATCGTACTGCGTCTGCAGCTGAAATTCGAGCTGCAGTTGGCACCACAGTGACACAATGAACTGTTACAAATCGGTTACTTCAAGGGCAGCTCCGAGCCAGACGCCCTGTAGCGTGCATTCCACTGACTCCAAACCACTGCCGTTTGCGACGTGAGTGGTGTCAAGCTAGAGCTCATTGGAGGACGGAGTGGAGATCTGTTGTGTTTTCTGATGAAAGCCGGTTCTGCCTTTGTCGCAGTGATAGCCGTGTGTTGGTTAGAAGGAGGCCAGGTGAACGCCTGCTAGCGACCTGTCTGCGGCCTAAACACACAGGGCCTACTCCTGGAGTTATGGTTTGGGGAGCAATTTCGTATGACAGCAGGAGCACTCTCGTGGTTATCCCACGCACCCTGACTGCAAATTTGTACGTCAGTCTAGTGATACAACCTGTTGTGCTGCCATTCATGAACAGCATTCAAGGGGGTGTTTTCCAACAGGATAACGCTCACCCTCATACCGCTCTTGTAACCCAACATGCTCTACAGAGTGTCGACATGTTGCCTTGGCCTGCTAGATCACCAGATCTTTCTCCAATCGAGCACGTATGGGACATCATTGGACGACAACTCCAGCGTCATCCACAACCAGCATTAACCGTCCCTGCATTGACCGCCCAAGTGCAACAGGCATGGATCTCCATCCCGCAAACTGATATCCGACACCTGTACGACACAATGCATGCACGTTTGCATGCTTGCATTCAAAATTCTGGCGGTTACACCCGTTACTAATGTACCAACATTTCGCATTTGAAATGGCTCTTCTCGCCAATGGCTCTACCTGTGATCTTGAAACTTTAATCAATTAAATATGTTACCTAGACAAATGTATTGCTGAAATTTCATTACTGTTCAATAATTTTTTCTTGGTGTTGGGATTTTTTTTTTCCATCAGTGTATTTCGGCTGTTTCAGACGTTTTACAATGGCCATGATAATTTTAATTCACGATTTTCAGTAATAATTTTTAAAAGTTTAAAAAACATTTCAGACTAATATATTTTATATATGGAATATGGCACGAAATGAATAACAGAGACAGACTAATGTGGCTAAATTATTTCAATTTATTTTAAAAATTTGCTTTTGGAAGTTACTATTAGCATTATGCCTAACACATAATTTATTTAATATCTACAAACTGTTTCAAATTCGATCTGCTATAAACTTTTTTGTTTAGTTTTAATGCATGCAAAATAAACAAGAAAAACGGATACAAAGCAGCAATAAATTTACATTTTAATGTATATTTTTGAAAGTTCCGACTCTCCAGACAAAAAAAAGTTTTGTTGAAATAACTAAATTTTTATTGATGCTATAGCAACAAAAAATATTGGTTGATTTAACAAATTGTTTTGTTGTTTCAACAAAATGTTTTGTTAATAATAGTAATAAAAAATGTTAACAAACGAAATTGTTTTGTTGATATAGCCTCAAAAATTTTTTATTGTTTCAACAGAACATTTTTTTCTGTGTATTTCGCCAAAATGTTATTGTAAACTTATAAGTAACAAAAATATTAAATTTTCTGTTTCGATTTACATTTTTTTTTTTTTTTTTAAGATTTAACCGCAATCCCGTTAGTTCTGTATAAATTACGGTTCTAGATTTCATAAAATGTTCTGTAAGTATTTAAGAAAATTCTTCACGTTAAAAATCTAAAACGTATTATGCGTGTAACATTTATTTAATATTTATCATTATTAAATAAAGACTGTATTTCTTGCGAAATTTTCTGTAACGTGTCTCGATTCAAGATGTGCTTTGGCCGTTTCTTATTTTTCGTTTCTTCATTTCCCTTAGTAACTGGAAGTATTCTTTAGATAACAAGAAAACAAGAGAAACATTAAAAGTAGCGACATTGTCATAAAGACTGTGCCCATTAATCAAAATTGTTGAAATTATTGATAATAAATATTGATTGTTTCCCTACCTTTTTCTTTCTTTAGCTTTATGATCTATAAGAATATTTTATTATTTATTGTGTTCTTAGATAAAAAAAAAAGCTGCAGGAAAAAGAAATAAAGAAAGAAGAAGAATAAATAAAGGAATTTAGTTGCAGAGGTTCTTAAAGAATTTCTATGATTTTAATGCAACTAATTTTATCGATATTTTAATGCGCTATGGAACTTTATTCTGTTGGAGATAATAAAAATTTGTAATGAGAAGTTTTGACTATTTTTTAATAATTCCTTTAAAACATTGATAACACAAACAATAATATCTCATTTTATTATATTCAGGTTCTTAGATGATGTTTCCTATTAGATTCATAAGGAAAAATTAGGATATTTCAATTAATTTATAGCCACTCCAGTGTAAAAAAGTTATGTTTCTAGTACATATAGGTATGCTCAGTTTAATATGTTACATAAAGCTATGCAAAAAAATTAATTTGTCGTAGAAAAAAATGTTTAGTAATAATCTTTCTTTAGGTGATGGCAAAGTATGTCTATATATATTTCTCTCTTTGCACTGTTTAATTATTTTTTATTGCATATTTTAGAGTATTTATGAATATAATAACATTATGTTGCATAAAATTATTCAAAATATATAAGCGAATAAGGAAGAAACACTGGACACTTCAAGATATAAGATAGTGTAGCACTTTTTCATAAATAGTCACATGAATTTACTGCATATTATATTAAAATGCTATTTACATAATTTCAACGGTTTATTTATTTATTTATTTTGAATATAGGAAAAAATTATAAATACATTCTGTAGATAAAATATTTATTGCTGATAATTGTGATTGGTAAAATTTTTATTAAAAATTAAGTGTTTTGAAATTAAATATTTAGTTAAGATCTAAAATATAAATGTCAATACAAAGCTTAAGGTAATAGCTAAGAAGGCCAAATTAAATGTGTAGCTATAAAGTGATGTAAAAAAAAAAAAAAAAAAAAAAAAAACACGCAACCTAGAAGATTTAATTTAATTTAAATTTGATAGTAATGTTTCGCAAATGCTGTTTTCTATAAGAAAAATGACAAATTTATATTTTAATAGCTTTTTAATTCTGACTATAATTTATTTTTTTAGGATAAATGAATATGTAAATAAAAAGAAAATAAAAAACTTACTTTAAATAAAACAAATTAAAATTGAATTTCGTTTAAAAAACAAATTCATTTTGTTAAAAATATGCCAAAAAAAATTTTGTTAAAAGCAATAATTAATAAATGATAAAAATACGAAAGTTTTAAATATGCGGTTATGAACTTTGACAAAATATTTTCTATTTTAATACAGATTTAGTTTGTTCATAATAAATATCAATAAAAGTTTTTCGCTTCACATTCAAATTCTTCAAAACTATTTCGAAAGAAATACAACTAAGTACAATTAATATAATGTAATTAATAAATGTAATTAATATATGGATCGTTCATTGTAAAAGTGAATTACCTCCCTGTAAATGGATTTTGAAATAATGAGGATTTTGCAAATTTATGTGTCGGAAAAAAGTCAAGATTCAGTAAGTATTATCGTGTTTTAGTGTTTAAAACAAATCAGAGTTAAAAGAACTTACAAATTATAAGAAAAATAATTTAAAATAACTTAGAAATTTCATTTTTATAATAAATATTTAGAAGTTTTAGTTTTCTGATAAAAACAAGTAATGCCATTTATGGGATTTTAATGCAATTATTGAAGTTTTTTCATTTTTATTATGAAAGATGTGACTAAAATTGATACAATTAAACAAAAATATACATATTTAAAAATATGGAATTACACCACTTTTACAATGAGCTTTCCATATCCAAAGCTATTCGAATTTTTTCTTACATTTCTATAAAAAATATTGTAAATAATAATGATTATTTCAGGACTTTTATTGTAACGTATAATAAGAGTTAATTCCCAGATAGTCTTATTTATGAGTTTAGATTTAAGGATTTATTTTCACTGAATACACATACATCTGAAAAACCAAAGCCGTTTTTGCAGAAAATTTAATTATTAAAACACCTAAGAATGCATGCGTACATTTTATCAGTTTGATGACCAGGTAATTTCCACTTCTTAGATCGTAAGGGAAAACTGCCCCACTGTAATCCATTTTTTCTTTGTAAATAAGATCGGAAAATGTCTTACCAAAGAAGCAAAGAGAAATGAGGCTTAAACGTGGGGACCTAGAGAGCAATTTTACCATCTTAATGTCGCATACATCTGGGTCCAACATCAGTGAAGCAAATTTAAAAGCTCATAATTTATGGGTCTTTTGTTCGACAGCTGCTAATAATGCAAGTTTTGAGGTTATAAAAGCGAGCTGAAGCATCTTACCACTTAGCTTAATATGAAACTGTTTGATATAATTTCTTCTGAAGACGATTAAGGTAGAAGACTTGGGAAATACTAAAAGACGATAAAACTTTGTTTCTTTTGTCGCTATTTGAAAGCTTCATTCTCAGTTCGTTCATGTAAAATTAATGGATTCACAGTTCGACGACATTTTCCTTCCTATCTTATTATGCAAATCAAAAAACGTAACAGCTATATGCTTATGCAAAATGGCTATACGTTCAAAAAGTTCAGTTCGTCCGAAAAAAAAAAAAAAAAAAAAAAAAAAGATGTGTTATCTGTCTTAAGATAAAGTATATTTTTCTTTTTCTTTTCCTTCCCTTTTAGTTTTTTGATGTAAATGATTCAAACTAATGTAAGTGTTTGTTTATATTTTTTAAAATTAAGAATTAAGAATTTTTATTTTTAAGTTATTATAAATTAAATTAATAATAATAATAAATGTAAAAACTTATTTATTTAATAAGTAAAAGGTAAAGTTTTAATCGGAAATTTCAATTGGAGTTGTAAATTAATCATATGGATATGAAATCAGGCCGGAAAAGAAATTCTAGAAGTACTTAAAAAAGTAATTAAAGTTTGTTAATTAAAGTTTGTCTTCGTATGAAATACAAAAGTAAAATTAATGCAAAATTCTAAAATAGGCTAGAAAAAATTTAAAAGGAAATTTAAAATAATGTACTAATACATAAGGTATGGTAAATCTGCATCAACAAAATAAATACACCAGAATAGTTAAATCGTATATATGAAGAAAAGATGTTATATGTGTTTATTAATAATTGTTTTGGGATTTTTAAAGAAATAGCTAATCCTATTGTTATAAAAGCAATAAAATACGTTACAAATACATTTAAAAATACGATTTATATATAATAAAAAGAGACATAAAATATAGCGAAAATTTACTCATAACAAAATACGTAAATAATAATACACAAATCTATTATCAACAAAACGAGTCTTTTTGATGCAATTGTTTTGATATAATTGTATTTAAACAAGAGTGCTAGCACAAATAGAAGTGCTTTATAACATTTGATTTACAAAATAAAATATTAATCTGCGTTAACAACTCTGTAAAATTTTTTTTGTTATATTACACAACAATACAGAGGCAGCTTAATTGCTACAACTATGCAGAGAAATGTTACCAGCTGTATCTGTGTAATAGTAGCTCGTTATGCTACGGTTACACAGGTACAGCTGGTAACATTTCTGTACATGGTAAGCTGCCTCAATATTGTTGTGTAATGTTACACAAAATTTTTTACAGTGAAAATATGTGAAACATGATATATTGGGAGTAGTAATAGGTTTTAAATCGTGTTTCGGAAAAATGAATATGTAATTGTGAGCAGAGATTACTGTTATTATTCATCAAAATATTATCCAAATACTTTCCACTATAGACCGGATAATTGACAGATGCTAGGAGTGTAGAACAATTCGTTTTTTAACGCGATGAATTTATCTAACCATTTTTGTACTTCGTTCACTGTTAGGAAGTGTACAAAAGATGAGGTACTGCTTAACGACTGAAACAAATGGTAGTTCGAAGAGGCTGTATTGGGGCTAAATGCCGGGTGTCCCAAAACTGTTCAACCAAGTGTTGCTAAAGTGTTCTTAACAGGTTTTGCAACATGAATCCTTGCCTTATCAAGGAGCAATTTCACGGGGCGCAAACCTTTACCAGTAAATACACGTTGTTGCCAGATTTACTTGTTCAATCTCAGAAATTGTTGCGTTTAATGTTCAGTTGTCACAGTTACACCAGGCTTTGATATGGGAGAACTTTTTTGCAAAGAATGGGCCATTTCGGTGTTGATATTGTTGCGTTGCCAGGATTCACCTAACGTTTTTTGCGTTCCAGATTTCCATAACACATCCTTTTTTCATCTACCATTCCAACTTTTGAAAGAAAAATTTTCTCTGTTTTCTGTTTAGCAGATTTGTATACCTCAAGACACGCTTATCGTTGTCCCTTTGGCTCAATTCTTGTGGTACCCATCTTCCTGCTTCGTGAATATTTCCTACTGCTCTAAAAGAATTAAAAATTGTTTTTGTAATACTTCTAATTGTTCGGCAACCTTTTTGTGTTTGAGATGCATCTTTATGCAAATCCTCATGCTTAGCGTTCAGTCAAACGCCGCTATGATCTCGATCGGTAACATCAAAATTGCTACCTTTAAAACGACAAAACTGTAATTTCTGTGTGCTTTTCGTTGGGATATCTTCCCAGCGAACAGAACAGATTGATTATCATGCTTCTGCAAGACTTTTTCTTTAGCGAAATTCGTAATGAATGCAGTGACGAACAAAAGGCTTATGGTATGATATATTTCCCTTTCGAAACGGCAACTTTACTTTAAAATTTCTTTCTGTTTCTGCGACTGTTTTATAACTATGAACCAATACCTATTTCATGAAATAATCATGATGTACTGCTTTTTGCACTAATTTACAGTAAGCGTCACACAAAACTCGTTTTAAAACTTTTTACCCCACCCAATATAAATTTATTATTAACCTAACGAATAAATATTTTTGATGCAACAGTTTTTGGAATGCTTTCAATGAAGTCACAAGAAATGAAAGTGAACACAACTTATTACTTTTCCTAAATGCTTCATTTAAATCCTTTCATGGAATTAAAAAAAAAAAAAAAAAAAAAAAAAAAAAAAAAAAAAAGATGTTTTCTTTATTATTTTTAACCAAAAGAAAAATACTTAATGATATTTTGCTGAGTTAAAGAAAATAATTTATTCAGCTACAAAAATTGTAACAAAAATTTGAACTTTTTTTAATTGTTTAATAGGAAAAGGGTTTTGAGACCGAAAGTGGGTGTTTTAATTCCTTTAACATAAAAGCTTTACAAATATGACGCTTAAAATGTGCGACTAGAAAAATACATAAAGGAATTTTTATTTTAAGCGAGAATAATGACAACGTTGAAAAAGCTTGATTTTTATGATAAAAGAATTTACAATATAGCTTTTAAATACAACAACGTAGTCCACGTAATATTGGGAGGCAAGAATGACATAAGTTTATCTTTTTACTCATTAAATATTCCTTATTTTATATTAAAAAAAAGCTCGGAAAAAATTAACATAATAAAAAAATAATACAGCATTTTCCAAAAAACTTTCTTCGATATGTTTTAGAAATTTCACTTTTTACCATTTTATCATTAACTAACTAAAAAAATTATTAAAATTATCATACAATTTTAAAATTCAGAATGTCTTTTTGATACAACTAAATTGGAAGAAAAAGGAAAACGTCGGAGTAACTTAAAGTATATATTATTTATTACTGAATATTTGCTAAGTAATTTCCTTTAAAAGAATTTTCTTTGATGCTTTCAGCCAAAAAATGATTTTACATGTTTTTGTTGAATTTCATACATAATTTAAAGAATTCCAAAAATTCGTAATAAAAACTGAAACATTTTTGAATAACTCAATAAAAAATTATTTTGACATTAAATGGAAAAAAAAAGTCAGTGTTTTAATTCCTTTAGTTTAGAAGCATAGAAAATGTGTCGCATCGATAATAATAATAAAAAATACATAAAGTTATCCCGAGCTTAAGCGAGAAGAATGATATCGCTAATAAATCTTGACATTTTATGATAAAAAGAGCTTACATTTATTTTTTAGCTACATAACTTAATCCGTGTCATATCACGACGCATTGTAAATATGAAAGTTTGTTTTTATGAATTTAGTTTTGAATAACTAATTAGTTTCGTTCACAACAAAAATTTTTTAATTTAAATGTGAAAAAATTAAATTAATATGAATGATCATGAATAGAGTTTTTAAAGATAATTTCAGTTTTAATAAAAAAAATCCCAAATTAATATGTGTATATATGATTCTTTGAAATAACCATACTTCCTACTATGCTTTTTCTTTTCCGACCAGACAAAAAATGTGGTATGAGTGTACTGAAGAGTATTACTTTTGCTTACTGAATTTTGAAAATGTCAGTAATCATTTAGTATTTAAATATTATAAATATATTTAACGGAATTTATGATTAATGTCAACAATTAATTTTATGGCACAATACATATGCGAGTGAAAGATGAACCGAGTAAAAAAGTAACACAGCGTTTCCTAAAACGTTTTTCGATTTATTTTAAATATTTAACGTTTTTCCATTTTATTTTTAACGATTTGAAAATTACAGTGCTCTGTATGAAAATCGGCCCCAACACCATTTTTGCAAATGCTTATGTAAAATGACCCCCTGAATCCGAACATGACGCCAATTTTGCCCTATCACCCATCGTGTTTTAGGGACGAGGAAACTACCCCTATTTTTATCACTTTTCGGTAATTTTATGGCTATAAATTTGCTTTGTAGGGGGGGGGGGAATGATTATTTTAACTGTTAAATATCTTATGAGGGGCTACAGAGTTGGAAATTTCTAAAATATGAACATTTTCAGCAAGGGGAAAATTTGGAGGAAGGGAGGGATTTACCACTGAAATTATATATTATATTTATTATATTTTATTAATCAATTATTATTATTACTATTTATCGTACATTATATTTTTTAAGTGTTAAAATGATTCTTTTCCATTTTCCAAATCAAATTCATGGCCATAAAATTCCCGAACATTGGGAGTGGGGATGGCTTCCCGAGAAAACGGTGGGTGATTGGGAAAAATGGGGGTCATATTCGGATTAAGGAGGTCATTCTACATACGAATCAGAAAAAAAAAATGGTATCAAGACTCAAATTTTTTTTTTGGTATATATATATTTTTTATTATTAAAACTAACATACATTTTTAAAATTCACAATGTCTTTCTGGTACAAATAAATCCGGACTAAAAATGTAAAACATCGGAGTAACTGATAGTAAACGTTAGATATTACTGTATATTTCCCCAAGTAATTTTCTTAAAAAAAAAAAAAAAAAAAAAAATGTTAATAAAAAGACTTTACTTGCTTCTGCCCCCTCCTCCCCTCTTCTTCGGTGGTTGGCTTGAGTGGTTTCAAATGGCTTTTTCTGTTCTTTGAAGTCGCAAGCCGAACCACTCAAGCCAGCCATCGAAGAAGAGAGGAGGGGGTGATGGTGGTCCGAACTCGCCATGGCATCTAACAGAAGCAAGTATAAATTCGGTTTATTAACTTAAAATGTTACTATACTTCTGGGAATATTAAGTTCCGTTTGAAAAAATATTCGTTGATGTTTTTACCCAAAAAAGGATTTAGTATGTTTTTGTTGATTTTTATGCACAATTTATTCAATTCCGGAAATTCGTAACAAAATTGCGACTTTCTTGAATACCTCAATAATAATAATAATATTAATAAAAAACCAGTGTTTTAATATTTTAGCTTAAAATCATAATAAACATGTCACCTCGATAATAATAATAATAATAATAGTAATAAATAGTTAAATTTATCTTGAGTTTAAATGAGAAGAACGAGATTGGTTATAAAGCTTGACATTTTGTGACAAAAAGAGATTATATGTAATTCTTATAAATTCTGATATTTCATTTCGATACTATTAGAGTAAAAATAATTTGAAAAGAATAACATTAAAATATTGATATTTTATACGAGTAAAAATTTACATAGTATAATTTATTATTAAAAATTTAATGAGCAAGTTAATTTGCTAAAGTATTAAATTTATTTTTATTTATTTATTTTTAACAGTATACTTTTGTTGAAATATACTATTTTGATAGAATAAAGTGTTATAATACAATTCCAGTAAAAACAAATTTTAACTTTATTCCGATTTTCAGTTTATTATTAGAATACAATAAGCTAATATTTTGAATTATATCCAAGTGGTTTTACAAATAAGGAAAATTGGGCAAGGGGTTTTAAACCGGTTAAGAGCAATGTGAAATATTAAAGCTAGGGTGTTTTAAACTTTATGCTGTGAAGAGATTTTAGTTGCTCATCATCCGTCAAATTTTGACGGGTATTAACTACTACATATTTAAAATACGTATATAATCGCTTAGCTACAATCTCTTAGCTACATATTTTAATCCGTATGATATCATAATGCACTGAAAATATGAAAGTTTGGTTTTATGAAAATTATTTTGAAAAATTAATTTCGTTCATATATGTATATATATATATATATATATATATTTAATTTAAAAGTGAAAAAATTAAGTCAATATGAATGATCTTGGATCGAATTTTCAATGAGATCTCCAGTTATAACAAGAATTCATAAATTAATGTATGCATATCCGATTTATTGAAACAAATACACCTATGATTCTGTTAAGCCTTCTATTTATCGATCAGACAAAAAGTGCAACATTCGTTTATCGAAGAATATTACTTTTCCTAAAGGAATTTTTCAAAATGTCAGTAATCATTTGGTATTTATATATATATATGTATTGTTTTTTTGCAAGCATAATACATCTGCGCGTGAAAAGATAAAAATATTACAGCGTTTCTTAAAACTTTTTTCAATTAATATTAAAAATTTCACTTTTTCCTTCTCCCTCTTTTCTTTAACTATTTACAGAATCATAAAAATTAATATACAGTTTAAAAAATCACAATGTCTTTCTGTTACAACTGAATCTGGAATAAAAATTTTCCTTAACTCTTCCACTCAAAAAAGATTTGGAACGTTTTTGTTGAATTTTATACATAATTTATTCAATCTCGAAAATTTGTAATAAAAATTTTAACTTTCTTGACTATCGCATTAAAAAATCGTTTTGAAAAAAAAAAAAAAAAAAGAAGTCAGTGTTTTAATTCCTTTAGCTTAAAAGCATAACAAACGTGTCGCTTCTATAATAATAATAAAAAATACATAAAGTTATCCTGAGCTTAAGTGAGAAGAATGATACCACTAATAAAGTGTGACATTTTGTGATAAAAAGAGTTTATATATATTTTTTAGCTACATAACTAAATCCGTGTCATATGGTGACGCACTACAAATAAGAAAGTTTTTTATGACAATTATTTTGAATAACTAATGAATTTCGTTAACAAAAAATAAATAAATAAATAAATAAATAAATAAATAAAATAAAATAAATAAAATAAAAATAAATAATAATAAAAATAAAATAAAATAAAAATAAATAAATAAATAAATAAATAAATAAAAATAAAAATAAAAGTAAAAATAAAAATAAAAATAAAAATAAAAATAAAATAAATAAATAAAATAAAACAAATAAATAAAAAACGTTATGAAGAAAATAAATTAAGTCAATATGAATGATCTTTCGAGGATAACTTCAGTTTTAATAAGAATTCATAAATTGACATAGGTAAGGCAAAGCTAGATGAGTTTGCGCACGAATAAATAGAATAATATAGAAAATCTAAATTTTAATGTTTTGCTAAATTATCCATGGAATTTTGTTTTAATTCATTTGTTTTTTATGCATTTCTTTTGCTATTTCGTGGTTACTCCTTAATTTAATACAAGAGCTGTAATAAAACCGAGAAAGCTATTTTACACAACCTCTCCTTACAACATTGTTGTGATTCCGCGCATGAGTAGGAGAGATAATACCCAGAAATAAATTGTTAACAATAATAATTTCACTTAAAGGACGTCATTGTAAGGTTTTTGAAAACAAAAGTTATGGTATTAGGAGTGAAAAAAATTGAAAACAAAAATTAAGAAAAATTAAAGAGTTTTAATAAAACAGAAAAAAAAAAAAAAGAAAGAGTCAGAAAAAGCAAGCGCAGATAAGATTACAAAATAACATCAAGTTACTAAATAACACTTTTAACTTAAAATTAGTCACTTTTCCTTTCCATAGTTGCAGTGTTTCCTTATTTCTGACTGACATTGTCGTTGTCTTTCATCGATGAACTTATTACTGTCAATAATGCAGCTTTTCAGCAATCACCCACCACCAGTAACACATTTATTTACTCAAGTGACTGTTGGAAGTTGTCTCCTGATCCTGTTGCAGCCCAGACTGTCGATGTAATCATTCTCATACTCATATCATAAAAAATAACTGCGTAATATCTCTTAGCAAGGAAACTGATGAGACAAACACGCCATCTTTCCTAAGAAAAAGATGCGAAAATTCTGGTTTCTACTCCGATAGGAGAGATTGCATGGCCTTTAATTTAAACATAAAGGCTTTAATTAAAAATGGTGTTTGCGCCGTTAATTTAGACTATAGTTGGTTATAAGAAATTTTTAAATGTCAAACTATTTGGCTTTCCTGCCATTTTATAGAAATTCACAGGAAGTGTTATGATAATTTAAGTTCTTATTCCGGAAAACAAAACAAAACAGGAATGCTTTATTATAAAGAGTATAAATAATCAACGTGCGCATTCAATTGACACTCCACTATTGCTGTTGTAAAACTACTTGGAGTCGTTGGGCGTACACTCCACTCTTCCCCTTCGATCTACTATGTGCGCAATTTTTTCACCGCCCCATCTCTCCTACCTTTACCTTATATCTGATTATTTCACATAACCACACTTCTCTCACCTTTTCTTTAACTATCTGAAGAAAAAAAAGGCATGTGTATATCGAAGAGCTTTTTTTTTTTTTTTTTTTTTTAATGAATTGAGTATTTGAAAATATGATTAGTCAGTCAGTATTTCAATATTACAAATAAACGAAATTTATGATTATCAACTTATTTGTCGACATAATACATCTAAAATATTGTCTAAAAGTTTAGCAGGTATGGAAATTCCGCTCAGAGAATTCTTACTACTATTTAAATAAAATATCTTCATTTTGTTAAATCATCGATTTAGTAAGATGATTTACTAAGAAGTTTGCTCAGAATTCCTTTTCTTGATTACAGCAAACATTCTTTTTGTTACATAATGCCGAAATGAAAAAGCGACGCTTGGGAATGGATCTGTTTATTTTCAAAGATATCTTCTTCGTGTTAAATCATTGATTTAGCAAGATAGAGATTCTTTTAATTAAATAATGGTAAGAAAGAGAATTCTGCGCAGAATTCCTTTTCTTAAACACAGGGAAAATATTTTTGTAATACTAAATACATATAATATCAAAATAAAAATGCAACACTTGTGAATGGATCTGTTTATTTTCAAAGGTCTCTTCTTCATTGTATAATTCTGCATTAAGAAAGACCTTATCTTGTTTTGCGTATTTTCCAAACATCTAATGCGTCGTCACTCAAATCTTTAAATAGTTCATTTGATGCCATTTTTTTTATTACTTTTAATCATCACTATTTCATAATCTTCGATTTATTTAAAATTAAAAAAATATTGTACTAAAGGATTATGTTTGACAAGAGTAACATATGGTATGGTATCCATAAAAAAAGCTTATAGTATTAACAATGTTTCTAAGAGAGAAAATCACAAGTTTTTCGGAAAATTGCTTTTAGAAAGAAGCAAATTGAACCATTGAATGAACTATGATTTAACAACAAATTTAAGGGCTAATTCTGGTCTAGAAGCATGTATTTTTGGCGTTTATAGCTCGATAATATATAGGGGAGACCCGTGTACCTAAGGCCGCTTTTTTTCAATGCCCAAAAACAGATCCCTTGACCTATTTAAAATTATCAGACTGACATGTGCATATCTTTAGGACTAATTTTTTCCAATTGCGATTAATATAAATACCTAAAATAAGAAATTCCGACAAATAGAAGGTTTTTAAAAAAACTTCACTCGTGGCCCTAGGTACAACACCCTCATTGTACCTAGGGCCAGACCTCATTGTACCTAGGGCCATTCTCTCAAATTTATATTTCATTTTGTAATGAAAATAAGCATATAAACATATATTTTATTAAAAAAAAACAATATCAAGTAATATATTTATTTATCATATAATAAATATCATGTTGTTGCCTTAATTTGAAAAACGAGGTTTTTCATTTTTTTTTTTTTTCATTTTTTTCTTTGGGATATTCTAACAGAACTTTTTTTTTCTTCAATTTCTTTTTTTTTCTGGAGTGTCTCTTGGATTTCTAGATCTCTCTGGTTTTCGGTCACATCTTTTCTTTGATGTGGGACGTTTTCCTTTTGGTAAAGGTTTTGCTTAGGTTCGTACCTGTTAAAGCATGACACACGAAAAGATGTTAGATGTTGAAGGTTTCGAAATTTCAACAGGACACTAAACAGAGACATCTAGTTCTATCATTGTTGGTTCACTTTCTTCCTGGAAATTTTTTTTATTTTTTTTTATTATTATTATTATTTATTTATTTATTTATTTATTTATGGAGGGATTTTGTCTTTCAGTCACATTTGAACTTAAATATTCATCCTCAGTGAATGTGTTTTGATTCATTGGCCATATGCCGGCTACACGAAAGCCTGATAGAATGCTTAGAGGCGGATAGGACTTGCCAACATTTTCAGCAACGTGATATATAGTGATTGGCTTACCAGAGTTTTCCAGCATCCATTTACTATAGGCTATACTGTGTTTCTTAACACTTTTGCGACCGCTGACGTAGTTTCACGTCATTTGAAAATATGAAACTCCACCAGTGGGCGTTTCTTTTGCAATTTGCACATTATTTGTTTCTAAAAAATATCCACAATATTCATATTTGTACAATCAGTATACTATGGATGCAAATACTTTGATTAGAGAGAGTATGATTATAATGCATATCCATTCGTAATACCGTAATTTTCTGCGTATAATCCGCAGATAAAATATGTCATTCCTCCACCAGAAATTTTGTTTAACACAAAAATTTATATTATTTTTGAAGAAACAGCTCGTACAAATAGAACCTCGTTTGCTAATTAAAATTTCTGGTGCAGAACTGACTTACCTCACCTGCGGATTATACACAGAAAATTACGGTATAAATGTGAATACGAAAAATTTTGTTTTGAAAAATTGTAACTTATGAGAAAAACGCCCACAGGCGGACCTTGCTATCAAAAAGACAAAAACATTCGGTCGCGAAAGTGTTAAAAGGTCCAAACACACTGGCCCTAGGTACAAGGGAATTGTGTGGCCCTAGGTACAAGTTTTGGTAACTTCATTCAAAATGACTTCCACTAAAAAATCCACATGCAGAGAGGACTAATTAAATATCTCATTTATTACTCCATATAACAAGCAACATTATACACTAAAAATGAAAGCAAAATATTTGACTTGCCTTTGTAAAATAGCAAAAGAGATGAACTGCAAAATTTTACTTCGAACCATGTAAATTCGTTTTCTACATGTAACTTGTCAAAACTTTCTCCTCAAATGTTCCAAAGTAGTTGTTAAAGTAGAAAATGGTGTTGTTACTCGCCCAAATGAGTATTAAAAATTAAAATTAAATGTTATTCAAATAAAGTGGGGTGGCCCTAGGTACACGGGTCTCCCCTATATACACATGCTATTCACTTTGTTGCAAGATATTAAATTACATTTTAAATATATACAAAAAAAAAAAAAAAAATCGAAAACATAAATAAAATTAAAACAGTTATAAACTGGTAAAGTGGGGGAGGGAGTAAAAAAAAAAAGGTGTTCCGGTTTACACGATTGCAGCTATTCTGGTGACCTGAAACAAAACTAAAACAAAATATTCTTAATTAGTAAGAATGTAGTTATAACCCCTACGTAAGAAAAAAAAAAAAAGATTTTTTTCGCTAAATGGCGATTGTCTGAAAAAAAAAGCAATGTTGGACTTTTTTTTTTTATTTTTTTTTTTAACAATAGTTAAAAAAAAAAAATATATATATATATATACAAAAGTGGTAGTGGCGATGGGAAGTTATATATATTGGAAGTTGGTACAAAATTTTGTTTAATATACCTCGGGATATCATGCCAACAATGTTGAAAAATATAGTTAAAAAAAAAAAAACTTGTTTAATGTTATGAGCTATATATCAATATATATATATATATATATGTACACAGTCGAACCTCGTTAACGTGAATTACTTTTACCATGAACTGTTTTCACAGTCCCTGTCAAAATGAAGATTAGTTTAGTTATACGAAGATGAGTTTCTGATAGCATGAACTAACAAGAACTAATTTTTTGTCCCCCTTGAGATTCACGTTAACGAGGTTCGACTGTATATATGTATGTATACACATACATAAATGACAAAAAGAAATGATGTCATGAAGAAATGATATTGCAAATTGCATAAAAAGAAATGATATCACATGGAGAACAGGAGCAATTTGAAAAAGAAAAATTATTGATAATCCTATAAAATGTAGGCATACAACAATACTATACGTCTTCAATGATCCAAATTGTATGTTGCATGCAAAAGTTGTAAATTGTATGCATTTGACAAGAATTTACAGGGCCCAATTTAAATCAAACGTGACATAGCAAATGAAAATCATAGGAAAATATTAAAAAAAAAAAAAAAAAAAAATAGATTAAAGTCTACAAAAGAAGAATAACATTGAATATCAGAAAAGTAAATTAACTCCTAAATTCTGGTGCAAAATATTACAATTACGAGACTTAAAAATGAAATATAAATTTTGTCTGACATATTAAAAATTTCTTACCTGAAATGAAATTCAACGAATTCAAAATTCATATTATAAAGAAATAAGAGAAAACAAAAACTTTATTAGCCGAAATAGCTACAGTTACAATTTCTTCAAGAATCCAGCGAACTGGGAGAAAAAAAAAAAAAAATGAGGCGAAAACAGTTTATCTTATAGTTAACTAGATAACAATATTAAAATTATACATGAACGAAATTTTTTACTTTAAAATTATATCCAAATCAGACAAATAATTGTTAATTTAAAAACTAAACTTCTAAATGATAATTAATTTTAAGGAATATGGTTTATCAATTGTTCATAAATAAATAAATTTTAATAGTTTCGTAAGAAAAGAAATGTCATGAAAGTCGCCTATAATAAAGAGTGAATATGCAAAATGAGGTGAAAAATCGAGTAGTGTTGCCCTCTATTATACTAAACAGAAATTATTCGAGGTGAATTTAACTTAAAAAATTAATTGAAGATTTATTAGAAAAAATAGATAATGATCCTTTTTTTTTTTTTTTTTAAATTATAATGAAAAACTTTTCCAAAGGGGCTTTATAAATCCTATAGCAAATCCTATTGTAAAACCGGAAAAAACTACAGAATCAACGCTTGATTAAACGTTAATAAAGATTAAAAAAAAATATATATAGATATATGTATACTACTAACTGTTAATTTAGTAAATTTAGAATTTTAACGAATTAAATGTGAATGAAAAAGAAATAAAAATTTAATTTTACTTAATTTTTTATTTATAAATTTATTTTTTAATTTTCAAAGAAAGAAAAAAAAAATAAAGTTTTTTTTAAAAATAATAAATTGTTTAGAAAGCAATAACAATCTAGTATTTATATTTTATTTATTACTAATTATATATATATATATATATATATATATATTATTTTTTCAAAATTATAAACCAGGATACTCCTTAGTGGATATTTACGATCCCCTAGAATAACGAAAATTGTAGCAAACAAAATTTGTTCTTCTTTTATTAGAATGAGTGAGTAATAATGAATAGATACGTTTTCTAACCAATACAAATAATTAAAAAAACATTTTCCACTGAACCAGCAATAAGTTTTTCAAAGATTTTCCGAGAGAGCATTTATTCAGCAAATTTTCTGAATTATAAAAACAATGCCATAAAGTTTCTATGGAAATGAAATATCTTTTGAAATAATCACAATAACAGAAAACGAAATTTATTCTACATTGAACAAAAATGAATAGCTACCTCTTCCTAAGCTGTACAAGTAATTCAATGAATTAAATCAATATTAGTAATTATCATTTTGCAAATTCTGGAAACCGACATTTCAACAATGGTTTCAACATTCAATCAAGATGTTGATGCGTAAATATATATGGCGTGAAACTGTCTTTTAATATTCATTATTTGTTTTAAACAATGCCGAGAAACTAATAATGAATCATAAAGTATAAAAATTTTGTATATATATATATATATATATATATATATATATATATATAAAGCCACAAATGGCGAAAATTGCAGTAGCTTTTTCTGGTCGTACAAATAAATACGACCAGAGAAAAAAAATGTGCTGGATGGTGTGTATCTGCTTCCACGCTGAACTTGTGCCTACGTTTCTCTTCTGATAAAGTCCATGCTCAGTGACTTTAACTAAAAACACATGTTGCGTATTTTTATTTGTGTACGAATTTCTTATTCTTTATTCATAATTAGCCCTTAAGACTTGACATTAGAGCACATAAAACACTGAAGAATTCAATAATGTAAGTGTTTAGAATTAAACATGAATTACTTACTGTTTAGTAGAAAAATTTAGATAATAAATTTTGTGACAAATACTTATTGTTATTTTTATTTTTTTAAACTGTGCTAAGTTATTATTATTATTATTAATTCTTTTCGCTTTGAAAAAGATTAATTAATTTAATTAGATTTCCTGTTTTCCGTACTAGCTTAAAAAATAATGACACCGGAATACTCTAAGAGAATATTTACAAAAATTTATCTTCGATGCTGAAATAGATGAAATATTGATTACTGGTTTAGACAATCTTAAGTTTTCGTCACTTACATTGTTTCTGGTATAACTTTACTGCGAATGTATTTCCATGAAATACATATATGGCTATGAAAAATAAACGAAAGTATTTCTATTTTGATAAAATGAAAAAAAAAAAAAAAAAAAAAGAAAGAAAGAAAAAAAAAAGAATTAAAGAAAAAGAAATAAAGAAATATTTCTCTAGAGCAATTTAAATGTAAGGTAAAACTAGGAGAGGTGGCGTGGTCGGAGAGATTGCGCACATATAGGATCGGAGGAACGGAATAAAAGGGCGTAGGCTGTGATTCCAGGCAGTTGTACAACAGCAATAGTGGAGTGCCTATTGAAATGTGTATGTTCATTGTTTCGAGCGTCTAGAAAAAGATATGGTTGTTTTGACTTGTTTTCCAAAATAAAACTCTTTCCAGGAATTTCTAAAAAATAGCAGTCGTACAAAATATTTTTAAACGATTTCTTATAAGCTACTAACCTAGACTAATGGTATGAACACCAACGGTTTTTTCTAAAAGCAAATAATTATTGAATAAAAGTGCTGTGCAGTCTTTCCTACTGAAATGGGCGAATTTGCGCATCTGCTACTTAGGAGAAATTGCACTTTGTTCCCATTAGTTTTCATGGTAGGAGAGATTACGCAGCTTATTAGTAATGATAAAACAATGTAGATGAATGCAACTTCGACATGTGACTGGGCTGGATTAAATATGTTAATTGTGTCAGGTGGTTGCACGAAAGCTGCACCATTTACAACAATAAGCGCATTGATTGTGGACAACGACAGCTTAGGTCAGAAAGCAAAAAAGCATTGAAACTCAAAAGGAAAAAGACTAATTTTGTTATTTTGTAATCTTATATGTGTTTATATATATTTTTATTTTATTCTTTATATATATATATATATATATATTTCTTTTTTTCATGATTTAAAATTTTTAGTTAGTTTTACATTTTTCTGATTTTTTAATTATTTGATCAAAAAAGTTACTCCTAATCCAACGACATTTGTTTACATAAATCTTACAACAATGTGATTTACGTGCAATTTCTATTGTTAGTAATTCAATTGTAGTTATTTTTAATAACAATCTCTCCTACAGATGTGCGCAATCACAACAACAATGTAAGGACAGATTGCGCAAAATAGCACTTTTGGTTTTATCACAACATTTCATTAAATTAAAACACAATGACAAAATAGCAAAGGAAATACATAAAAAAACAAACAAATTCAAAATTATTCAGCGATACCGTATAAAAAAAATAATAATTGTATTTTCTGTGTTATTCTGCTGAATTTTGCATGGACTTTCATGCCCAAAGTCCATCTGATACTGAAATAAAAGCAAAACATCATAATCTTATACTATTAAGTGAGCAATATTTGTATATACAGTGCGTTGCATGAATATAAACGCACCTTTTCCAATAACCAGAAATAGAATTTTTTAAATTTTAAAGGAAGGAATGTGACTTACAGTTATTGCATATGACTAACAACTGAATAAGGTGCTTTGAGCACGTACGTTTAGGCTCATACAAGCTTATGTAAATGAGTGTCTAAGCATTTTCTTATTTTCACTGTTTTTCGTTTGTTGCGCGAAATTAAACGCACTCTGTATTTTGCGCTTAAAATTTAACAGAGCCACCGGAATTAAATTAAAACATAGATAGTCGTGTTGCTAAAGTTCTCCAAAAATAGTTTTAATGCCTGAGTGCAAAATTTACGGAGTTTGTTTAGGATGGCAAGAGGGAAAACTTTGGCAGTAGACGAGAGGATAAAAATCGACTTCGTGCGTGGTAAAGGCTTTAGCAATCATGAAATTGGGCGCCGAATAGGAAGAAGTGAGAGGGTGGTGCGAAGTTATATAAAGAAATGAGCAAATTATGGGAAAATAGCGTATAAGAAGCGAACAGGAAAGCTCACCAGTTACGCCAAACATCGAATATGCAACGCTGCAAAGAATAAGAATATTTCCTGTGTGAAGATAAAGGCTCGATACAAGCTGGGTGTTCATCGGACAACCATATGGAGAACAATCAAAGTTGCAACATTGATTAAATTTAAGAAAATGAAGGCAAAAGCACCCCTCACTCAGAAGCACAAAGATATGCGGTTGGAATGGGGAAGAAAATGGATTCTAGATAGACTAAATTGGGAAAAAGTCATCTTCTAAGATGAAAAAAAGTTTAATCTTGATGGCGCGGACAGATTTCATAGCTACTGGCACGATTTGAGAACCGAAGAAATGTACTGTTCAAAACGTCAATCTGGAGGTGGGTCTGTCAGGGTGTGGGCAGCCATAGGTTTTAAAGGGACTTTCAAATTAGAGTTCGTGGAGAACACTATGAACTCTGTAGATTATGTCCAGATACTCACAAGGATCCTCCGCCGTCCAGCAGTCAAGAAAGTTGGAAGAAATTATATTTTTCAGCAAGACTGTGTATCTGTACATACAGCACATATCGTGAAAAAATGATTCCGTGACAATAAAATTAAAGTTCTGGATTGGCCCTTAAAAAGCCCCGATTTAAACATAATAGAGAACGTATGGGGTATTCTGTTTCGCCGTGTTTACGTAAACGGAAGGCAGTTTAACACGAAAAATTAACTAAAATCGGCCATTTAATTAGCTTGGAAGACAATCAGCTTGGATTACCTCATGCCACTATATCAGTCAATGCCAAGGCATTTAGACCTGTTCTAGAAGCCCATGGTAGCTTTACAAAGTATTAGATGCAGTATTTGTTACTCAGTCATCTATTTTTTACATGTGCGTTTAAATTCATGCAACATGTACTTTTGTCATAAATTCAATGAAATTGTTTTCTAAAAAAGAATATTGGTCTTTCATTGTTTTGACTCGTATTTTCATTTCTTGAATCATACACATACAGTTTGCATCAAGTGTCATCCATTCATATTTTTTTATTACACTTCTATACCATTCTAATTCTTAAAGCTAAGGTGCGTTTATATTCATGCAACGCACTGTATATATATGTATATTTCACTGTTCTCGAAAACGGTAGCTTGGGCAGTCACGTAATTTAACACAAAGATGCCCTCCGAAGGGTCCTTGTGCACATCAAAGTCAGATTTTCGAACTTTTGATTAGTGTTCTTTTAATTACTAAAAATATGAAAATAAAACTTCCCATTTCTGTAATGATGCAGAATGGAGAATCTAAGGAGAGATTTGATTGGTTTATTTGATTTTCATTGATTTGAATGTGATTTACACTGAACTACGGCTACGTTATGAGGAATAACAAGAGATTTGGTTGGTTTATTTGATTTTCATTGGTTTGAGTGTATTTTACATTGAATTAGAGCTACGTTTTAAGAAATTACAAGAGATTTGATTGGTTTATTTGATTTTCATTGATTTGAGTGCATTTTGCGTTGAATTATAGCTATGTTTTGAGGTGTTACAAGAGATTTGATTGGTTTATTTGATTTTCATTGATTTGAGTGTATTTTACGTTGAACTACAGCTACGTTATGAGAAATTACGAGAGATTTGATTTGTTTATTTGATTTTCATTGATTTGAGGTAGGGGTGTCCAGTGATTTTTTTTTTTTTTTTAACATGCTTGACAGTGATTGCGCCGCCCAGATGGTGTAGTGGTTAGCGTCCCTGACTTCTACACGGTTGGGCCTAGGTTCGAATCCCGGAGAAGGCATGGATATATTGTCCTTGTTTATGTGTTCTTGTTAATATTTCTTGTAATAAAGACTTGTAAACCCTTGCGGTGTGGATTTATCGAGATATAAGCGGTCCTAGAGGCAAGAAAAAAATCTCATGTACTCTTCAAACAAACAAACAAACAAACAGACAGACAGTGATTGCTGCGAAAACGAGTTTCGTGCGTTTTCAGATTCATGCACAGCGAGGTAGGGGTGTCCAGTGATGTTTTTTGGTTTTAACATGCGTGATAGTGATTGCCGGAGAACCGAGTTTCGTGCGTTTTCAGATTCATGCACAGCAATGTAGGGGTGTCCAGTGATGTTTTTTGGTTTTAACATGCGTGATAGTGATTGCCGCGGAACGAAGTTTCGTGTGTTCTGAGATTCATGCACAGCGATGTAGATCTGTCCAGTGATTTTTTTTTTTTTTTTTTGGCATTCATGTGCGTGAAACGTACATACGTGCGTTATAGTGATTGCTGCGAAAACGACTTACGTGCGTTCTCTGATTCGACCATTCATCAAATAGTGACTTTTATTGTAGAGTAACAGCTTCAACTGCTTCCAGAATATTCGAAGAATTAACATTTCTATTTGACTGTTTTCGAGAATATACGTTTTAATAATAGTTTTGTTGCACAGATTGAGGAAGTTCAAAAAAATGTTTGATATTGTCAAGGAGATCCCACACTAAAACTGTGAAGAAAATAGTCGCCAATCGAAATATATTTATTAAAACGTTTCAAATATTCAATTAAAAAGAAATCCTTTAAATATAGTGCTTAGCGAAATGGTCGAAGCTTGCTAGTAGTATATAATTCTAGCAACTCATTAATTTTACGGATTATAAGTGAAACTTTTGAAACATATGCGCTATTCACAAATGAAAGGAAACTTTATTCAAGTATATTATTTTGATTAAACTGTAACCTTCGTGTGATACAACGAAACGCATCCTTAAATTTCAAGATATAACTGATTAACACAACCGCGTTTATTTTATACATCAAATAGACTGCGTTCATTTATTTACTTTTGAGAAAAGAGTTCATATCAAAGTATAGAGTCGCATTTAAATAAATTGACATTCTGCAGAAATCAAATCCAATTTATTCAGTTACTTCGAAGGTATTGATTAAAATTCTTCAGTACCTTTTACATGCATATCAAGAGATATATACTTTTAAATGTAATTTATGCAAAACATTTAACCATAAAGTACTTGTTTAGAACGTTTTTGTTTCAAAGAGAAGTTTAAAAATAACTGCATTTAATAAAAATTAAAAAAAATTGTTTTAAATAAATAGCTAAGAAAAGTTCATGCAAATTCCATTGCTATTTTTAGTTAAGTAGAGTTGTTTCAGATATTGTAAATTATAGATTTTCTTTCTTTTTTTTTTATAATGTGCATCTATAAAAATCTATGGAGAAGATAGATGTCATCGTATGATATAAAAGTATAATTATCTTTGGGAAACTATAGTTTGTATTGTGAAAAATGAACTAAGAATAGAATTTGATTTTTACTAAAACACTTCTATAATATAACAGGGTGATTCTTCCACCAGTATTTTTCCTTCGGAATTTTTAGTAGTAAGTTTGTACGATTAATTAAGTAAAAAAATATTATATAAATATATTGGAGAAAGAATCAGGGAAAAAATTTCGATTGTCGACCCTGTATAAATATATTTCTTAACTTATTGATACTCAAAATTCTGCTCATTTAATATTGACAGTCACCAGAAAGTACAATCCAAGTTAGAAGAAAAGAAATAAATGATTTATTTTCGCTAAATTTTAAAAGCAAAAAAAAAAAAAAAAAAAAAAAAGCATAAATAAATAAATAAAATCCAGAATGAATTTTAGCAGTTGGAAATAAAAACCAGGTTTATTCAAACCGTTAAATAGTAACAGTTTTCACATTCACCGTACAATACAGTGGGCAGCAAAATTATTGGAGCACACATCCACACTTTCCATATATATATATATATATGTATTAGTTTGATTGCTAATTTTTATCATCAACTACCATTTTTGTAAACAGTATAAGACTAAGATCATGACTCGACAAATATTTACTTAATAAAAACAGTATCAGGTGCCCACCTTTTAAGTAGGAATTATTGCTAGTGCTTCAATAATTTTGCTGCCGACTGTAATTTTCAATAAATTCATTTTAAATTTCTCACTACTATATTATAGATAGAACAAATATATATATATATATATGGTTTATTTGTAATTAGTAAGTATATATAATGAAGAAGTCATAATAAATTTTCAAAAATTACTTTTAATGAAATGTTTTAAGTACTCTAGATTTTAGATAAAAATAAGTAATTACAAATCAACTGAAAAGAGGAAATTCAATATGCAGCTCATAAACGTCATCATTATATCATTCGTTTAAGCGAACACATTTAGAGAAAAGATTAGAATTTCTGATTTTTATATTATAGTGAGAGTTCATTTTAAAGAATTTTCAGCAAGATTTTATCTCGTTTTCATATTACTTTGAAAGAAAAATGCCAATAATTTCGAAAAGCATGATCGATCCCATTCAAGATAAAACTTAGGAAAAATCTCAGAAAGACTTTATCAGATTCTATAATTTTATCGCTGCGACTTTCACCAGACATTCAGTCGGTACTAAAATAGTTGCTGTTGCTTAAAAGTGTTTGGTAAGCTATTCATTAATTTTTAAAGCAGCATTTTTCTTTAAATTTTCTGATAACACCTTGTGATAATTGCGTACCATACTTTAGCGTATATTTTAAAGCTAGATAACAAATTGGATACTAATTAAATTTCAAAATTGTATATTTCAGTATAGGGTGAACCAAATTACATTCAGGAAAGGATTCAAAATATGTTGTTAAACTACAATAAGGGAAGGAAAAATAATCGGAGACTTGGTGTTTAAATGCTGTATGTAAATTTTACTTATTATTTTTGGCATATTTTCAATATTGCTGTTACTTTATTTTTTATTAAGGGCACCTTTGATTTGACATTTGACGTGGTACCTTTGATTTGGCACCACTAAAGGTTTCATGCAAAAGGTTATATTTCCAATTCATACTTATAAATTGAATTATAGTAGGTTTTGTTCGATAAAATATACATTCAGTAAATAATTCTTATTGTTTTTGATAGATTTGATACAAATTCGAAATTTTTAAATTACGTTTTCTCAGTTTGCATTTTTTCATGAATTCATAATCTTCAAAATGCTAATACTTCTACGTATATTTAAGAAAAAATTGGAAATTAAGAAAATTTCTTTTTGGATGTCTAATTGAATGAACGTACTTAAAAGAATTAGGGATGGGCTTTAGAATATGTTTGAAAGAAAAAAATATATATATTAAAAATAAAAATATAGCAAAGTCATGCTTTTCTTTGCAAATTTTTGCATAGGCATACGCTGATTAATTTCCCCCCTAAAACTATTAACACCCTATTAATTCCCCCCTCCCCCCCGCCTAAGTAATAAATTTCAAAATTCATCCCTAATTCTTTTAACTAGATTCTATTAAACAAGCAAAAAATAAGTTCTTTCTTAAGTATGTGTTGAAGTTTTAGCATTTTGAAAATCGTGAATTCATAAAATAATGCAAAATGAGAAAACGCAATTTAAATATTACAAATTTGTTAAAAAAATCTATGAAAAACCATGAGAAGTGTTGCCTGAATATATATTTTATTGGTGAAACCTAATGTCATTCAATTTATAAATATTAAATGGAAATATGTTGTTGTTGTTGTTGTTGCTTATCCTCCTTGTCTGACGGAGTCAGACAAGATCCACGAGTTCGTTGACAGCTAGAAAGTCAAAGACCAGAAGAGGATTGATAAAAAGGTGCAGGTGGAAATATAAGTTTTTATATAAAACCTTCAGTAGTGCCAAGTCAAAGATGGCAAGTCCCATTAAGAAAAGGATAATTTAAGAAAAGTGTAATGAACCAGCCTTAAGAGTGATAATTTTTGCTTTTAATTGTCCTAAGGGTTCGATCATTTAAACTACGCGGTAGCCTGGTTGGTAAAACATTGAGTTCGTAACCAAAAGATTGCTGGATTCGGCCAGAAGACATCATGTACAATAATGAGAACTAGGGCACGTAAAATGCATCGTTCTTGCAATGTCATCTACGTTCCATAGAAATAACATCTATGGGGGGTTACCGAAGTGGGTGTGAGGGGGAGGAGACTTCCTCTTCACAGAGGATCAAAATTGTGATGACATGTTTTCTGATCACCCATAGAGTAGGCTGACCAGATCAAAGTACCTTTATAATAGAGAGATATTAAAAATTGCTACAATTATCAAATTCTGGGTGTATTTTTTCATTCCTAATAAATAAGGACTAAAAATAAAGTGTTATTGATTAATAATTTAGTTTCTACAATTTTTTAAAACTTAGAAAAATGCCTTAAAAAAAAAAAAAGGGCGTCCCTATTTGTCCCCAGAAAATGGGGACAAATAGGTAACAACAGTATACTATAGAGGTGAATTCCATATAGTGGCTAATAGTCCACTGTGTAGTGATAAAGCGAGGCAACATCTACTCAACCTCAACTTCAAATGATCGTTGGTTATAATATTTTTTTTTTTTTTTATAAAAGATGTATAAGAGATGTGCATGAATATACGACAAAATATGATAAAGTTTTAATTATTACTGAAAAATAATCGAGATAGAAATGTATTTTTTACTTTTTATTCTTAATATTTCTCTATATTGCCCCTATCAAGGGTTATATGTTTCTTCCAGGGTTTCTTGACCTTTCGAACGCCGTCATTGTACAACTAAACGGACCACGTCAAAAGCGGGGTTACTTCAATCTACAGCTTCCTGAAACGAAATAAATCAACATTTATATCAGTAATTTATAACATTTTGTACGCAAAGATCTATTACAATTCAGAATAAAATTTATTTAGATTTCTCATTTCTTAGTAAGGATTAAAATTGTACGATGCACCATTGTTGGATGTGTTGATGAAGATTACGTTAATCTACGGTTGCAAATCTAAAAGACGTTAAGTGCATGTTCATTACTACTGGCAATAAAGCAAGTCCCTTTAAGAATTAAAAAAGAAATTAGAATTAATTAAGAAATTAGAATCTAAATTGAACAATCTTATAAAGCATGTATACATTAATATTACATATAAATATTACATATAGTCGTAAAATCAAAATTCTTTAACTTAAAGCAGAGGCTTAAGACAACAAAATTGGTTTAGACATAAAAAATTTATTGTATTAAAATGTAGAAAAAATATTTCAAAAGTGTTCAATATGCCGCCGATCGCATTATTTGTGTAATGAATGAATAGTAAAAGTTTTTAAATTTTTAATTCATTAAGGTAATTTTCTAAGGTAATTTAATTGAGGTAATTAAAAAAATCTGCTTTGGTGTTCAAGAAAAATAGTTGCAGTACGAAGAGCAACTGAGTCTGGATAACCTGATCATGCTCTGCAAGTAATACATCAACAGCACCAACTTCCATTTGACAGGAACTAATTTCGAATTTTTAGGTAAAATTTTCCCAGTTTAATATAAAACATAAATTCAATGAACCAAATATTATTTCAAAATCTTGTGTTAGTCTCTTTCCTTAACAGGTATACGCATATGGACCCAGTTTCTTTCTCTCATTAAAAATAACTTTTGAGAACTTTAACTTTACTTAATAATGTATGTGTATATTTACTTTTCATATCTATATAGTACATCATTAGAAAAAAATCATAAAGAAACAAATTAATTTGAACTCAGGTAAGAGAAGACCTGTATCATAAATATACGATCGTATTTCCTATTCTTCAAGAAGGCTAAAAGTAATGCAGTTTGGAAAAAGTTCATAGAGCTTAGAATTTTTTAGAAGTACTAAAGTCAAGTTTGAGTTTTCACAAGACTAACGAAAAAATATACACAGTATCCTAATTGACATTACAAAAAAAAAAAAAAAAAAAAAAAAAAATTGAGTATCAAATGATTTTTTTTTTATTTTTTTTTCTGGTGCACATTTTATTAAAAGGTTACGAGCTCCAAAACTAAAATTATTCATATAATAAATTTAAATTGCACAATGTCTGTGTTTAAAAATAAGGTTGCAAGATTTTAAAGCTAAATTTGCATTCGACGTATACAAATTAAATAAATTGACTCCATATGATATAGCTTATCTTTATAATTCTGTCTTACTTCGTTTTAATTTAAAAATGCTGTTGAGTATTAATCAATATTAACATAACATGACGAAAATCCTTATGTGTTGTTTTAAAATCCACGCGATGAAAATTAACTGTATATTTTAACATATTGCTTTAAGTCTTTTAATTTGTATTTACTTTAGCCTTAGAAATTAGAAATTTATACTAGTATCTTTGAATAATTTATGTTACATATATAAATCCTCTATGAGGAAAACGTTTCCATGAAAATCTCAATTTTCTATTAATATTTCAAGAATCCGTATTTGAAATTACATTAATCGTTGTTTGTATATGGAAGTGCGGTTTAATTTCTTAATTTTAACATGCGAGTATTTCCAGAATAAGTTAATTTTACTTCTTTAAACAGTAAGAACGGATACACACATTACACATGTCAATCGATTATTCTGTCGTGATTTACATTTTCTGGTTTTCATTGGAAAAAAAAAAGTTTCACTAATCTCATTTATGTATAGGTTTTTAAACAAAATAATAAGGAAGGAGTGTACGATAGTTTCGTTTTAAAAGTTTAAAAAAATGTTTGATATAACAAAGACTGATTTGTTTCATTTTAAAAGTTTGTAACAATTTTATTACATGACAAAAACGTATTTGTACAATCGGTAACAAAAGTGTCCGAACACTAGAAAAAATTCCTATGTAAAAAAGTACACTTCATACAGTTTTGTTAAATAAATCCTTGTCGAATCCTGTTCTTAGTCAGTGTAAGAACATGATTTGAGAAGGATTTGTTTAACAACACCGTATGAAGTGTACACTTTTTACATAGGAACTTTTGGTGGTGTTCGTACATTTTTGTTACCGACTGTAGAATTCTTAAATAAAGACAATTTCACATTAACAAATATTATTTAGTTAAGTAATACAAATGTCATTTAATTCGATAGAACTCGTTTTAATGGCTGACAGTTTCATAAAAATGATCATGGTCACTATAAAGTATAATTCTGATAGTATTGTTTTTTTATTAGATTTTTTTTATTGCACGGTAAGTTAGAAAGTTTTATTGCAACGATCAAGTATTTACACATGACTGCATTGTGCCTATAGGGAAGTACTTGAGATACAAGAGAGTTCTAGAGTAGCCGTATTGCATACGATAATAGGACGATACGTATTTGTCATATGAGCAGTTAACTCTAGAATTATTGCGGATATTTTGAGTTATAAATGGTTGCTTGTGAATCAAAAACCTCTTGTAAAGAATGCAATAAAAGATACCGATTAGAAATTCAGTTTCAAATGATTCAAGAAATAAAAAAATGTACATTACAATTTGTAAACTTACTTTATTAATGTGTGTCATTTATTTTGGCGCAAGGAGTTATCTATATATTAAAAACTAATTTTTATTAACTTTTCGCGTTTAGACTGAAAATAAACCAAAAAATTTTAAGATGAAATGTTGACTATTTTGAAATTGAAGAATATTTTACTTACTTTGATACGTTTTCTTTCATGCAATATATTTTAAAAATTAAAGCAAAATACGCAAAATTTGATTTAGATTATTGAAAATGTTAAAATAATAATAATAATAATAGTAATTCTGTAAAAGAGAGCTAAATAAAACTTAGCAAATTTTGGGATCGGGAATGTTTGCCAAACAAACATTTTTTTCTATTTTTTTTTTTTTTTTTTTTTTTTTTTTTAAATACGTAAAGTTAAATATTAAAAGCGACCACACTCCATAGAGTAGCTGTAAACTTATTTCTTTCCCTATCGTGTGTATTAAGCAATAGCGATACAAATATGGATTTTAAAAATTTCCCGAGAGCTTTTGTACCAATAAATTTCTACTTTTTTTTGCATTTCAAATGATATTGTGAAGACCGTAGAAGAGTGTTTGCTACTTCCATTTTCTTACCTACTTAACTTTAGGTTCGAAAAGCAAAGATGAAGGATTTTAGAGAAAATAGGGATGCAAATGAATGAGAATCAATTTGAAAGTAATTCTCCAACACCAAAAGGGGAAATTCTCTAAAGGACAACCATTCTTTCCTCCTTTCTTAGGTCTGTTAATTTCTGGCAGTGACAAATTATTCTGAAAAAAAAAAAAAAAAAAAAGAATGCGTCATGGTACAGAAACGAAAAGAATTATTTATATTGACAATTAATTTACTACGGACCTTTTCACATCATGAGTGTTGGAGCCTTTAAAATTCTTTGTAATTTGAAATAGTCGAAAACATATTTAGTAAAAAGAAAAAAAAAGTAGTTTTACTATTTTAAAGCAACAGTAAATTAGAGACTAAGAAAATCAGGGCATAAGAATTAAAATAGATAGAAATACGCGAACAAAAGAAAAGGAGTATAGTGAAAATGTATTATTAATTTGGATTTTATATTTGGAATAAAAAGACGAACTAGTCTAGCCTTATAAAAGAATAAATATATTTAAAAAATACATTTTTTTTTCTTAGGAGTGAATATATTTTTTTTTCTACTTTGAAATTATATACTTTTATATACTTAATTTATAAATGAATCATTAGAATCGGTAATTGCCCAGGAATCTCATTCGAAGCATTTTAGGAGCTGATGAACTAAATAATAAGGAGATATCCCAGTATTTACAAGGTCTTGGTTGACATAGTGTCGAATTCGTAAGTGGAAGATTGCGGGTTCAATACTCGAACCGGCTGAACACCGTCGTGTTCATTAAGGGTGGCTGGTACATGTAAAATCCACCGTGTCTGCAATGTTCATTATGTGGTGTAAAAATAACGCATCAAGGGTTATCGAAGTGGGGAAGCCATCCCCTCTGCGTAGAATAAAAATTTTGACGGCAAGTCTCCGGACCACCCCTAGGGGTGAATCCCTAGACCTTTGTCAATTGCTCACTGAGTAGCTCTAGAGCACAGATCAAATAGAACACTGATCCAAAAATGCAAACTTTAGCGACAATAGCTTTGCTAGGGAAAGCAAAAAGGAAATATAGTCTATATGAATATATAGTCTATATGAATAGTATCTTTTATTGGAAATTGGATTTATAAATATTGAGAATAAAAAGAGATTAGCCAGTAAAGTTGTTCTTTTCTTTTGCTTTCTAAAATTAATTATATTCATAAAAGCTTATTGAAACAATCCAAGATTATTAATTTCGTAAGAAATGAAATTTATCTTCGTAATGTCTAAAAATTTATTGTCAGGCGCATTCTTATTCAAGCAAGAAACACAAAGTGTCCTTCTTCGTTTTTTCTACTAACATTAAACATTTTCCATTTCTTGGTTTAGATCGTTATACAAAAAGCTTAAAAAAAAAAAAAAAAAAGATAGATGTATATATTTTAAATGTATTTGCTTAATATTTAGTACTCGCTTTCAAAAAATAAATTGCATTTATTGTTCAAATTTGTAAACAATAATAAAACTTAACTGATGCCCGAAAAAAAAAATAAATAAATGCAATCGAAATAAGAAGCACGATTGTGAAAGCCAGAAAGCTCTAGAATTGTCCATAAGGTCACTATAAGAGGATTTTTGGTCCCCATTAAATTCCATATGACTCATTTACCCTCAGTTTATGGAAGTGTCCTATCTATTTGATAATCTGTGCTCTAGTGTGACGTTACATCATTTCACTCCAACCTGAATAATGTATTATTTTCCTACCTGTATATGCTTATGGTATGTCTGTCTGAGACTTTAAAGCTTTCAAGGAAAATCAAATGCATGGTAGTAGTGTATGTATTTTAAAGATATATATGAACTCATTTGAATATTCATGATTTTTATATTTATCTTTCGAGGATTGATTAAAGAAACTCTTTTAAGATTGAAAACTGTTGCATGGCGCAAAACTATTTGTTATTTTGTTTTTGTTTCTTTATAAAAAGATTAAAAAAAAAATAGAGAGAGAACAGAATTGTTTGAAATCTTGTGGTGATTACATGTTAGTACTACATTGTTTCATAAATTTAACTGATTTACTTTACTTTGCCAAAACCGAAAAAAAACTTTTAAAATGTCTCATTTTAAAATTCTTATTATTTAAAAACATCAGGTCAAATTATATTTTCTTATCACAACCTTTGATTATATCTAACTCCATGCAATTTTTTAAAACTAATAAATTTAATTCAACTAATTTTGTCACAGAAAAAATAAACTAAACATGTTTAATGCATAGAAATCTAGATATCTAAAGTTAAGAAAAAAATTTCGTAATTATAATCTAATTAAACGCATTTATGAAAGCATAGCAGACAACCGTACGATTTTAGTTACCGACGTTTTACTTTATTTTAATAGAATTTTCATGTAATTCAAATATAGACAACTGCTTCAAAAGGTTTTAAAATATGTATATTCATAAACATTACATGAAAATATTTTTTACATGCTTTAAAACATCAATGTTTTATGGATAAAAAAATCTTTTGTTTAATTTTTTATTTTCTTCAAAAATTTTTTTTTAATAAGCTAAACTAATTCGAATTTCTATGTTATATATAAAATTATAAAGAAAAAGATATATTTTAAAGTGCGAGGAAATGTCTAAATCTCTCTGGAATTGATTTCATTTTGAAGTATCTGGCTTTGTTCCTATTCCCAATTGAAAAATTTTCTATGAAAAGAAGAAAATCAATTTTAAAAAGTCATACAAAGGAAAGATTCAAATCAAACACACTATTGTTTGAGAAAGCGGAAAGATTCTGAACGTTATAATTAACTTTATAATTAATTTCTAATGCTATTATAATAACAGTAATTAATTATAATAAATTTTTAAAAATAATTATCTGACTTTGAATGTTGTCATTTATTATAAAGTTATACGCATTTATTTATCATTAAAATGATTTAACAAGTGAATCATATTAGGATAAAATTCCATGCATTTTATTCTTTACGATAACAATCATTATTAGTTTAATAATAAAACTAGTTTTGTTAATTAATGCAATTAAAATTATCAGAAAAATGTAATTAATAAATTTCATTGAATAATAATAATAATGGTAAAAAAAAAAAAAAAAAAAAAAAATCTCGCTTAGTCTGATTGTATGTATGACGAATTAAAATAACCTTCAAATTTCCTAATATAACAATTGGTTATTGAAAATATTTGCAATTTAACCATACATGTGTATCTAGAGTTTCCATGATTTGAAATGACAAAACGCTTCAAAGATAATAATAATAATAATAAAGGATTGTGTTACGTTGAAAGCAATATATAAGCACGTAGGGGAATGTCTCCTGTTACACTACTCGGCATGATAATTGCTTCTGACTCCATTTCAGCATATTTTTATGTAAAATAACCTCCTGAATGCAAATAGGACGCCCATTTTGCCCTATCACACACCGTTTTTTAGGAACGCCTCCCCTATTTTTATCATTTTTCGGTGATTTTATGGCTATAAATTTGATTTTTAGAAGGGGAGGATTATTTTAACTGTTAAATATCTCCTGAGGGGCTACAGAGTTGGAAAATTCTAAAACATGGACATTTACAACGAGGGTTTTTTTTTTTTTTTTTTTTTTTTTTTTTTAGGATTTGCCACTGAAATTATGTATTACATATCTTATATATATATTTTTTAAATCTGTTATTAATGCCTATTTTTTAAACTTTATATGTTTTTGTTTTTAGTTGTTAAATCGATTCTTTTTCATTCTTCAAATCAAATTCATGGTCATAAAGTTATCGAGCAGAAAAAAAAAATGAAGGAGGGGGTGGTGTTTCTAGAAACGGTGGATGGCTGGGCAAAATGAGAGTCATATTCGGATTTTTTTGCAGAGCAGTGTTAAGGGCATTCTCCAATTATGGGCACCCCACCATATTTTTTAACAGAAAGCAAATATGGTGGATTTGAGTACTGCCAAACATGTATTTTGACAGTACACAGTTTTTGTGCTAACACTGAAGTGAATAGAGGCATTTGCTTAGTAAATGCAAGCATCGAAATAAAAATTGAAAAAAAAAAAAAAAAGCAACACAAAAGTAATTTGTGAATGTTTAAAGTGTGCGATAAATCGAACTGAATTAATTAAAAAATGTTAGTGTAATGTATGTTCATGCTGTATATTAATTATATTTTGAGATGCAATATCGAATGTTGCTAAAATATGGACAGAAAATTGTTTTTTCTGTCATTATAAAAATGGCTGTCATTCCCAGTTGTGGGCACCTTCATGTAACCGGTTGTGGGTACCCCCTTTTTTTTTTCATTTAAAGCGTGTGTTTGACTTACAGATTGTCAGATATGGTCGTTTATATTAACATAACATATTTTATTAGTTCTTTTATGCATTTTTAGGCCTTCTATCCAAGTAAACCCCGGAAAAGTAAACCTATCCAAAAGAAATGGATTTTAATGCGCTGGTTAAAGCCTTCAAGGACTGCTTAGTGTATAAGAAACCCACAAAATCGACTGCCCGAGAATATGGACGTCCTCACAGCATCGGTGTCCTTCTAGGAGAAGCCTGGAAAATATAAGTTAAATCCACTTGCCAAACTGTCGAACAAGCGAGCTAAAAGAAAAGGAGTCTCCACCATCTGATGATGATGATGTCTATTTTTGTATTATCTGTTTGGAGCACCTGCCATCGCGCCTAACTCGAGCCAACTCAATCAAATACAACGAGTGCGACCATCTGGTGCATTTCAAGCATGCCAGTATGCATGCAAGTTATTTTACTTGCAAGTATTACACTTCTCATTTGGAGGACAAAGAAGATGACGAATAAAATTTCGAAAATACCCTTTTCTGTTGTTATTTTGTCCACCGAATCCTTACAAATAGATAAATTTTGTTATTTTCTGGTGGTTTTTTTTATTATTTTCTCATTTTAGCGAAATTTTCAGATATGTCCACAACCGGGTACAATTTTTTTTTTGTCTAAAAATTACCACGTCACAAAATTGCTGATAAAATTTTTCTGATTGACGGAATCAATACAGTTACTTCATAAAAAGATAGCTGAGGATTCTAGCTTTCTATTGGTATTCACATGTTTGCATTATATCTGCTCTATCAAAAGTTATAAGCTAGATTCAAAACTGTGCCCACAACCCTTCATTCCCTTATATAAGCAGAAAAATGCTTTTTTTTTAACTATATAAAATATGTTAAATGATAAATTCTTAAAAATTTTAATAATAAGTCATGTTTCATAATAAAATTAAATATACATTTATAAAGTATTAATTGAATTTAAAAAAGAAAATTTTAGTAAAAGAATAAAAACTTCTAGATGATATATAAGTATTAATTTTAGGAATAACAATTTTAAGCTTTAAAGTAAAAAGGAAGCTTATGTAAATTTGTGTTGCATACTTATATATAGTTGGCAGCAAAATTATTCGAGCGCTAGCAATAATTTCTATATAAAAAAAGTACACTTAATACTGTTTTGTTAAATAAATCCTTATCGAAACATGTTCTTAGACTAAGAACATGACTCGACAAGGATTTATTTAAAAAAAACAGTGTTAGGTGTACCTTTTTTACATAGGAATTATTGCTAGCGTTCGAATAATTTTGCTGCCGACTGCAGGTGAGAGTGGGGTACAGTGGACCACGGGGTACAATGGACCGCTCCCTATAATTTATTTATTTATTTATTTATTTATTTATTTTTATGGATCGTCTTTTGGTACATAGATAGCAGCACTGCAATGATGAAACTTAGCCAGCAACCTCATGCCTAACTAACAATTTAGCCATTTTATTCGTGAAGTTTAGTTTACGGTAGCCAAAAGTAAATATTTTTAGTTAAACATTTTTTTCTTTTCGTCTTTCAGGAATAATGATCTGGAACAGGCTATTTAGCACAATAAAGAGCTAAGGTCATGTATTATTATATTTAATCTCATTAAAATATTTTTTAAGAGGTTTTGTTTATTTTTTTTAACCATTTGCTGTCAGAGGTCCAGACGGAGTATAATGGACCACTAAGAAACGGGGTACAATTGATCATTTACCTCAGTTCTCTGTCATAATAAACATATTTACGAAATCTGTATTTTTGAAGTGTTAGCTACAAATTATATATAAAAATTTCAGAGTTAACCTTAATTAGATCTATTATGTCTTAAACGAAAGCAGAAAGCGTGGATACGTAGCTTAGTTTTAGAGAATTCGTCTTGAGTGGGGAAGGTGTTGAGTTCGAACGCTTCCTCAGTCGGTTTTTGATAGAAAATATTTTTTTTTTAAATTAAAATAAATGAATAATTTAAGGAAAAACAATTTTATATTGCATTTAGATAAATTTTCGGTAATGATTTGTGCTAGTGTTTCCTGCAAAATTTTAATTAGTATTTTTTATCGATGCTACACATAGCAAGTTTTATTCGTCTGCTCTTAATTGAGCTATTATTCATGCACATTTTTGCATTTGCAGGAAAAATCCTGAAGGGACAACAGCTGTTGCTCAACCATACGTCATTGCATTTAACTTTTATTTTAAATATTTTATTAAACAACTCTCAAATTTCGTGTTTTTGGATAATAAATATCAGCACAAGGATATTTTTTTTTCAAAATGATTTCACTAATTTATCAGTTTTCATCTCAAAAATTTCGAAATCTGGGCAAATATGAATTTTACAAATCTCGTTATCTCGGCGAAAAGCCAACTATTCCTCAAAAGGTTCGTGATAACAGTAATTGGCGGTGAACAAGATTGTAATGTAATTAATTGTGATCAATTTTCTTTTATATTTTGTGCTCCTTGTGAAAAAAGCTTATGCTTTCATTAATTTTCTATTTCTAATCATAGTCACTTTAAACGTGAAATTAAATTTGTAACTTTAAACATGATTTTTTTTCCTTTATAATCAATATATATTTTTTAATTCTTCGTTAATATTTTATTAATTGGAACACGCATAAAACTGGGGAAAAATCCTAATAAAATAATTCTTTTTTTATTAAACTAATATTTAATTAAAAATTTAAACTTTTTATTTTCATTTGAAATAAAAAATTAAAAATAATAAAACACTTTAACGGGGCTCGAGCGCACCACCTTCTTCATTCAAGCTGAAAATAGCGTATGCTGCTACCACTGCGCAACGCTTTCAGTTCTCTGTTCTTGTTTCGTTGATTTTCATAGAAACAGCCAAAACTTTTAAGGCCATATCGTGTTCCATCGGGGAAGGGATTCTTGCAGCAAATTTGCACTCTACCCTATGTTTTCGACCTCGCTCTCTAATTTAAGGTTGGTTTGGTTTCAACAGGAATTTTACTTATTCATACTTTCCTTGTTAGTTTGGTAAAAACTAGCGATAAGTTTGCTTTAAAAAGAAAAATGCGTTAAAGTTATTTAATACAGGGAATTTTTATGTTCAAAATTATAACAGAGTATTTTGTTTTATTTATAAAATAAAAGAATCTTTAAACAAAAAATCATCAGATTATTTCTTCTATAATAAATTTTTTGATCAAATTCAAAATTTTCTTGTTATTTTTAAAAAATATTTATAATATTAAAACAATTAAAAAGTGTGGCGATTTTAATTTTTACACAATAACGAAATTGCAAGACATTGCTAAAAATATATTTTTGTTCGAGAATAAAATATAAGCTGAGATTTTGATAATAATGTTATCTATGAAATATTTTTAAAAATCTATCTAAATAAGCTTAATATAAATACCCTTCATACAAATTCATTCATCTGCAGTTTGTTTTATTTATTTTAAAAAAAATCTGTAGAAGCCAAATATTTATTTAAAAATCTAAAAAGAATTTTTGCAAGGTTAAACTAACACATTTTTATTCTTTAAAACATTTCGTTAAAAATTAAACTTGGAAGTTAAACTTTTGAATTCTTCGAAAGCTTTTGGTAAGCATCGTTTGTTTTACTTCATATTGCAAACTTATTTTTGTCTCATAGAATAACTTCATCATTAGCAAATAGGTATTGTAATTTTATTTCTAATATGTAGTAACATACTTTGATATCTACTTTTTATTTCATGCGAGTAGGCAACTTTACTCACAGTTTCTGTGAAAGAAAACATAAAAACAAAGGAAAAGAAATAAAAGTAAATAGAAAAAGAAACAGTTAATGAACTGAAAACCTACTAGAAAATAAGCACAAGGGACTAGAATAATGAATAGTTACTCAGAATTTTACCTGAGACCTTTGTAGCTCATTAGAGAATTGTCGTCGCATTTTGGATAACTTGGGAAGTAAATTTCTTTGATATTGTATCTCAGAAATATGAGTCAAAAACAAAAAGGTCTTATTTATTCAAAAAACGATTCGGAAAGTTACCTAATTTTCAGAAATAATTTTATCTAACAACAGTCGAGCGAAGTATATTAAAAGAAGGTTTTCTATATAAATGCAATTTCATTACGTCATTTTTAACTTCTGGAAAAAAAAAATCACTCATTCAAGTTTTTTATTTTAATTATTATATAAAATATGGAGCAAAAATTAGTATTAGTAATTACTGAAAATAAATTTCATTTATTTTAAATTTCTTTTTTCATATTTTACTAAACTTTCATATTTTAAATAATTGTGTTTTACTTATTTAAAAAAATATCCTTTTTAAGTGAACAAAAGTCGTTTAAGTTTTTATTTTTATCTTTTTAATTTGCATTAATTTGCTTGTTAGAGCATATGATGACTTGAAAGCTATAAGTTTCATGCATATATCATGTTTTAAAGTAATTTTAAGCGTGCAAAAGTCATTTTTATGTTAGAATTTAAGCAAAATAATCGAATAAAAACATTCTATGCACATTTTAAATTATTTTAAATATAATTATTTTAGTATGCTTTTTAACTATTAACTGAATATATCTGTGTATTTAATTTTCAATATCTCAATTACATTAATAACGAAGCATAAAATGTGTGAAAATATGCAATTATGCATGATTTATTTTCATGCGACTGGCTTTCAAGAATTCATGATAAAGATAATAATTTCTCAATTTCAAAATGAACACAGTCTTGTGAATAAGAAACTCAAGTATATTTATACAAAACTTTAAAATGTTTAGACCACAAGGAAAGTTTAAGAAACATTACGAATAATTGGCTATTCAGAAAACTTAAGAAAGGTAAGTTTAAAGTTTAAAACTTTTTATAAGTTTGTAAATATTATTTCAGTTAATCTAAAAAACATAATTTAAAAAGTCGTGTATCGTTAAGAATAACTTAAATAGTTTACTATTTGATGCCGTCGATTTTAGATTATTTCCGCCGTTTTTTGTTTCCTTAAAATAGAAGCAATTTGAATTTTTGTAATAAAAGAACAGACAATAAGGTATACGCTCAATATATGCAGAAAAAAATTACAAATTTTGAAAAAAATATTTAAAAGAAGAAATATGAATATTTTTTAAGCTGATAATTGAAATAAATCAAACATAAAAATTCAAAATAAATAAGTAAATGAGTAAATAAATAAAAACTAATTTATACACAATAAAAAGTTTTAAAACATACCTGCTTATGATTAGGGCTATAATGAGTACTCAGCTATTATTGTATAAAAGGATTTTTAATTGAATATTCTTTTGGCGAAATTCTGAGTAAATATTCGTAATATATTATCTAATAAATTCAAATAATAATTAAAAAATAAATAAAGGAAATACTGAATGAATACATTTCAGATTTATATAAATTTACATTAGATTACTGGTTTATTAACCGATATTACAACGCATAATGCGTAAAATGTTACGTGAAAGGGCAGAAAACGCTCCCAACAAACAATATTTCCCCAATAAATAATACTATTAAAATATAATGACAAACAGCGTCAACTTTTAACTGATAATTTAAAAGAAATTTATTATGGGAATATCGTTGTATAAATATAGTCTCTAGCTAATGTTACAAAAAAAAAAAAAAAAAAAAAAAAAAAAAAAAAACAAACCTGTTTATTTAATAGGGAGAATTTTTGATTTTTTGTAATCAAAGAATTGATAAAAAGTTTAAATTTTTCAATCGAAACATTTAAATTGGACACATTAACATATTCTTCACTTTTAAACGAGTCAAAGTAAAACTTTTTACAACTACAATTGAATACTTTTTAACTATCTTACATAAAACCAATTTCAAAGTTTCTTTAAAATTAAAGTCCGGTGTTTACACTGTAAAAATATGTAAAATCACTGTATTTGACTGTATAACTTTACGGGAAAGACCGCTTTCTACCGAAACGGTGATAACTCATAAACTGATGTCATGAAAGTATAATTTTGGAATACTGGCATTTTTTTACGGGCAAAAGTCGTTAATGTATGTTATTTTCTCATCAAACTGTATTTTTACTTTCAAACGAGTCAAAGTAAAACTTTTTACAACTACAATTGAATACTTTTTAACTATCTTACATAAAACCAATTTCAAAGTTTCTTTAAAATTAAAGTCCGGTGTTTACACTGTAAAAATATGTAAAATCACTGTATTTGACTGTATAACTTTACGGGAAAGACCGCTTTCTACCGAAACGGTGATAACTCATAAACTGATGTCATGAAAGTATAATTTTGGAATACTGGCATTTTTTTACGGGCAAAAGTCGTTAATGTATGTTATTTTCTCATCAAACTGTATTTTTACTTTCAAACGAGTCAAAGTAAAACTTTTTACAACTACAATTGAATACTTTTTAACTATCTTACATAAAACCAATTTCAAAGTTTCTTTAAAATTAAAGTCCGGTGTTTACACTGTAAAAATATGTAAAATCACTGTATTTGACTGTATAACTTTACGGGAAAGACCGCTTTCTACCGAAACGGTGATAACTCATAAACTGATGTCATGAAAGTATAATTTTGGAATACTGGCATTTTTTTACGGGCAAAAGTCGTTAATGTATGTTATTTTCTCATCAAACTGTATTTTTACTTTCAAATGTACAGTGTTAGCTTTCCAGTGACGTCATATTAGGACCATTTCATATTTCAAACTGAAAATATAAATGTATTTTTATTCATTGAGAGAGTTTATTTATACATGCATACAAATAGCAATTGATATAAAACAGCTATTGTTTTCCGAATTTAATTCAAAGTTACAGATTTCTCATAATGTAAAATTACGGGGATACATCATTTATGATCCAAATGTTTTTTTACGGGCTTAGTCTGGAATTTCTGCTGCCATACTTTCCCCGTAATCTTCTTTAAAGTTTTATAAATGTTAACAACTAGCAATGAATATTATAAGAAAATTTACCTTTTATGAATTTGTATCTTTAACGAAACTATTTACTTGTTTTTCATTATAGGTTATTTTTCACAGCCAGCAAAACGTTCTTAAGATAAAATGTACAATTATCAGTAAACATCTACTGAGAAAATTTATTGGAAAAGGAACCAAGACATACCAAAAATTTTATTTTTTAAATAATAGTCTCAATACAATAAATGAAATTTTTAGAATAAATTTTATGCAAAGAACGCAAGCCAAATGATACTATGGTAGTAAATAACTAAGACTAAACAAAAAATCAACGATAAAGATTAAATTATTTTAGAACAAATGGTGTACTGTTAATATCTGCCAAAAAAAAAAAAAAAAAAAAAAAAAAAAACTAATGTAAGAGTGCACATACGTGCCTAGATCAGCCTTAACCCAGATTTTTACATTCCTTGTTTTTTACGTTGATTTTCAGTCACTTATTTAAAAAACAGATCATTAAGAAATGCCTATTTCAAGTAAAACAGTCGTTCTTCTTTTCTTAAATCCAAATCTTTTTTAAAAGGACCAAATGTTCAGGTATTTTATTCTTATAACATGGCATAACCTTTTTATTCAAGCAATAGTGCTTTTCTTATTTGAAGCAAAGGCTCACAGTAATGCAAATCGCGAAAGTTCTTCAATCAAATTTAAACTTCAGTAAAAGGTTGAATTTTTCGAGCATTCATGCATTTAAACACGCAACACAGCCATCAAACTTCCATTGAAAATTCTCAAATGTTTATCGAATATTTTTTACTACTTATAAAAGTTTTATTTGTATTAGGTGCTACTGCATAAAGTTTTTCGCAAATCCTTTTTTTATTTCAAATTGTTTGAACAGCATTGAATAATATATTTACGAGAAAAATATTTAGGAAATCGATAAAGAAGTGTAACTACTCGAATTCACGAAAGCTTTAGATTAAAGAGACAGAGAGAGAGAGAGAGAGAGAGAGTATTTTTCTAGTTAATGCAGTTACCTAAAAATCATAAGTTTTAAAATATGTGCATGAAGTTTTGCACATTGAACTGTTTTAACCACTTAACAGCGTCATTAAAAAAATAAAGAAGTATTATCTCAAAAAATTTTTGTACGTATCTCTATTTTTGAATAGTGCCGTGTTGATTTTTCACAGTATCTGATGAAGTTTATTAGCTGTTGAAAAAATAGTCTTATTGCGTTGGCCGCTAAGAATAAGCTGAGAAAAAAAGTCAAAATAAATTTAATTAAAGATGAAAAACAAATTACCCAAGAACGCATCCAAGAGGCAGTATATTGGTTAAGGTAAATTTATTAAATATTCCAAAGCATCTCATTTGACGCGTGACCATAGATGGGATAATAGTATTAAGCTTATAGCATGGAGTGGGGAAACAGTAGCGGACACAAGTCCGGTAATTTTTCTTCAGTTCTTCCATCGTTGGCAGTTAATGCAAAAGTGCTCAAAAGTGAACTAGAAGTTTGGCAAAAACATTAATTTCAAAAAGAGCTTTCGCCAAATTAGGTCGCCGCAGCAACATCAGTTTTTTTTTTTTTTTTTTTTTAAGTCAGTTAGGAAGATTTACATATATTATTTTCAAATATTGTGGCTCCGATTTTTCTCGCCATAAGTACGTTAAACTTTATATGTTAACAATAAGATTCGTTGAATTATTGTGATAAATCAAATCGATTTATTTCTGAAATTACGGAATATCAAGTTAGATTACACATTATAATTCACGCTGACGTCAGATATAATTACACATTTCCTTGAGTCTTGATGATGAATTGACAGATTTAGTATTATGAAAATAATAATAACTTTTATTTCTCGCGTTTCAAATCTGAAAATGTATATTAACCGTTGATAGAAGTATTAGACTTATTTAATATGCGTTAATTAATCACAAGCAGCCGGAACATACAACGGTACTTGTGATTTTCATTCCGTTTATATATATATATATATATATATATATATATATATATATATATATATATATATATATATATATATATATATATTTGTTGGAATGAAGAGATGGTTCAAGGCTATTTATTTTTTTATCTGCAATATCTGAAATAATGTAACAGTCGCTTTTGCAGAAAATAAATCCAATTCCTTTCTTTTTGAAGAAGAAAATCACATCTTTCTCCCCTTCATCGAGAAAAAAAAATGATGTTGCTATAGGCTGTTACATACAATTGATATGCTTTACATTTAAATGCAATTAAATTTTAAAAATGAATATGTGATTTTCTATATCACAAATAGAAGTATTTTTGTTACTAAACCAAAGATGCAACAGATAATTTCCGTTTGAACCTACACCATTTTCATCAACAATTTCTATCACATTCTATCTAAAATAAAATAAAATAATAATAATAAAAATAATAAGCACTGTACAAATATGATAGAAATTGTTAATAAAAAATAATGGTGTAAGAATTTCGTCTTCAGACGGAAATTCTTTTCCCTTGCACTAAATCGTAGACTATTACTGGAAAATATTACTTTTCAGAAATTCTGGTGTAAAATTAACAAACTGGGTCCAAGTAATGCTCGTGCATCGTCCAGAAAAGAGAGTTAAGAAGTTAAAATTATTTTGTTAAGGACAAATATTTTAATATGCGCCTTGAATTAATCCACTATGTTTAATAAATTTGAGACTAATGCTTCAAGGTATATTCTCTTAAATTTTGTTAAATTTATAGATTAACAGGAAAATGTTTGTAATAATAATAAAACAAATTGTAGACAAAACATTTATAATTATCTTATAATTTTCTTATCTAAACTTCTATACATAAAGTACTACTTCACAAATGAACAAACGTTTTTTGTTATTATATATAGTTTTTGTTTAAAACAAAGCGATTTCAAATCACCGACAACACTTCGGCTAATCGAATGTGATATATTTTCACCGAAAAATATATTTTGTTTACAAGTAATTAAGCTAATAATTTTATTATTTTGAAGTTATTAATTTTTTAATGTAATTAAAACTTATATTTTCAAACGAGTAATTTCAAAATATTTTCAAAAAGTATTTTGTTTTTTGTTTATTATTATTATTATTATTATTATGTTTATTACTATTTTTCAACATTATACGTATTGTTTATTATTGTTTTAGAGTTAGAACATTTTTCTTTTCTTTTTAGAGGAAAAAATATGATTTTGTATGAAATTTATTTGGAAACTATAACCAAATTAAGCAAATTTGGAAGAAATTTTTTAAGTGTTAAATACTTTCCTTAATTTAAGTAAAATGACAAACAGCATATAAAAGTTATTTATTTCGTTTGCTTTTCATATGTTTTCATACATATATATGCATACATATATATGTATAAATATATATATGCACATATCAATTCATTATATGAGATTAAATTTATTACGTAATAGTTTTTTTACACTAATGAGCGATAAGTGGCAGACAATAACGATTAAAATGTTTTTGATTAAAACATTTCCAAAATCAAGGATAAATGAAGCGAAATATTTCGAATGAATTTAGTCGTTCTTGATATGGGAAACATACAGTATATAAAAGAACTGAAAATGAAAACCGGAGTGCTTAATAAAATTGTGAAAATATTTTAGCAGTAATAAAACAATGCATCATTGCTATAACTATTAATAATTTACAGATATTACCTAATGCTTGATACCATAGCTGTCAATTTTTATTTATTTATCCTGTGAAGTTGTTAATACCAGACTTTTTTTTTAACGCCACTTTATTTGAAGAGAAACTCTTCTTATACTGAATCTCTAATATATAATGCAGAAAGTTACTCTACGAAGAAAGTGGTGTGAAAAAAGAGCGTGTACTAACAATGTTACGTAATAATAATAATAAAAAAAATGGCAGCTATATTTAATACTATTTATAAAGCTTAACCCTGCATATATTTTGAATGTGTATAGTAGTTTAGTAAATAATTTCTTATAATGGATGGAAATAATTGTATAAAATATTTTGACAGTTTTATAACATAATACTGTATAAAATGCATAGCCCACAGCAAATGCTTAACAAATTAAAAACGAATTTTTGAACACTATAATAATTGTGCTAAATTTTGAATGTGTATTGTGCTATTTTGAATGTGTATAGTAGTTTAGTAAATAATTTCTTATAATGGATGGAAATAATTGTATAAAATATTTTGACTGTTTTATAACATAATACTGTATAAAATGCATAGCCCACAGCAAATGCTTAACAAATTAAAAACGAATTTTTTAACACTATAATAATTGTGCTAATAACTGTGCTAAACAAAATTGAAAAGACTCGAGTGGACTTTAATTGTAGAAAACTACTGCAAGTTAATATTAAAAGTAATTTAAGTTTGGGATTTTTACTTTTTTTCTTTAACACATTTATATTAAAATTTAGATCGAAAGGCATATAAACCAATATAGACTAAAGGGAAGACATAAAACATTCTAGATAGCAGAATGTCGAAACAAAAGTCATAATAAAGAACAAAATTCGACTCTTTAACAGGCCTCAGGGAGTAAATAAAGTGTTCTTCATTGTAAAATAAGAACTCACATATTTGTCAAATAGTCTTGATTTTGGTTTAGAGCGTCACTTCTGTAACGCAACTTCATTACTCAGTCAATGTCTTATGTCTTGAATGAAAATTTTTAATGTTTCGCTTTGTTAAAAAATAGTATGATGGTATCCACTAAATTAAGAGAAAACTGTAAAATATAACGTTATAAAACAAGGAATGTAAATTTTTGAAAACAGATTTTATAGGTAAAAACCTTATAAATGGTATCACCATCTAATTTAATGATAAATTGAAATAAAAACTTCTTTTGCTAATTTTATATTTTAATTAATTTAATGTTAATTTTTAATGTTTTTAAATTAATTCTGACTTTTATATACTTAGATTTAAATTATTAAATCATTGAATAAAAATTTAATGTTACTTCCATAATCATACCATTTAACTAATTAAATACTTATAATTATGATCTTTGCATTTGTTAATTTTTTAAAATTACATTCATTATTTTAAGATATCACTTTTCAATACTCACTCTAAATGTTAAGTAATATTTAAATCATCAGTTTTTAAATGCGAAACATAATGTTAATCGATAGAGGTTAGATAATAACGAGCGAAATATTAATTAAAATAAATGTAGATAAATAGATTTTTTAATGAAAAGGAAGCACTAATTTACCCTTTTCTCTCTCAAACACTTTTAAAATGTGTAAATGTAATGCTAAAGTATATCGTTATTTTTGAAATCTTGGCACTGCTAGTTTTTGAAAAATAAAATGTGGCTCAGAATGTCCATTTAAATATATATATATATATATATTTAAAAGACTATATTAAAAAAGGCATTAAGTTAAAAATTACTATATGAAAACTATACTTGTGAAATACTTTCCTGCAAAAATATATTTTTGCTGTTATTTACTTTATTTAATATTTCTGATATTGAAATTACTTAAAAAACAAAATATTCAAAAATGCATTTTGTATAAAGCAAAAAACTAAACTTTTTAAATTACAAAAAAAAAAAAAAAAAAAAAAAAAAAAAAGAATCGTTGACATTTTTTATAATTTGAAAGTTTTTTTTTTCAGATTTAAATTCTATTTAAAGCTAAAAAATCTGTTTGATAAACTGTCCCTTCCGTTTAGTTGGAAACAATAAACATATAAACTGTTCAATTTTGATATTTTCTACCTTTCAATTTTCTGTTACTTTACTACAAAAAGATATGTGTAATCAATTTTTTAGAAAGTCTAATGTAATGCAATCAATGATGGTAGCATTGGAATAAATAGAACTTCATAAAAAAAATGTGAGGAAAAAAAATTAATTTGTTGAATACTCTTATAATGAGCATATTCCTACTCCGACGGTAAATATGATTTACTCTCAATTCCAAGCACTTCTACTTCTATACTGACGAAAAAAGAAAAAAGAAAAAACTTGCGAAAAAATGTGCCTCATTTATGTAATATTTAACGTAAATGAAGCTTTTGAGAAAGCAATTACTTTAATTATGGATCGTACAAAAAAAGGGGACATGTATAATTAATTTTGAAGAAATGCAGAAATTCAAAAGACTGAGTTAGGAGTGCTTTGAAAAATAATGCTCGGAAACATTTATAAGGAATGTGGTGCAATAACCAAAAATTAATTGAAAAATGTGTAAATGTTCAGAGTGGGAAGCACATGAATATGCTTACAACACTTACAATATAAACAATGCAGCAAAATAATCCGCATTATAATAATGAATTTTCTCATTTTCCCTAGAGAACAAAGTTTACTTTTTGGGAAGTATTCCTTCCGAACTGTGTTTCCGAAGAGATATTTGATAAATTCACGCACGTGTCCATATTTATACTCAGAGTTTACCTAAAAGAAAGTTAAATTAAGGGGCGTATAAAATTAAAGGATGTAAAATGCAACAATGAATTTTTAATACGTTTGTTAATACTTAAGTTATGTTTATTCTCGCGAGAGGGACGCGGAAAAATATCACTGTAAGTTATTCCCACAAACACTCCATCTATATATATATATATAAGTATGCATGTACTCACAGCTATAAACATATTCATATGTGTATGAAAACAAATAAATTCATATGAAAATAACACAAATTGAGAAAACCTGCAACAATTGTTTCGATTCGAAATAGTAGAACAACCTTTCATCATTAAAAAAAAAAAAAAAAAAAAAAAAAATGTCAGTAAGAGTGCTGCATCAAAGCAGTGACGCAGACGTTATTGACGAAATTAAATAAACACGATATAATTTATATCAAATACTTATGGTATGGGTTGCAACAAAGTTGAAAAAAAATTACTAATAAATAAATAGAAGTAAAATTTAAAAAATAACGTAAAATGAAAAAATACCAGCATTAAAATTGAATGAAAAGCAACGAACGAGAGAAAGTTACGTGAGAATTTTCATGCATCAGACATGAAAGTTGTAGAGGAAACATTAAGTAGGGATCCTAGTTTTCTATCTGCCTGCAAATTCACGTATCGAAAGAAGAACTAAAAAACCTTTATTTTTTTAATTCTTACATTATTGAAGTAAGATTTTAATCCGCTATATGTTTTCAAAAGTTAAAAAGATTTCGTTCTATTAAATTTATGTTTTATTTCGTTCTAGGAAAAACTTAATCTTGTTCATTTGTCATTCTCTTTTGAATTTTTAATTTGAAATTTGTCTTTACGGAAGAAATTTTGATCAGTTTCTTAAATTTGTCAGCAGAGACATTATTTAATTCAATATGTGTAGATTATTAGTAATGAATGATAGAATAAAAATGATATTTGAAAGGTACAAACTTAAATAAAGGAGGTTTACTTAAAGTTTTAACTGAAATGAACGTCAAAATTTCTTTATGTAATTTTTACTGCAAATAGTATATAATGAACATAAAGTGTTTAACAATTGAACGTACGTTTCCAATATTTATGCGCATTTAAATATTATTTTAATCTGTTTTTAACTCTAACTTTGACCTAATTGATGTCAGTATCCTTATTTTATAAACATCATGTACATGATATTTATTTTATGTAGTATTTGAATAATGATGATGATAATAATAATAATAATAATAAAACTGACACTTTAAATAGAACAGGCTTATATAATTAATTTTATTGAGCACACGGACGTTAAAATGAATGACGAAACTCAACTATAATGTTCAATTCTACAGTTTAAACTCATGTAATATTTATAAGTTTTAAATGAATATTCATGTTATCATTTCAAATGCCATCAATAAATTATGATTAATAGATATGCAATTTGTTTTCTAGAAATACTTGCATAAAATAATTTGTTAAATTTATAAGTAATAGTGCTATTTAATTTTAGGTTTAAATATTGTTTCTCTAAACTAAAAAGATTATTATTTTTTGTTTAAATATTGTGTGAGTATTAGAATTCTACTTAAATCATTAAAGAATGGATGGTTTTAAATTATTTACTGTTATAATTAATGAAACATTATAACTTTCATGAATCGTAAACTTAACAACAAATGATTCATTCTGAAACTGGAGCATAAAGGAAACGAGAGAAAAATTAAATAACATCTGTTTTAATTTTTTTTTTTCTGCCCATGGAGGGCACACCACCCTAGGCCTTGGACCATCGAGTAATCAATCGGTCTTAGTCCCAAGCACCAACGCCAACACTTTTTTTTTCCTATTATTTAAAACGCAAAAAAAAATTACAAAACGCAATTTAATACGCAAAAAAAAAAAAAAAAAAAAAGAGAGAGAGAGAATGTTAATTTAGTTTCTAAGACTAAATTAAATAAATAAATAAATAAAAAATCACAATTTCTATCATCGCTTTATATACATTTAAAAAGTAATTTTAGTGATTAAAATATAATTAATCCTCTGATATGTTGAAGGAAATTTTATTTTATAATTTCTCCCTTTTCGTTATTTTTTAAACTAACATATTTTTCTATTCTCATATACTCTTCTAGAAACCGTAAAATATAATATCGCATTGTACCTTAAAGAAAAACACGCTAACTTTGAAGCTGTAGAATATGTATAAATTTTAAAAATAGCTTTAGTGATTAAAATACAATTAATCCTCTCCTACGTTGAAAGAATTTTCGCTTTTTCATTTCTGGCTTTTTATTTTTCTATTATTATTGTTATTTTTGATGCTTTATGTAGTAGCAAAAATCGTTATTTATACATTGTTTGGCAGCATAAAAATGATTCTAATAGAGAATTTAATTAAAGTATATGTTAAGATTTTTCTTCATTTGCTTATGCGTCATATTTTGAATACAATTAGTTTTAATTAAAAACTAATGTTCAAAGCTGTCTCATTTTTAAAGAGAAATTACGTAGGTAGTCGCATTTCAAAATACGAAAATTTAAGCTAAGCATTTATTATAATTAAGTTGAAGTAAATTGTAAAATCAGCTAATGTAAAGAGCAATTAAAAGATATTAAAGAGGGCTCATCTTGTTTATTTTCATTTTCAAAATGTATTTCATAATAAGAATTATTGTCGAAACTTCGAAACAATATTTCAAAATACTATTCAAATATATTTCCTGCTTTTAAATTTTTAACATTGCGTAATTTTATGCATTTATACCATTTTATTAATTTGCAATTTGTATAAACAAATCGGTTTCTAAAAAAAAAAAAAAAAAAAAAAAAAAAAACTTTTTTTTTTTTCCAGCTAACTAGGATGCTAAGCTATTATTAGATTCCAAATAAAATTAAAAAAAAAAGTAAGATAAATGTATATGTTCAAATATTAATATGTATATGCATATTTACACGATATTTTGCACTTACGCAAAAAAAAAAAAAAAAAAAAAATATGTTATTTATTCTACTAATATTTAAGTCTTAAAATTCGCAGAGTTAGCATTATATGTTGGAATTTCTACAACATTGACGAAATGGCATAAAATATTAAAACTTTCGCAGTGTAATACCAATATTAAATAAATATTTCTATTATACTGGGTATTTTTAAGCAAATGTCAATGATAATGTAGCATTAGAGTTATTAAAGCAGTGCTTAGTTTTTATTACGTGGTTTTAGTTATACTTGGTTACTAATACAATGTAAAGACAATAAGTATAATGTGAGTAAATATTAGGAAAATATTCCTAAATAAATATTGTTATTAAAAGATAATATCAATTTAAGAATTATTCTTTGGAAGCGACATGTAAATGCTTATACGAACAAAGGAAAACTTTATATATATGCTTTTTAATTCCCGTGTTATCCTAAAATATATATATATAAAATTATCGTTTCAGAAACATAATATAACGATTACTTAACTAAACGATTTATAATTAACTCAGTTAAATAAATTAAAATATGTATGCTCGAAGTGTTAAAGGTGTAACTTATATTTTTATTGTTCGAGATAGTTAAAGTTTCATACTTTTGCAATCAACATCAATAAAGTTGCAGCCAACGGAGAAATGAACACGATAATCCATTAAATGTACTTCTTATATAATATTCTAAAGAAGTAAGCATTTTAAAAGCTTTTATATAATTTTCAAGAATTAATAAGTTTTTATTAAATATTTGTGGAAATACAAAGCATGCGAAAAAATATTCTAGATACAAAATTATTTGTTTCTTAAACATGCAGATAAACTTTTAAAAATTTTCAAGTATGGCTAGACAATTTTTTTTAATAATTTTTATTCTTCCTATAAATCAACATTCACAAAAAGAATGTGACACAATCTGGTGAAATTTCGATATTTTTGTAATTTACAAAGGAGAAAATGAATTTAATCACCTTGACTATTGCATTGTACAAAAAATAAATAAACAAATAAATTAAAATTAAAATTAAATTAAAAAAAAAATAATTTTTTCAAAGTTTTTAATTTCTTTACTGTCATTATTTGCGCTTTTGCAAACACTTCAAGATAAATTTGCAGTAATATTTGCAAAGTGTCTGTTCTTGCATCTAAATTTTAAAATTTAATACATATTTGAGACATCAAAATAAATAATACTCATAAACCGAGAAACTCATGTTATGAAAACAGTCATTTGTAAAAGCTTCTTACATTTACGCCAGAAAATCTGTTGTCAGTGAGTACAGATACAAGGCATTTTAATCAGAGGCAAAAGAAAAAGAGCTACTTAGTGTTTTTGAATTCTGAACTTCGATATCAGATGGCTACTTTCCATAATATACAGTCAAACCTCGTTAACGTGAACACTGTTAACGTGAATTACTTTTAACATGAACTGTTTCCACAATCCCCGTCAAAATGAAAATTAGTTTAGTTATATGAAGATTATTTACTGATAGCATGAACTACTGATAACATGAACAAAATTTTTATCCTCTTTTAGATTCATGTTAACAAGGTTCGACTGTAATTATTTTTTCGATTATCTTATCAGAGTTACTTACTCATGCCTTATTCGTAAAGGAAGATATTGGAACATATAAAGTTGTTTAAATTATTTATTAAGACATCATTATTATCTAAAAGTGTCTTACCTTTCCTGTATAATAATTGGGCCGCGGTAGCCCAGTCGGTAGAGCGCCGGCCTCGTAATTGGAAGATTGCGGGTTCGGTACTCGAGCCGGTAATGGTGGCTGGTGCACGTAAAATCTGTCGTGGCTGCAATGCCATCCATGTTCCCATCAAAAATTATACCTCTGGGGGTCACCGAAGCGGGAGAGCCATCCCTTCCGTGGAGGAAAATTGTGATGGCATGTCTCCGGACCACCTCTAGGGGTGTGTCCCAGACCGTCGCCAATTTCCCATCTGCGCAGCACTAGTGCGACGTAAAACCCAACCATCCATCCTTTGTAATAATTAAAAAAAGAAGGTAACCAGTAATATACTATAAGTCAGAATTGTTTCAGCAATGTGATCGATTATACTATTCGGAACAAAATCTGGTATGTTTATCCATGGATAAATTGAATGCATTTAATTATTTTTGCATTAATGAATTTTGAAATTTTGTAAAAGTGTGTTTTTTAAAAAATATTTCCAGTTGTTATTCAAGATATGCGGTTATTTCATTAAATAATATACACTTTTATTAATGTTTCTGAGGAACTGCATTGACAAGAGGTCTGGTTTGAGGCAAATAATTTGACATAAACTATGATTCAATGTGCTTGATTTAATACTCAAATGTTGAAAATATTCTGATAACTTCTGTGTAATTACTGAGAATTAATTACAAATTAGGATTTTTAAATATGTACTTAAACGCAGAGCATTTTTTTTTTTTTAATATGTATAAAAATATTTGTGTTTTAAACATGCACATAAACTACAAATCCTTTTAAACACGCCTATACAAAACGTTTTTGATCTTTTATTCTTCATATGAATACGTTCACAGAAACACTCACAAAAAGAGCGAGAAACAATATAGTAAAAGTTGAATATTTTCGTAATTGAGAAAGGGGAAAATCTAATCCACTTGAGTGTTCGGTTAAAAAAAAAAAAAAAAAAAAAAGGAAGAGAGAGAGAATTTTTCTAATTTTTCTATTCTGTCCATTGTCACAGAATTTAATATTTGCGGAACATTTTCCCCCAAACATTTCCAAACAAATTTGTAACAATATTTGAAAAGGGATTGTTCTTACTTCTAAATTTTTAAACATAATACATATCTGAGACATCAAAATAAATAACATTCATAAACCGAGAAACTCATGTTATGAAATCAATGATTTGAAAAAGCTTCTTACATTTACGTCGGCAACTGTGTGTTATCAGTGGGTGATAAAACAAAATATTTTAATCAGAGACAAAAGGAAAAGAACTACTTAGTATTGTAGAATTTTGTATTTCGCTACCATTTCATAATTGAATTGTTTTCTTGGTTCTCTTGTCAGAGCTACGTATTAGTATATTATTCGCAACAAGAAAAGTTGAAACATATAAAGTTGTTTAAATTCTTTATTATGACATGATTTTAATTTTCAATTGTTTTATTTTTGCTTTATAAAGAGAATGCTTCAAAAATTAAACTATTAATTTTGTGTACGTGTGAATTGTTTCAGTAGAAACAATGTGATCGATTATACAGTTTGGAACAAAATCTGGTATGTTTATGCATGGATAGCTTGAATGTAGCTAATTATTGTTGCATTAATGAATTTTGAAGTTTTCTGAAATAGCTTTGTTTCAAGAATATTTACGATTGTTATTTAAGGCATGTGATTATTTCATTAGTTAAAATATATCTTATTTAATATTTTTGAAGAACTTCTCTGACAACATGTACATGCAGAGGAAAACATTTTGTGTTAAATTTCAAATGAACTTCAAATTCTTCCCAGAAACCCTATGCACATTTATTTATTTATTTATTTATTTTAATCTTTTATACACTTATGAATTAGTGAATTAGCTTTCACATACGCACAAAGAAAAAAAAAAGAGCGAGAGAGAGAGACAGGAGTCTGGCGAAATTTGGATATTTTCGTAATTGACGAAGTAAAAAATCTAATCTACTTGAATGTTAGATTAAAAGGAAAAAAATCCAAAGTTTCTTCTCTGTTTATTGTACAGAAAAATTAGCCTTCTTCTTCAAACATATTTCACGTAATATCTACATAGTAACTGTTTTTGCATCGAAATTTTTTAAAAATAATATATGTTTCACACATCAAAATAAATAATATTCATAAAACGAGAAATTCGTGAAATTAATCGTTTTTAAAAAACTTTTCAGTGACTAATTAGTAAACTAATCTATCAAAAACTAATCACCAAGCGCTGAATTTCTTTTTGCATTACATATGAGTCATTTCTCATGTAATATTTATATATATTTTTTTCAAAGAGACACATAGTGGATATTTTGAACTTTTTTCTTTTGAAATTCTTGAGAACATTTCAAGCATCGTTCGAATACAAATTTTGATAGTAATTTTCCCAACCTTTTTAGCTTCAGGATACTGTTTATATCTGAATTATAATCACCTTGTACTTTCAAACACAAACCTTCTTTGATATTTCATGCTTTATTGCTTTATTGTTTTACCATAGGTCCAACTTGTATGTGTGACACAAAATCCTCTTGTAAATCATTATCGAGATGAGGTTAGGTAACACAGGATAGGACTGTAACAGGAAGAACTTGGAAGTAACAGCTAGGAAGTGTTAACTCCACCTGGAATCGAACCAGGCACTTCTGGATATACAACGCCTGGCTCCTTTTACAATTTTAACACTTGTGAGGTCGAGGCTATAGACCGTCACCAAAAGTTTGGACGGTTAAATTACTTCGTCGCCAGTGACTCGGCGAAAGTCTTGGTCGAGTGAGTTTTATGTCGGCATGGTGCTGCAGTGAAATAATTAGGATCTCGGTGTTAGATGAGTAGAAGTGATTTTAAAAGGTTTTGATTGAAATGAAAGGAAGGGGAGTTGTTGAATGGAGTATAAAATGAAGGATAGTGAATTGCTAGGGTAATGGAATGGAATGGTGATGAATTGATAGCTGATTAGTGTGGAGTTAAGAGTAATGTTGATGGTGATAGCTTTACTCATATGATGGTAGAGAGGCGTAGTATTGTGGCGTAAGTTAAGAAAAGGATCAATTGCGCTTCGGGAATCCGGCCGATATCCTGGTGTGAGAAGAGTAGTGATAACAGAGAGCTACCATCGACAAGATCAGTATTGGTGAGACACTTTTATTTTATGTCTTGTTAAAATTATTTCCTGGGGTTTATTAAAAGTGATAATCAAGTTAGCTCAACGCCCTCCTTGTTATTGAATGTTAAATAAACTTTGTTATTTTATATTTAAAACCTTGTCTCGAGCTCTTCTTATTACTAGCTAATTAAGCAATTAAGTATTTAAGTTCATATTTAAGATCTAGCAAGATCTAAGATCTAGGATTTAAGATCTACATTTGAGAATAATGGCAACCGCAAATTTTCTACACACTTAATAAAAAAATTTGCTTCTTTTATTCCAAAAACCACTGGTACGTACTTTATATGCCAGTATATTCACGTCGTCATTTTTCCGAGTGAAGTTTGGTGCTAGACAGGGCTATTAGTTAAAGTTACGCAGATAATAGTTGTAATAGAACAACAGATATAATATTATGTTCCTACATAGAAAACTAAATACATCCAATGATATTGAAAAAAGAATTTCAAGCACTCATTTACATAATTATAAACTGAATATTAATATTTTTATTTATTCATTAATTAAAAGAAGGTCTCAAAAAAAAAAAAAAAAAAAAAAAAAAAAACTTCAGCAGTTATAAAGTGCAAACGAAACATTTGCAATGCTCATCATAAGAGTCTGTAGGATATTTTAAAGAAGCATGCAAAAGACAAACTAAGTTTTAATCGTAATTTAAATGCTTTACTGTTAAAACAGTTATATTCACAAAGGTAAAATATATTGATTTTATATTTAAAAAAAATTATGAAAATTTGTAACAATAAGTACAAGTGTAGGTTGCATTGGGCCACTCTGAACCCGGGAAGAATTTTTGGCTAAGCCTTTCCCCCGCCCTCTCTCTATGTTTTCAAAATTCATATTCGTTGTTCTGTAATAATATTTTGCAAGTACAGTCGGTAACAAAAGTGTCCGAACACTAGCAAAAATTCCTATGTACAAAAAGTACACTTCATACGGTTTTGTTAAATAAATCCTTGTCGAATCCCGTTCTTAGTCACTGTAAAAACATGATTCGATAAGGATTTATATAGCAAAACTGTATGAAGTGTACTTTTTTTACATAGGAATTTTTGCTAGTGTTTGGACACTTTTGTTACCGACTGTACATGCTAGAATTTTCTTCAAAATAAAATATTTGGATTCAAAATTAGCTTTAAGAAAATGAATTTATCATGGCATAATAATTTTAATAATATAGATTATTATTTTACAAGATACATATCTTTACACTAGGTTTGTGCACCTTTAATAACTGGCAAATCAGAAATGTTTAATTTTCATGAAATAAAATATCTAGCGATACATTCTATATTATTATTGTTTTCTACTTTAGAAATATACGAGAAAGCACTTCAGTTTCATTTATTCGAATTACCCTCTATTTCTTAATAATGGATGGAAAATTTCTTTTTATCTTGTTCTTCTTTGCTTATTTCTGTTTTTTTTTTTTTTTTTTTTTTTTTACTGAAATGTTCCAATAGCTGTTGATTTATTGCAGGCAAAATTAAATTATTTCGAAGGAAATGGAATATTGTGAGGTTTTTTTTTTACAGACAAAATGTTTTCGGTTCATTTTTACTCCTATTATACATTTCTTTAGAAACGTTAAGCAGAATTTATGTTCTTCCATTGAAATAAAATTAAACTCAATATTTACTTCGGAAAATTAATCTAGGAACATAAATCTTTCTATAAAGCGTATCTATCAAGTATTTTTCATTAATATATCCTTCAATTTCAAATTAGAGTGTATTTTAATAAAAGCTACAAATTCCTTGAATGATTCTTAGAATTTAAGAATTTTCGTAAAAACGATAATATTTAGAGTACTATTATTAAATAATTATTAATACAAAATAATGTATAAATGACTTAGAAAAACTTAATTTTTAATCTTTAGTAAATATGTTTCCTTCACCAATGCTTATGTTCAGCTTTAGAAACAAATGCTTTTGTAATGCTTGACAAAACATAATTCAAGTTTTGTTTACTTGATCAAGCATAATTATTCATTACATGAAATTATTATTCTGAAACTATTTGATAAGAGTTATTCGCTTATGCATTTTGTAAAGGAACTGTAGGAAACAAGGGTATATGTAAAGTATAACATTTTACAATTTTGTGATCGAATAATTTTAGTATACAAAGGTAATTATTGATAAGAAAAATAGCAAATACAGTTAAAAAGTTATTATGTCAAACACATACCATCATTAACTAATTTTAAAAAAAGGAATTTTGTCACACAAATTCAAATTATGCAAACACATTTCGGCCTTTAAAATATTATCCCAACTTTCTTTTTAGAATTAATAAATTATATTAATTAAAGTTAAAAAATAACAATATTAATAAATTTGTATATGATACAACTCACATTAGTTCTGTTCGCATTAATACATTAATTAAAAAAAAGGTATACTTTTAAGTGCGTGAATGCGTAAATAAAAATAAAAATAATATAAAATAAAAAGATGATGATGGGTGTGTAAATAATTGATTAAGGAGGATGGGTTGCGTTGTTTGGCTTGTTTCGTTAGGTGAGTTGCTGAAACCATATTTTAGAAAAATGCAAAAGGAAAATTGCATTTGCTGTGTGTATAATAAGTTTTTTCCTTCACATTGCCATCATGCCGTTTAGTTTCGAATGTTCTGCATAGTTTATGATCATGTTTTGGTCATCATTAAGTATTGCTGTATATAGTTCTTAATATTTTAAATATATAACTTATGTAATTAATTGAGTTTAAATAAATCTGGTTTATACATATAATATATACAGTGTGATCGTAATTAAACTTGACTTATATAGAGCTCTCTGTAGCTGTAAGTAAAATGCGGAAAAGATAAGCTCAAAGATTCTGACCAAAAAAAAAAAAAAATAGTTTCTGCTAGAGCCGCAATACATCAAAATACAAAGAAGCTACAAATTTGCAATACAAATATCTTTATTTACTACAGACATTTTTGTTATTTGTTGGAAACTGTTTATTGGTGTAAAACGCATTGTTTAAAGTAAGGTCCCATCATATATTTGTATAGAACCGATGAACATAGTGACAGATAAACAGCCAACCGAAGCTGATCGCTAGCGATCTGTCATACATTGTTCTTCACGTCAGCCAAGTTTTTGTAAAACAGCTTCAAGTTTACTGCAAAATGTCTGGTAAATTAACAGCCATAGTAACTGAAAGAATGTACTCGATCTCCTCCTTTTATATCCAGAACTTGCGTTGAATCCATTTGCTTACAAACCAGATTGTTTCCTGCAGTATGCCACACTTATCATTTTTTTGTACTGTCATAATACTTCAAAATGTGAAAATAATAGTTTTACATTTAAGATTTTAAAATGTTAAAATAAAGCGTGTTACATATCATTTCAAGTATTTTGACTGTAATGCACCACCTTGAAGATATTTATTTACTAATATTTTGTTTTTTCTTCTTTCTTTCATTTTTCTTTCTGTTTTTTTTTTTCTTTTTTTCTTTGGCAGAACCTTTCAACGCATCCTTTGAAATGTCTATCTAAAAAGTTTCGACTCAATTGGAATTTTAATTACAATTACAGAGTGCTCTGAATAGGACAAGTTTAATTACGATCACCCTGTATATATATACATACTATATATATACATAATTTATAAATCTTCATTTGAAAAGTATAGGTATAAAATTTGTTATAATTTATACTAAAATGAATTATCTTTAATTTGGATTAATAAACAATGCTTTAAGAAATACTAAAAAAATACTCAGAGAAATATTTCTTTTTAGTTTTACTTTTTTTTTCAACGAGATTGCATATGTCTCCAAGCATAATATTTAATTATGGTTGGTAAAATATTACGCTTTAATATTGATAATATATATAATTGTATTTGAAATTATTACATAACTATTCTACTATTAATTTATTTTTTTAAATATAATAGTAGCCTTGTTTAACTAGTTAATTAAGTAAGGTAAATCGGGGGAAGACACCATGTATAAGGATGTTTTGCTTAGTACAGCCAAAAATGATTTGATAATGAAAAAAAAAAATACACCATGCACTTCAATGTTTAATAAATTATGTATGTTTATTAATTCCTTTCCCAGTATCTACACGATTGACAAATTTAATGTAAATAAACTCGTGTAATTGTGGTATCTTCCCATATATATAAAGGGAAGATGCCACCAATTATGAGGTAAGATACAACGCTACAGAGAATGAGAAAATTAAGCTAAATATTGGAACATTATCTGTGAATTAACAATAACTACGTAGAAACGAACAAATTTGTAAACTGGAATATTTTTTTTTTTTTTTTTTTATTTGACTTTGCCAAAACTAATAAAGGTTCAAGTTTGAATAGCCTGTGCAACATTTCATTTAGTACAAATGATTACCAATACAATCTTCGTGCAACTATTTCTTGCATTTGATACACTGAATTCAATCACACTTCAGATCTTTTCTTGCGTAAAGAATCATTTACATACAGAATAAAAACCATCATCCTTATCCTCATCGAAACTGTCGCCACAAGTATCCAGAATAATTTCTTCATTTGAGGAACACGAGTTTCATACTTAAAAAAAAAATATTTCTATCTATTTATTTTGCCTTTTACCACCATTTTCAGTTTTTTTTTCTTTTGCCCTTTTCCTGCATAGATTTTCTCTTCTCTGATGCAGTTAAGGCCACTGTTGTTTGTTTATTACTCCCGGAGGATTTAGGTTTTCTGACCTGAAGAACAGGGCTGATTGCATCTAGACATAACACGCTTTCTGTGCTGATGGGGGCAACTGCTTATAACAGTAGACTACCTCTAACTCTGGTGAAAGCAACTGCTTGTGTAGGTAGGTCTATTGTCACATGAGTCGTTTGTAGAAGCAATAGCTGTATTATTGCTGGAATCATCAGAGATAACAAACTCATGATCTGGGATTGCTTGTGGGTTATAGGGTTAAATCCCAGGAGATGAAAACCCAGAAGTTTAATTTCTTACTATGGCTGCATTGCTTCGAGCTGTATTTAAAAAAGGTCCAAACTGAAGTCTTGAAAGTTTATTAAAATTATATTATAAAAATGGTAATTATTATAACCTTATATTATAATTATTCATTCCAATTATATTTTACACTGTAATATACAGTTTATAAAATAAAACATAAAATTTAAAGACCATTTAATTTATTTCTGAACTATGTTGCGTCTCCCCCCAAGTATGGGTTGAAGATGCCACAGCCGCTTATTTTCGTATTGCTGCAAGATTAAGCCGCTTCTGCATTCTTTGTGCGTGCAATGGAATAAGGAATTCCCTTCTATTGATAATATCTTATTTAAAACAAACTATCGGTTTATGAACTTTAAGTATGAGCAACCGAATATTATAAGGCTTTACTCACAAGATTAAATGCGCACGAGATCTAAAATAACGGCCATTAAAGGCGATAGATGAATAAGAGTTCACAATCCAAGCGCTCACTGGGACAGCACTTCTCATACATGCTTGTGAGTATTACCATTTGTTGACACATAAATGTGCTAGGAACAAATTTGTGTCTTCTCTCGAATTATCTTACATTAAATTGTGTTTTTGTTAGAATATTGATTAGTCGACTGATTATTGTAGAACTCAACTTTCACCTCATGTTTCAATTTGTTTAAAAATGAACAATCACTCTCAATCCGGTTTACTGACTATAACTGCATTTTCATTCCTTTTATTCGTTTAATATGGCGATGTAACTGTCTTCTTTATTCGTAGTTATTTTCATTTGACTCTTATTGCTGATTTTACTTTGATGTCGGGCAAATTAATAGCGGTATTTAAAAATTTTTAATCCATTGCTATTATCAGAAATGTATTAATAATTTTTCTCCTCTTACAATAATTTGCTCTTGAGAACCATGTTGTAAGAGACAAAATATTTCAAATTAATTTTTCTATTTACCTAAATACTAACATTTATCTTAATTTGTTATGATATTTCTGTTTGAATTTGCCCTTATTACACATAGTTTTCAGATCTTATACATATATACATATATATAATATAAGTATATTCACAAGAAAGCAATACATATAAATCCATTTGCAAACTCTGTATGAAATTACAACAGTTGCATCATCAAACTCAAAATGTATTCTTTCGTTTTGTGCATAAAAGTTCACCAATAAATTAAAAAGTCAAGTAATTTTAAAATGAGACATTTGAGTTTCTATTTAAACTTCCCTGAAAAAAAAAATGAAAAAGCGCACACGTCTTGAATAATTATAAAATCTCAAAATCTCAGCGCTTACTTGGTCACTCACTTTAACTGTTAGAAATGTAGGTAATATAAATGGCGAAGCAAAAAGAAATAAACACGATCTTTTATTAGAACATTTTAAAAGGGAGGGGGAAGAAAGTTGATTACCCACTGGAATCTGTTTAGCTATTAGTTGAACTGAAGTAAGTGTCTAATCTAGTGTATGTAATGTCGGGTTAAGCAACACCTCCTGTAATAATGCCACCGAACTGAGCTTTACGTCGCAGAAGATCCATCGTTTACACCCAATCAACACTTACTTTGACATCTGTAGGATGATACTGTGTTTAATATACCTTAAATAATCTAAATAATGCTTGAACGACATGTCCACATTTTTGAATAGTCTAACTTCATTTCTTTAGACCTTATTTTTACATCTAAAAAAAAACCTCAATGTACGCGCCGATTACTGTAAATATTTTATTTCTGCTTTTACACAACTGATATGTGCAGAAATTGTAGATTCACTTAAATTTCACAAAGTAGAGTGTATGCCGTATTTCTCTATTCTTTTTCATATTGCTGCAGCCCTGTATCCAGCAATAGTTGTAGAAAATAACAAATGCCCTTAAATATTGGGCCCACCAGTGGCCGAGTGGTTCTGCGCTCCAAGCTGGTAGACGTGAAGTATCGGGTTTGATCCCAGGTTGCGCTCGTCGGCCTAGCCGTTCGGAGTTTTCAGTGGTTTTCTCCGAAACTTGCGTAAATACGGGCTAGGACCCCTTAGAAAGACCTCCATGGAAGGCAACCCCCTCTGGCCTAGGACCCAAGATTAGTCAATCGGCCTTATTCTGCAACACCAACACCCTTAAATATATTCCACCAGTGTATATAACTTATTTATGCTTATATTTCTGAAATAATTTGTATTTCAGATAAAAATGGAGTGAAAATAATTTTTTTGCACAAAAAGTGTAATAATAATTGAAAATTCACAAACGGTGCTAAAATAAATATGTAAATATTCTGCTAACTCTAACAGAAAAAATGTCTTTTCATACAGGACGTCATTACAGTGTCAACAAGATTCACTGTTAACGGCGGTTAAATATTTTGTAACTAAAACTTATCATGCGGCAAGAAGTAGACAATAAAAGCTTATGCAGGAATTACACAAAAAAGAGTTAAAAAAAGTTTAAAAGTGCTGTTAAAATCTATTAAGAATATATTAAAAAATTGTTGCTCCTGCTAGATTTTAATAAAACTAGATTTAACAAAATATTATTAACAAATAAAATTAATTAACAAATAACCTGCTAGATTTAACAAAATATTTTGAAATGAAGCTTGTCAATCTTTTTTTAAGTCCTTGATTTGCTACTGAAGGAATTCCAAATCAATAACGTCGTAATTAAACCATGCTTTAATATTAACAGTAGCATTATTTATAACTATTTTTTCTTTAAATGTTTCCTTGAGAAAAAAAAATCTTACATTTGAAACCTATAAAGTGCAATAATTTTTTACACAATATTAAGCTTAATCCAACCTATGAAAATCCATTAACACAAAAAATAAAAGGCTTTAAACGCTTTTAAAACAATGTGATTGCTAAATGACATGGATTATGTGACAACAATTCCGTAAAAAAAGTTTTTCTTTTATCAGAAAATGTGTTTTTATAGCAGCCATTTTTATCTTGTCAAAAAGCTTAAAAGATTATTCTAAGTATTTTTCAATTGCTTGTAAAGAACAATTGGCTAGATATAAATGCAAATAAATACTTCAAAGCGTGTTCTTTTATTCCCTTTTTTTTTATCTGAGTAAATTGACTGAACGTATGTATTTTATGGATGGTTTAAAATATTTACAGAATCTTGTCTCTAGTAGTCTGGAGAAAGAATCTTTTAATAAAGAATTTTTCCACTATTAAATTTTATTTTCAAAGAAAAAGTATATTCAGTTGTAAAAGCATTTCGTTTGAAAGAGTAGATTATTACAATTCCAAAAATTCGAATTTTATTGTTTAGAACTTGTGAATTATTTCAAGTATTTTACAGAATTAAATGAAGCAACAAACTTAATTTTTTATCGTTAGGAAAGCATTTGCCGATGAATTTTTTTAAAAACATTTTTTTTTTTTAAGTTTAAAAGCTGAATGGAAATGGGAAACGCTTCTTTTGAAATGAGAATGTAGAAACACACACACACAAGAAAAAAAAATGTTTAAACGAATTATAAGTTCAGAAAAAAAAAAGTATGTTTACGCCAAAACTACTTGTTCCTAGTTTTTCTATTGTAACATTCCTCAGCTTAGATATGTAGTGTCAATATCATATTTTGTTGTTGCATTTAAATTTCCAATTGAAACTTTGAATTTTATTTAATTTGTCAGGGTTAATTTACTTTAATGACAAAGGGATAATTAGGGTGTTTTAAATAAATGTAAAATGATTATTTCAAATGTTTTTGCTGAGATGTAAGGTTGGTTGGTTCGTTGAGTTTTATGTCACACTAGTGCTGCGCAGATGGGCAATTGCTGAGCTGTAAGACAAGAATCCATAGAAGAAATAGTTAGTTTAGATTTCGTTTCATAGAAGCCTAAATTCGAAGTGTAACTCCGATTTAAAATAATTTTCTATATTAATAATTATATATAATAGTTCTCTTGCGCATTATATATTTTGTGTTAGTTTATGTGTTTCAATCAAAATCAGAACATTATGTACAAAACTGAACTATTGCTTGAAACATTTTACAGCTTGATATTCAAATGACGCTGGCATATTTCATGTTTAAAGTGACAGCTAAAATTTTATGATTTCTATAATTTTTCACAAAAGAAAGATTTTGTTATCCGTTTGCAAGTTGCAGTTTTTTAATCAACATAATCATCTTTATTCTAGGATTACACAGATAAGTTTTGAAATTATCATAGAATATTGTTGTAATTATTTTTGATTTGGGTAATCAACTGTTGTGAAAACATGAATGCTACGCATAGTTACTGAAGAAATTGTACATTATGTTAATGAATAAAGAAATGAAAAAGAGCAAGTTTATTCATTATAATTTATATTCATACAAGCATTGTATTTGATCTGTATTTTTCTCTTTTGAAGTTTTTGAAAATTAATAAAAAGCTTTAGTAAATTTCAAATAAAATATTTGAATGAAATAAGTCATTAAAATAATATTGCAAAAAGAATATAAGCATTTTCAGACTTGAAAAAATAAAATAAAAATTCATCCACGTTATTATTTATTGCATCTAGAAAAAACTCCCTCAGTTAATTTGTTTAAACGGAAAACACTAAAAAATAAATAACATAGGATAACATGTTGATCTTTAAGTTAATAGTTTTCGTTTTTCTATTAAAGAAAAGAGCTGCAAACTCCGAGAAAACTCTTTCACAGTGTAACAAAACGGTAAAAATTTAGTAAAAATTTAAGAATTTTGCGTGTGTTCTGCAATCATCAGACACGAGTTTTCTTCATTAAGTTCGTTGCTATTTTATCACGTTTTATTTACAGTATGTTCCTTTCTTTCACTCACTCATTAAAGTGTAATAACTTGTCTGGAAGAAATAAGAGCTGAAATTTTGACAAATGCGGCAACATGTATTATATAAACAGTTTGCCTGTTTTTTCGATTTAACGAACTGGAAATATATTTTTCTTCAAATCTGAACGAACATTTCTGAAACAGAAAATTTTATTGATTGAATAAGATTTATTTCTATAGTTAAGAAACCATTTTATAAAACGTAATGTGAAATACGGTAAGAAATAGTCGGTAACAAAAGTATCTGAACACTAGCAAAAATTCCTACATAGAAAAAGTAGAGTGAATATTGTTTTGTTAAATAAATTCTTGTCGAATCATTGTCTTAGACTGACTAAGAACATGATTCGACAAGGATTTATTTAACAAAACAGTATTAACTCTTCCTTTTTATATAGGAATTTTTGGTAGTGTTCGGATACTTTTGTTACCGACTAAACTTTAGAAATCTAGATATAATTCTTTTTAAAAATTTAACTATAAACGTTCCTTTGTGTGGCTTTTTTACATAAAAAGTCCTATAAGCTAAAGTTTTTTTTCAATTAATGGAAGCATTATCTTTTAAAGTACAAGCAAATCTTTTAAAATTTATTGAAAAATCTTTACTGTATCTAAAGAAATGTTTGAAAAATCTTTATTGTATTTAAATAAATGTCTGAAAACTTTAGTACATTTTATTCGTTCTTTACAAATAATAAAATTCTGCCAAACGGAGACTCATTGTTTTGTATCTTTAAGGACGTAGTTTTATTAATATTCAATACAATAATAATTAAATAATTTGAAAATCTGTTGGTATCATTTATTAAATTCGTTTGTAAATTTATTGTTTTTCGAATTTTATATTTTGTCTGTTGCATAAAATTTTCATAAAAATTATTCAATTTATAAGAAAATATTTCCTGTAAGTAAATTGTTGAAATAAAACTTACCTAAATGAAATCAAAGATGCATCAAATTGTTTAAAGGATAAATTTACTCTAATTTGATAAACTGTGTCTTATGAAAAAATTTTGGAGCATTAAATTATCCTTCTAAAAATTTTTATTATGCATTTTTAGTTTTTAACGGTACTTATTTTTCAGATAAAAACCAGATTTAAAAAGAGGTTTTAGAGACATGGTTAAAATAAGAATTTGAGGTATTTTTTATGCTGTGTTATTATTATAATTTAACTAACCGAATTTGTAATTTTATTTTTGTTTAGTGAATAATTTGATAAAGAAATTCAAATCGCATTATAAATTAAAATATTGCAAAGAATCAATAAGAAATTCGATTGCATCATTACGTACGACATTATTGCTGTACTTGATTAATCAAGGAAATATGTTTTTGAGGTATGCATGTTTGGGAAACTAGGAAAAGATGATATATGTTGATTAAATGATTGGACTGTGAGGCTCAACATAATACGCTGATAACACAATGAAAAACCATTAAAATTTTAGAACTTTTAAGAAATATAATAGATCATTTTGAATTTAGTATGCACTATTAAATGGCCCTAATAATCTCGCTTTCAAAAGTTAAGAATAACTTTTTTTTATTTTCTCTTACCCGTAAGGTAGAGAAAGTATTGTTTTTGGGTCAAATTTTCGAACGAGAGTTTTTGTTATATTTACATGTTCTGAGGTCTCCTGAATACGAAAATCCTGTTTTTAGCAAATGGTCTGTGTGTATGTCTGTGTGTCTGTGAGTCTGTGTGTCTGTATGTCTGTGTATGTGTCTGTCTGTTATCAGCATATTTCAAAAACAAATTATGGCAGAAAGTTCAAACTTGGTATTCTAAATGTGTATCATATAAGGATGCTACAGTAAGCTTTTTGTTAAGATCAAGCAAATGGTTCGTGTACATGGACAATCAAGAGAATTCTTTGTCTATGGGGGGAATTGCAGGTAAGCAGAGTTTAACGTCTGTGGATTGCACTAAACTAAATGAAACAAATATATATTTTTTGTGTATGTAGGAGCCTTGCCTCCCCCCCTAGGGGGGTTAGTCCCTCCTCAAGGGGAGTAAATTTTCATGATGGGTATCTTTCAAAAGAGCTCGCCAATACCTTTAAAACGAATGGTTGAACCCTTGATCTGCGATAATTTAAAACAAAGTTATCATTTTTTTTTTTTTTTAATATTGAGAATAAAATGGATTTTTTTTTGGATATTTGGTGTTATACTACTTCTCTAATATGGAAATCGTCTGTATTTTCATAAAAGATAATATTTTTAAACAATAATTTAATTAAATTATTTTTTAATAACCGAATTAAATTCTATATAAATGCAGGTGCATTAATGAAACGGGGGGTTGAGGGGGGGCGGTAGCCCCCCTCCCTCACACAGAACAAATTATCATATAAAACTCTCCCGAAGCCTAATTTGAATTGTTTAACATAGGCTTACATAACATTGTTATCTTACCTCTTAATCTTCAACCTCTATTTATAGTATTAAATTTCAGGGTAAGAGAAAGTCGTGTGAGTTACACACCAGATTATTTCTTTTACTTTTCTTTTACGCATAAATCTTAAACAAATGAACATAAGCACATAATTTCTTTTATGAAATATACGTTATAACAATTAATCGAATTTTATATTGATTTATCACCGAAATATTTTTTTAAATTATATTAAATGAATTTCTCTCTAAAGTAAGTTTTTAAAGAAAGGAACAATTAAGCAATTTTAGAAGAAAAAAATCTGGAGTGACTCCACTCGACTTTCCGAACATTGAGTAACTAACAGTTTTGTAGATAAAATAAAGAAAGAGGAATTGCTAAACAAACAAAAGAGAGAAAACCATAATAGAGTGTTTTTTCTCCATATATCACACGAGGTTTTATTTAACGCTACTGAACTTTGAGCCCTTAGATCATAATGATAAAGAATTTTTCGTTTTGTCCCTGTAAAAATCTATAGATGCTAGATTCACCAAAATGCTTATAGTTAGTGCAACAGTGATTTATAATATTCATACAAATTTTCAGCTCAATTGAATAAGGCATTTAGATGCTATCGCACTTTTAAAAATTTGGTCTCATAGGCCATAATGATAAAGAATTTTTCTTTGTGTCCCTGTAAAAAAACTGTAGTGCTAGATTCACCAAAATCTATACAGTTGGTGCAAATGCGACCTATAACATGTGTACAATTTTTTTGCTCAGATTAATAAGGCGTTTAGACGCTATCACACTTTTAAAAATTTGGCCCCATTGGCCTTAATGATAAAGAATTTTTCTTTGTGTCCCTGTAAAAAAACTATAAGTGCTAGATTCTCCAAAATCTATACAGATTGAGTATCTGTGACCTATAATATGGGTATAAAATTTTTGCTCAATTGAATAAGGCGTTTAGATGCTATCGCACTTTTAAGATTTTGGTCCCATAGGCCATAATGATAAAGAATTTTTCTTTGTGTCCCTGTAAAAAAAGTATAAGTGCTAGATTCACCAAAATCTATAGGGTTCGTACTATGGTGACTTACAATATACGTACCAACTTTCAGGTTAATCGAACAAAGCCTTTAGACGCTAGCGTGTTCACAAACATACACACATACACACATACACACATACACACACACATACATACATCATCGTAAAAATAGTGAAAACGGACTCAGGGGACCTCAAAACGTATAGAAACATCAAAATCTCGAATTCGGATTTTTGACATGATTACAATACTTTCCTCACTATAGTGTTCGGAAAGTAAAAATAGAGGTAATGTTAAGAATGCATTGTAGATTGGTTAAAAGGCAATTGAACCATTTCATGAAATGTCACACTCGTCACATCATTTAAAAAATCGAATTGTTTTGTTATCACTTTAAAATAGAACGGTCTAATACTAATACTAAAGTCAAATACTAAAGAAAGAGTAATACAATTTTATTAATTATTTTTCACATTTTGTAACGATACACATGCCGTTAATTTTCTTTGATTTCTCTTTTTTTGTTTGTATAGAAGAATACTTTTTTTTTTTTTTTTTTTTTTTTAAATATGTATGCGAAGAAATTATTTTAATGAGGCGTTCGTTATAAAATTATTTATTGATATTTTTATCATTGGGATATGCTAATTGTTTACAAATTAAAAGCTATGTTTTTCTAAAAATTCAGTTATGGGAGTAAAAGAAAAAATGAATAAAGAAAAAAAAAAATGCCGATGGGCATAGATTGTTTTAGTTCTATGGTCCGCGCACAAACTGTATTTAAATAATGTTAACGAAACCCGCATGTATCGTGATTCAAAACGTCGTTTTCCCGTATTCATCTTTGTAAATTTATTTCTCCTGATTTTGCAAAAGTTTTCTCCTGAAGCTCAAGCGGTTATATATTGCATACAAACTGAAGTTACTTCTTTCATCATAAAATAACTCTTTTCCCCATTCCCACGGAGGATGAAAATTGTGATGCCACGTCTCCGGACCATCTATTCATTTTATAATTTCAGCATGGTAGGAAGTAACTTCTTTATTAATTCAGAAAATTGTTTCGTGAAATGCGGTTACGTGTGAAAAAATGATGAATACCAAAGAAAAAGGCAAGAAAATGATGATAATGATGATAAAGCAGATGAAGAGTGGTTGCATGTAACAGAAAATGTGTCTGGTACAAAATTTAGTGATAACAGTTGTATTAACCAAGACGTTGCGACATGCGTTATTCTAAAGCATAGCAAAAATGTGTGATTTTAAAAAATTATAAATTTTGTCGAAGAAATAGATGATAATTTTCATGCCGATGACTCAATTATGGAGTTTAAAAATGCACGAACTTTTATATAAGCACATGAAATTATAGAAAAAGACAAGAAAAATGTTGTAAATCTGGAAAAATTCCTGTTTAATTTATAAAAGGAACAAAAAACCAACATAAAATTAAAAAATAAATAAATAAATAAATAAATAAATAAAAATAAAACTTAATGGTCTACAATATTGGTTTATTTCTTTAACAGTTTGGAAAGTATTAAATTAGTTTTTATTAGTAGCATACCGTATACATTGTGTATATTAATCCATAAGCATTGTTTTTTCGTGTTTTGACTTTAACCCGCATTCGTCGTTTTCCGGTTTTCATCTTTTTTTTTTTTTTTTTCACGAACCCTGTGAAAAACGATGGATTGAGGTTCTACTGTATTATATTTCCCTCTTCCTACGAATGGATTTTTAAGAAAAAATATCTATAATTAGTTAATTATCTGTTTGCAAATTATTCCCAACGTCGAAGTCCTTCAAAACTAAAATCATTAAAAAATTCGAATAAATGATTTGATTAGGAACATATCGTCTAAACTCCATGTTCATTTGCTCATTATTTTTTAAGAGTTATCAATATGAACAAAATAGGTAAACAAAACAGGTTGATGATTAACATTTGGAAATCAATGTGCGAGCGTTCACAGGCAGTTTCCGTAGTAGTGTGAAGAAACTGCGAAGTTTTACGAAGGTTTACTTAGTTCAAATAAGCTTCGTTGGTTAAAGGAAAACGGTTGGTTGGTGGAACTAGAATGTTGCAGATGGAGTTGTGAGTTTCAATGGCTTTCGGTGAAGATTTGGGGCTATAGTAGATTCGAAAGTATTTTGTTGTTCTTCCTCCGGTTCGAGTCGTAGAGAAACAAGGCTTATTGTATTGTCCGATTAGAAATATCCTCGTTTGCTTACGACTGGATCGGATAACGGAAAGCAGGTGAAATTTTATTACGATGGTTATTCAGAGTTATTCTCTAGTATGATTTCTTTAAATTGAAAGACATTCAAAGCAATGGAAGTTTTTTGGAGCAGTTTTAAGAAGTCTATGAGAGAGGTTTGAAGGTTTCAACTAGCAGCCAACCCATTACAGACATGCATAGACTGTTAGTCAATTAAAATTTAATAGTCGTCAGTACACAGAAACAAATGTTTTGTTTGGAAAACCAAATTAAATATTTTGACAGATTTTTAGATTTATTTTGTCATTTTAATAAAAGTTTTTTACAGTTAACAAAATCAAGTTGCTTCAATTGAATAAAATAAAATGGTTAAAAAAATAATTACTCTTACTGGATAGTCAGATAAGCTACTAGATCTTTCCGTAAACAGTTAATGGGCGTGTAATATACTGAATCAACAAAACTGTTTAAAGACGCAAAATTATTTTGCTGATATAAATAAATACTGGTTGAATCAACTGAACAAATTTAGTAACATTTTTATTGAGGCTATATCAACAAAAATATTTGTTTGATTAAGCCAAATATTTATTGTTTCAACATTTTTTTTTCTATGTAATTAGACAAATACTCATTCCATTAGTTTTACATGCCTACTAAACATTCAGCTGTCGGGTCGCAAGTTCCTCTTACACATAAGTATCTAATAAAATGTTGTATTTTAACAATCTTTGGCTTTCTTTTTTCCTCTTATAACATTTTCAGTACCAAAAATGTCTAAATAGGAGGTTTCCGAAATCAACATAGACTAACTAATGTACTAAGCAAGCATAAAACATGTTCGCAGTAAATTTCTCAAAATAAGTTTGTTCGATATAGAGTTAGATTAATAAAGATGCTTACTGAAAACATTTTTATAAACGTACGTTTTTGGGCGATCCAGAAAGCGTTTCAAAAGAAATTTTTGATGAATTATCGCAAAGGATGAATGAAGAGGACTTAGAAAACATCATCAATCATGATTTTGAAAGCGAAACTGTGTGAATAAAAGATTTATTCTATTATTAAAAGAATTTTTTTAAAAACAGAAGTAAGTCATATATATATATATATATGTATATAAATGAAAGTGCGTATTAAAAACAAATTACTATACTTTTTCTGTTAAATAAGGAAAACGAATATTATTTAAAAATTTTTAAATTTAATTTATATTGTTCGTGTTTATTTATTTATTCTGTTTATTTCTTTAATACATTTATTACATCGAATTAAAAGTTATCCTTTCGATATTCAGTCAGTAAACTAATAATTTCATACATAAAATTTCATGGCTACTACACAGGCCTTACAACTTGCATTTCAGGTCATGATTTTACAAGATTCTTGATAAATTCATTAAAGCTTCTGTCGATCTTTTATAAGTACTGCATCACTGGATTGATTTTCATGGGGTATTTTTGATCAAATTGATTTTTGGTAGTTTGTAATATTTCATTTTAAAGCTACAAAGGTCGGGAAAAAAAAAAAAAAAAGAAGAAACTATGTGCATTGTTCGCTCTTTATAACTTCGAAATGAAATATTAAAAATAGAAAACAAATTTTTCCAGAGCAACAGCAAATCTAATGCTTGTTAATTTTTCTAAATGCTACACACACACACACACACACACACACACACACACAAAAAAAAAAAAAAAGTTAAGAAGATAAGTAAGAATGTTCTGTACAATGACATTGGGTTTGGCTGGCAGTGGCGGTAGGTGAAGAGTCCTCTTAAAATAAATTTTTATAAGAAGTAATACGTTAAATTAACACTGAAAATTGAAATCAAAATCATGTAGGTTCCGCGCTATCTTTAGAAAAAATAACCGTGTAAGTTAAACACAAATATCGTAAAAAAAAAAAAAAAAAAAAAAAAAACCTGAAAGTTCAAATATTTTTGTAAATTGCTTTGAGAATCTCAAGCAATTTAAATGTTGTTGAAACTTCAAGAAGAATTAGAGTTTATCTGTTCTATTAATATATAGGGTCGTTAGGTGAATAGAATAGATCTACCCCAAACTGAGTGTGCTTGACAGCTTAATGTGACGGTCAATGTGAGGCAACGACTTTAAAATTAATTCAAATCTAACATTTTAATTTTAAGAAAAGTTGTTTCAGGTAGACTTCGTGCTACAACAGTTCTAATGATCGTTTTCTAGCTCTTTAGGTGTAAAAAAAAAAAAAAAAAAAAAGTTATTAAACCTTAACTTGTGAAGAATATTCTGCGGTAACCAAAGAAAAAATTAGTCTACCAAGGTTTAAATACATCTAGGCTTATATACAATTAAACCTATATAACATGGTTTACTAACCCGAACGCAAAGAAGCACACGATTAAATTAAGCTAGAAGGCATGCTGATTAAACAAGGTACAAATGGCTGTATTTTTATGCAGATGAACATAGGCGGAAGTGGAGTCTTGCTGTGGTACTTAATTTCTTTTGAACTCCAGACAGACTTTCAAGCATTCACCAGAGGCACTATGCATGGTTAATGATAATGCATGGTCAACGAATTTGTTGAAGAATATGCGAGACTAAATGTTGATTCTTTTAGTGACAAATGTATTCTGCTGGATTATATTAATAAAAAAATAACAGGCTTTGTTGGTAGAAAAATACCTTCTTTAACATGGCATTTGGAGAATAGAGTGGCCACCTCATTCGCTTGATTTAAACTTATAAAGCCCCTTTGGGACTGGACTATTTTGACAGAGATTTTGAAGCACTACATTCTCATTACATGAGATCATACGAGGTACAACAAGAGTACCATTGATTATGGTCTCCTATATACCAGTTCCTATCTCCTACAATTTAATCATATTAATGGGAAATAGATGACGATCATGTATTAGAAGTAGGGGAGGATATATATTCCTTATTAAATTCCAAATCTTTGTAGAAATATTAAAAATATTAAAGTTATAGTTTTGGCAAAAAATGCATTTTTATTTAAATTATTATTGTTAAATTCATAACTTATTTATCGAGCTCCTTAAATGCAATATACATTAAATAAATGAATAAAGATAATACGAGTTAAATATCTTGAATATATCGATATTGTTTCAAAATTACTTTCAAAAACCTTTTGTACCTAAACTTTTTGAGGCCTGCATATTTTGTTTTTCAATTTTTTTTTCAGCTAAACGTGTTACAGCTCATTCCATGAAATTTTACACTCATAACAAAATTTAAAAAATTAATTTTGGAAGATTAAATAGTAGAATTATTTTGCTGTTGCTTCTGTTGATTCTGCCCTAGCTTCCTACGTTATAATAATAATAAAAAAAATTCTACGATTTACTTTTTTTTTGTTTTTTTTTAAAGACATATTTTGTGACAAGTATGTCGTTTTACAATATGACCCATGTTTATATGAGATTATACTTTTCTTTTACATCTCCCAACTTTTCCCATTGTAACATATGTCATAAAACAAAAAGACGAAATATAAATATAATATATATATATTATAAACATAAAACCTATGTAGTTGAACAATATGAAAAATCTTGTATGTTTAGGACAGAAAAATAGTTCAGTCTTTATTTAAGGTAAGCAAGCGACATCTGTGTGTCATCTAAACAGAAAGAAAAGAAAAGAAACATACCGTACACATAAAGAAAGAAATCGTTTCAGTGAAAGGAAACAGGTTAAAAAAAGGAAAATAGGTAAAGTAAGTTTTGAGTTAAAGTTTAAAACACTACAATAAAAATTAAAATTAAAATGTGACGAAAAAAGCACGAAGAAATTAAATACAAGGAGTGAAAAAATATGTATGACACATTATTTCTAATTTTTTCTAAATTAAAACTAATTACAAATCCTTAGAAGAAGATCCTGAAAGTAGAAAATAATCTTAAATTAAACCCTTGTAGAGGCTGATTTCCAGCCTCCACTTCTACGTTGTTTTCTTACATGATAAAAGGTAGGCGATCAAAGTCAATAATTAGTCAAACTTAAAAACACCAACGTTTATTTTGATGTATAAAGGGGAAAGGGTTACACTCAAGACGAGGAAGTAACTTCTAAATTAAATTCAACAGAATACTTATTCTAATATCAACTAAAGCTATATTAAATTTTCTCACCATACGGTGTTCCGTGGATTTACACTCGAGTAATCTTTAAGTTGATAGCCGTAAAACGCACTTCCAACTTATTATTTGAAGTTACACTCCTACTCATAGTACCAAATCTCATTTACCGCAAATTACTTTCGGAAGCATTTTCCAGCGTACAACCAAGCACTTGCTTCCTTAATTTGGAAGTCAATTTAAAGTAAAATGTTTCTTAAACGATTCACTTCATTTTAGATCAAATATTCATTCTAAATTTACTTATATATCTACTTTCGCAACCTCCTTAAACCTGTTCTCAATTTGACAAACTGATTCCCAATAGCTAGAAACATTGTACACCAATTCTCTTTTAACTCTACTCAACACTTCCAAATTTATAATAGCAGAAGACTTGGCGTTGGAATATTAAAACAGGAATAAATTACTACGTCAGAAACGCCAAAGAAAAATTATTGAGGTGCATACAGCTGTTTCGGTAGCCTAAAGCGTACCGTCATCAGTGCAAAAAGAATTCAGAATCTGGAGAAGTGCTCATATATATAGGAGAGGGACCGGATTTAGTTCAAGACCAATAACACAACTAAGCCCGTATAAGCTTAACAAATAATAGCAGAAGACCTGGCGTTGGAATATTAAAACTTATTATATTAACTAATACTTAATAACTTATAATATTACTTCTCCAGATTCTGAATTCTTTTTGCACTGATGACGGTACGCTTTAGGCTACCGAAACAGCTGTATGCACCTCAATAATTTTTCTTTGGCGTTTCTGACGTAGTAGTTTATTCCGTTTTAACCCGTTAGTAGTCGCTATAGACAGCGCCACCTATTACAGATTGCGAACTTTTTATTTAAATTTTACCAATAATTTTAAGAAGTGATGTGATCGACGATTCTTCGATTTTATTCGCGTTTTTTTTATATCAAATGCCACTTCTAAAAATTTTTGGTGGCTATTGAATAAAAAAATCTGGAAAAACTGAAAGATGGGCGGCAAATCGACCAACTAGCGACTACTAACGGGTTAATATTCCAACGCCAAGTCTTCTGCTATTATTTGTTAAGCTTATACGGGCTTAGTTGTGTTATTGGTCTAAAAGAACATATGAATTACGTCCGCAAACAAGAAACCAATAAATCGGCTATTTCTAAACATTGCTGGGAGGAAAATCATAATTTTAAATTTAATTCAGCTAAAATAATTTGCAGACCTAAATCCATTCATGATCTCGATTTCTTTGAAGCTTTTCATATTTATAAAAATTTTAAAAACCTTGTAAATTGTGATTTCGCTGTTCCCTATTTGTCTGATTGTTGGAAATTTTACATTCAGTCCACATTTCCTTAATTTTTTCTACACTTTACACAGCTACACATTCCTTAATTCCTATTGGCCACACTCCCCACCTCTTCCGTAATCCTATTGGTTGAACTAAATCCGGTCCCTCTCCTATATATATGAGCACTTCTCCAGATTCTGAATTCTTTTTGCACTGATGACGGTACGCTTTAGGCTACCGAAACAGCTGTATGCACCTCAATAATTTTTCTTTGGCGTTTCTGACGTAGTAGTTTACTTCCAAATTTAACCTGATATTTTACTCAAACATCGCAACCTGATCTTGGATCCAGCTAGCGACCTTCACTGTCTCGACTCCATACTTCTAACTCAATTCGACGCTGCCACCTAAAACCACCACCAACACTAAATCCAATTGGTAACTTTTACTTTCCCAACTCAATACTTTTAACTCGACTCAACATTATCACCTGAGACCACCACCACCACTAAATCTGACTGGCGACCTTCACGTACACATCTCATACCTCGACACATCTCATACCTTACAGCCTTACATTTAATTTTCTTTCATGTTACAATGTTTCTCATTGTATTGACTCTAACAAAGTATTCGTTTTCTGATGCTACAACATTTCTAGTAAACTTTACTCGACTGAAAATTTTTGTGCACAAAAATACATTTTATTTTCTATATTTTGTGCCTTGCTTATTCTAGACATCAAACAAACATGCGTTCACCGATGGTCATGCTCAAAATACACTTTATGTTTTGTGTGATATGTTGCGTGAATTTTCCCATGTTTCTTTTGAAGAAGCATTCTAAATTTAGTGCAAATAAGTAAACCATATTTAATTTCCCCCCCACAAAATTAAGTCCTTGCAATTATGAAGCCCCCTTCCTTACGTTTCAGATGAGCAAATATTTCTTACCATTTTAAGTTGAGGTCGTTGATCCCGGTTTAATTGTCCTTAATGTGCAAAAAATGACCGTAGAGCGATAACTCAAAACCAAACACTTTTCATGATACATTATTTTAAGTTGTTTGATGATTTGAATTTTCTTTTTTCTGTGAATTACACTTACAACTTAAATGTGTTTAAAATTTAATTCTGCTGATTATTTATCCTACATTTAATCCTGTACACTTTTTTAATGCCTATTTAAATATCCGTTAAGCCACTGCATGTTCATTCGAATTAACTTTCGAAATAAAAATTACTACAACACTTTCGTTTCTTGAATTTTGTGCACACTTTTGGATACACTATATACTTCAAATAATGAGGAAAACTATCATACATCTTGTGACCTCCTCCATGGTGGCTACTCTGCTTTTAATATGAAATTTCTATAATTATCGAATAGTCAAATTTTTACGACTTTCAAATAAACTTCCTGACCTGAAATCGAATTATTTGTCTTTTAAGCATTTCTCTCCCCCAAAACAAAAAAATATCAAAATAATTTCATAATTTCTTTTATATTTAAATTTTTGTTACATTTAAACTGGAATTTTTTTTATATTTTTAATGTCTTAATCATTTTAAAAAACAATATACAGCACATTTAATTCTACATCTTTATGCTCTAGTAGCCGTTCTAGTAGCCGTACAAGAAAAACCATGAAATTCCTTTTAAAAAGAAAAGAAAGTATATTTTAGCAACAGTTTTAAAGCATTCAGTCAATTCGATTTTCTAGAATTTAATTTATGGTTTTATTTTTTGAAAGGCTAGAATATTTTATTGACTTCTGTTTTATCATCTGCCTTAAATATCCCCAAAAAGTACTTTTAAAATTCCAAATATTCAGTTATAAACTTTTTTTCAGTTCTATTTTTAACGATCGGTTGTAACATCTTTTAAATATAACATTTCTCGTTTGGTTTATATATTTAAGGATTATTTCATTTAAAAGGATCCTTTTCTGACAAATGCAAAGTCTGTTTTGATTGAGGCATATTTAAAAATTTGGTATGTACCTTATATGAATAAAAAGGAAATAAAGTTTTCATTGCAAAATAATTGTGAAAATTTCCCCTATCAGGTAAAAAATTAATGAATAAAGAAAAATAAAAGCATTAGGAATGCAAAACTTTATTTATTTACAACGTTTCTTAATATCTATTCCATTTCTATTAATGCAGTAAACGACTTGCCTTTTAACATATTTAGAAGTAGCTTAAAAGGGCGTGTCGAAGAACATAGCAGTATACATTATATTCAATTCAGACAGCGTCTGCATGCTTTCTCTAAAAACATTATTTTTCCTCCCTCTAATAAAAAAGATTCAATTTTGGAGAACAAGGTGTCCATGCTTTTGGAAAACTTCCCGAAAATATAACGTCTTCAAAGTAATGACGAAACAATTCCATAATTTGTTGGTTGATTGGTTGGGTTTTATGTCGCACTAGTGCTGCGCAATGGGCAATTGGCGACGGTCTGGGATTCACTCCTAGAGGCCATAATTTGTTGGACAATATGTGATGTTGTCATCAATGTTGCCAAATTTAGGTACTTTCTTTTTCAATAATCATCAATATTTTGGGGAGTGATATTTGATACACATAAGAGACGATTAATCTTCGAAGTGATTAAGCAACAGTTACAGTTAAATTTTAGTACTATATATTGAATAAAAAAAGTCCTTGAATTTGGCAACATTTGTTCCACAGCTTGCGTTTAGACAAAAGTTTCTAAACGTTCTCATTCTGCTTCGCTAATGCAGTACCAGAATTTATTTTAGGATTTTAAAAGATACCTTTTACCTTCTCGAAGTAAAATAAGTCAAAAATGAAACTAGTTAGTTAATCTACATCATACCTTCACGCAATAAAAATGCAGAAGCAATCGAAGTAGAACCATAGCGGTTGTTCATAACAATAAGACTTACAGTTTCCTATTAACTATATAATAACTCACTTATCCGTCTTTAGGTTAAAGTACATTTCACTTCAATAAAACTTTTATCGGCACCATACTATTGTCACTGAATATTCTAGGTGAAAACTAACAATGAAGTTTAATACGCTCAAAAAGGTCTTCGAACTGCAATTTTTGCATTAGTTAAATTCCGTAGATTTACCACCTTAGAAAGAATCACATAAATTTTTAATGCACTTAGGCATAAATGATTCACGATAATACTGCTAGCACACTTAATGAACACTATTATAGACAGGATGCTTTTAGAACCATAGTGACAGCGATTTCTTTAATAGTTTTATTAAGAATCTGCTTCTTTCTTTCTCGTCGAAGCATATCCAATTATTCCAACTCTTAAAATTGAGTAATAATCTTTTTTAATTATTTCTTTGTTATATACATTTTTTCTCATTATTTGAAACATGAATATTACTACCGTGCCGTTAAACCCTTATTCTACCTGTAATAAAACAACTCAAGTAATCGCCAATCTGTTTTCGCTAAAGTCATGATGAAATTTCTAGTACAAGTTATTTATAAGTTTCTAATTCCTATATCCTTTTATAAAATGCTAGAAAAATATTTTCTAGCAATAAAAATTAAAAATTTAAGCTATTATTCTTTCGTACGATCTATATAAAGAATTTATCAATTTTCAATAAAGTATGTCAATCAGAACAGGTTCCACGCAGATTTGAGGAAGTTATATATATATATATATATATACATGTTTTCCACCTTTTACTTATTATATGCAGTTTTATTTAGTTACATATTTATTTTTTACTTCTATCTTCCTTCTGAATCCTTTTATCTTTATTATCGTTATCTAAACCTTTTTCTTCATAATGATGTTTTGTTTTTCACATATTTACCTTTTATTTATTTTTAATTTATGCAGTTTTAATTATTTACATATTTTAAAATTACACCTATCTTCCCACTTAATCCATCTGTCTTTATTCTTGTCATCTTATCTTTTTTCATCGAAATGATTTGAAAGTTTTATTATAAACCATTCCATGAAATTTAAACATAAAAACTTCTTTACACACCATAAAATACAGGGATAATCACTACCGGCTTTGAAAAGACATGTCCTTTTTTCTTTCAGGTGCAAAAAGCACATGCTACCCAGGAGGCAAAAACAAGATAGTCTTGCTTTTGTCTCGTGGGTGGTTTTATGCGGTTTTTGCATCTGAAGAAAAAAGGTTCTGCTCTTTCGAAACTGGTAGTGCTTCTCTTTATTTTACGATGTATAATGAAATTTTTATGTTTAAACATCCCATGAAGTGTCTCTTCCGTCACAAAATTTTAAAAATTAGTTTTAGAAAATTGAATGGTACAATTCTTTTGCTGTTGCTTTAGCATAATATGTGAACTTCCAGCTTTATATTTTAAAGCAATAGTAAAAATTGCTGTAAATTAATTTTCTACCATTATTTTTTTGCATTTTGTAATGAGTGAAGGATGTCATGAAATAGTCGCTATACTTCGTCTTGTTTTTGCGTTTCTTTATCTCATGTTTTCTCTTCTAACTCTTTATTTACCGAGCTTGTCTATCACACTTCTATTGTCTGTTTACCTAATAGAGAACCATTCAGCAAACTTTACTGGCAAATATTTTGTCACTTTATTGCGATTTAACCATTTGAGGAACGAGGTGATTACTCTCATTTAATATGAAAGACACCAGAATTTAATTAAAAAAAATAATAATAATGATAATAATAATTGACCTTTTTTCCCAGCTATATTGTAAAAATAGAATTTTGTTAAAAAATTTCAGGATGCATTTTTGAAGTTTGGAGGACGCTGCGCGTTAAAGGTTTAGTGCTGTTTGTAAAACGTTTACGGCATTTCTACTTTCTCATTACGATTACTGGTAACAATTTGTTTTAATAAATTCATGTCTTTACTAGCCTTTCTCACGCAGAATATCTGCGTGATAGTGCGTACATACCTAATATGATTTTCAGAAAAATCTAATAAATGAATCACTCATGGGAAAATTTCAGTTTCTTTCCTTTCTTTTTCAATAAAAGAGATTTAAATCTTTAGTATTTGCATTGTAATTTCAATTTTAGAAAATAATTTTTTCCGCTGCTAAGTTGAAAATTCTTAGAATTAATTTATATTAAAATTTTACCTTAATATGATGATTTTGATTTCGATGATTAGATGGCGCCACCGTTCTTCCGAACAATCCACAATATGAAATGCAAGGCTTAACTAGCTATAAATTCTTCCAAATATACTTCTAAATGCGAAACTTTGAGCATATGTTTAACAACAAAAAGTAAATATTTTTTCAATTACTTTAAGAAAATATGCATTTCAACACAAGTGTATTAGACTAAATTTTTGCAGCTGAAATCTAAAGAAGCCTTATATATGATTTCATGAATCCGATATGAGTTGACCAATCATATAACACCTTATAACACAATCGTATCGTTTTGACAAAATTTAATCCTAACCGATCCACTTTAGAGAAATATTATATAGATAACGAACAAAAACGATTATACATTAAAATTTTATGCAAAGTTGAAACAATATATATAATTTGTTATCTTTGTGTAATTTAAAATCTAAAGGCACAAAATTGAAACTTTTTAAAATTTCATATGAAAGTCTAATTTAGTTTTATTAAATCTATGAGTCAGAAAAAAAAAAAAACTGAATATTCTGCATTTTATATTACCTTTAAAATGAAAGTACGGATTGCCGGGTAAAATTAGAATTTATAATTCATGTGATATTATACACTTATACGTACGTCAATGTCTTTTGGATGCTTCTCGGCACGAATCAGTTTTATTTTAGGAAATGTTATAAAAAACAATACTTGATCGGCTTCTTAATTATTCTTCTTTGTAAGGAATGATCTATAAAGAACTTGAGGATTATATGGCCATGCTCATTCTTAAGCATTCTGTCCTAATAATAGTTATTTCTAAGAATAAATATTCCATATTGGTTCGACAAAAGAAATGCATATTTTTTCTGTGTTATAAACAAAGCATATTGGTTTATGACTACTGATTAAATTTAGTATATTTTTATAGAGTTGTTTATCTTTCTGCACCTTTAATCGTAAAATGTTTTGAATTTTAAATGATTTCATCATCGTTTAATAAACTTTTCATTTTTGTTTTTAATAGATTTCATATAACTGTAAATTTTTATATGTTGAATTGGTATACTGGGGTTCAAAAGTTACATAATATTTATATATATATATATAATTCGTCAAGTACTGACTGTAGGTCTATGCAATTGTCATTGAAATATAAAGAAAAGCATGGGATTAATCTTTCATTACCTAACAAAATCCCATGCCTTTCTGTGCATTTCTGTGAAAACCGCAAAACTGTACGGTCAATTCCTTTTGAATAATATATATTTTTTATTTTTTCTGTGACTTTAGGATCGTCTGTTATATATATATATATATATACATATATAAATATATATATATATAATTTCATTACATTATTTTAAATTATCCCAATAACTAAATTTATGTTAAGTTTTTTAATTTTCATTAGGAAAAAAAAAAGAAAGGGATGAAAGTAAAAGATATATAGATACTTATATAAATAAAACTTATAGATAATAATTATATTGATATATATATTTTTAAATATACTGTTATCAATGATGAATTAACATCATATCGCGTTATTTTTCTTTATGATCACATTAAGCTAATATATATCTGTGTATGATTTTGGATAACCTTTCATGTAAAAAATATTTACAAAAAACATCTCTTTGAATTTGAAACACTGCCATTAAAATACAACTCAATCATAAAATGTGCATTTAATTTTGTTTTCATAAAAGACATCAAGTAAATTTCATTCCAAACAGCCCTACCAAACTATTCTTTCGTTATTAACAACATAGCATAGCATTGAGCGCAGCTTTTAGCACACTTTAGATTGAGTAATCAAAGCACAATTCTTACCCATAGCAAGAACCAACAATAAATACATTAAAAAAAATTTTGTGCCTCTAATTGAAGTATTTTGAAAAATTTAGTTAATTAAAAAAGTAAATAATAATAATAATAATAATAATAATAATAATAATAGAACCAGTTTTGACGTTAGAAAATAAGTAAGAGATTTATTGAATTAGTTATTTCATCACGAACTTCCTGTTAACATAATAGTAAAAAAAATGTAATTCGCGGTTAAAATTGGATTTATTTTTCGTAAAATTATCGTTAATTACTAGTACTTTTCAACGTATTTAAAACGTATGTACGCATATGACCATCTTAATCACATGTTATATATAAAAATAAAGCTAATTCAATAGATTCAATTCATGAAAAAAAAAAAGAAGAAGAAGAAATTGCATAAAAATAAAAGCATATAGGTAGCCTTTGTTAGTACTGGCCAGAAAGGCCTATATGTTTGTATTTTTATGCAATTTCTTCTTCTTCATTTTTTTTCCTTGAATTGAATCTATTGAATTATCTTTATTTTGATATATAACAAATGATTGAACATATAGGTAGCTTTTGTTAGTATTGTCCAGAAAACGCCGCGGTAGCCTGTTCGGTAAGAGCAACGAGTTCGTGATCGAAAGATTGCGGGTTTGGTCCTCGAGCCAGCCGAAGAACGCCGTGTACGCTAATGGCGACTGCTGCACGTTAAATTTCGTCGTGGTTGCAAAGTCCTCCAAATTCCCATAAAAATTATACCTCTGAGGGTACCGAACATGGGTTTAACTCGGCCTTGATCCGGATCTAAATTCGAGCTCCTGTGATTTGCTGGTGCTGCCATCTTTCGCCAGCTTTTGGAGCTAAGTCGTTCTTCCTTCCTATTTGGCGCTTCTCTGAAAAACGGAAGGCGCACCCTGCTTTAAATCCCCCCACCCCTTGCCTTAAATCCGGATACTTCCACTACCGGGGCTCGGAATTTCCGAGTTCCATAAGAAACAACAACAAAATTGGCCAGAAAATATGAGATATAAGAAACTCTATCTGTAGTCATCTATACAATTCTACCCCAATTGCTTATAAATAATAGAACAATATACTTGTATATTTTAAAACTTTGATCATTTTTTTAATGTACCGTAATTTCTGGTAGATACCCCGCAGGTTATATAATCCAGTTTTGCACCAGAAATTTCAATTGATAAATAAATTTATACTTGTACGAGCTCTTCCTTTCAAAAAGTATAGATTTCTCTATTAAATAACATTTCTGGTGGAGAAATGACACTCTTACCTGCGGGTTATCTATCAGAAATTAAGGTAATTATAAAATGCATTGGATAATATATCACTGTATTATCAATCTAAAATTTAGGTTTCCCGAATTAAACGTTTAATTATTTAAAATAAAATCGCATGATGTGTCACAGCTATCACAATTTCTGTCAAAACAGTAACATAACAATTCAATGACTTTTTAAAATTTTAATAATTGAAATTTATTTTAAAAATGGTATAATTTTAATTAATTGAAGCTAAACTATGGAAAACTTTAATTATGAAAAAACTGTCAAGTGTTTATCATTGTAAATATTACAAGAATTTTTGCAAGTATAGTTGTTAGAGGAAAGTCTTGTCCAAAAAATGTTAACTCGTGTCCGAAATAATAATAATAATAATAATAATAAGATTGAAAAAGAAAAGTAGATTTGCTCTCCAATTTCTGTAGAATATAGGAAGGTATTATACTAATTTTTTAAGAAGATTATTTGACAAATCCTTCTTTTAAAAAATGTTATAACGAGACAAAATGTCACACTAATAAGCCAATAGGAAACTGCTTTTATTCATTTACTTATTTATTTATTTTTTTCTTTTAAACATAAAAGAAAAAAAAGTTTAATTTGAAATTGATACATTAAAAGATGTGACAATTCTTCTTCGAAGCTTACAACTGCAATTTGTTGAAAGAATCCATGGTATCGAATTTTTGTTTCTCTAAATAAATTTTTATTCTAAAGTATTTTTAAATATAGTAAATTGATTTGTCAATTTAGATTCTAAATTATAAACATTAAATTTGAAATAAGTGCATTTTCTAATCCAATTAAGAGTAAATTTAACTAATTTGTCGTTCATACTTTTTTAAGTTTTCTTTAATGTGAATGCTGGATAATTAAATGCTCAATTCTACATTTAATCGTTTACTTTATCATCCTGTTAAGGAAATTGAAGGATTTGAGATAAAATAAGATCTATTATGGAGTTTTTTTTCATTTTCTTTTAAGCTCCTATTTCTCTTCAATGCTTTTCATCAATAACCGACAAACGGTGCTAATGAATCTTCAGCAACATTCGCTTCGTTTTTAAGCCGTTCTGAATCATTAACAATGTTTACGTTTAATTTTACCTGATGTGTGAATTATTTAGTAAAGCTTTTAGGTGACTCCGAAGCGATGTTTTATTTTTATCACGCTTTCTTAGAGATTTTAAAAGACTATGACACATTCAAATTTAATCTAGTAATTAATAATGTAATGTTAATTATACTTTAACAGGGTAAATCTTTAAATTCAGCATCAAAACAAAAATTATGTTATATTAAGCTATTACGGCATTCCGTAAAACATATCGGTGCTTTCTTTACAGTCTGAATAAATTTTCATTAAAATTTATATTTTATTAAAACTTCAAAGCATTTTAGGTGATTAGAATTAATTATACATTATTTATATATTTTATAATATTCACGATTCTTCAAAACGGTTATTTCGCACAAAACATTAGTGAATGGAATTGTCTAGAGTCAATTTTCAAATGCCCAGGAAAATTAGGTGATTTTGTAAATATGATTGACATATTAGCGAAATTTATAACAATATTTATAAATATTGTTAAATGATTTTGTAAACAGTACATGAGTGACCGAGTTCACTCTGTCTTATTGTAAAAATCATTCTCAGGGTAGAAAGAGTGATTTGGTTTCAGATAATTATATTTCTTGTTTGTTTGCTCAGGAAGGAGCGTGTGTTACCACTGAAAGATATTTTTTCTTGAAATAAGAAAAATTCACATCAAATCACCTAATCAAATCTTTAACTATAATTTCTTATCAAAATCGTTCAAACAGTTTCTTGGAGGTTCAGATTTTTGCAATATATTGTTCCAGGCAAAGACCAGCTAATTTTTCTAAAGATGAAAGTAAATGAGACCGATTTTTCATCTGAAAAACTCTCTAAATTTTATTTTATTATTATTATTATTATTTTCAAAATCGTTCCAGCAATTTAAAAGAAAGTAGAGTTTATACCATATTTCTCTCGTATGGCGTACGGGTTACCAGTGAACGCTAATTATACTGAAGATGAGGATTTTTAGATTAAAATGCCCTCTCAAAAACACGCTGACTCTAAATATTTACCAAAATCATTCGAGTACTTAGAAGTTTCTGCCATTTTCTCCTGGGGAAAAGCGTGAGTTATCGGTGAACGCTATATTCTCTAAAGAGAATGTCAGATTTTAGTGTTTACAATTCAATCGTAAACTCAAAAATTCCTAAAATCTAAATTTTTGTCAAAACTATTCAAATAATTTCTAAGAAATACATGTCTCTACCATATTTTTGCACGCGTGAAATGAGAGTGAACGCTAGTTTTACAGAAGATGATGATGAATCAGATATGATTATCATCTCAAAAAACCCTTAATGCTAAGTTTTTATCAACATCGTTAGAAAACTAAGAACATTACAAGAAAACCAAATTCTGCTTCAGTTTTGCCACCGTGGAGTGAGGATTAACACAGCAGGGAATGCTAATTTTTCTGAAGATGAAAATATGTCAGATAGGTTTTACATAAAAAAAAAAAAAAAAAAAAAAAAAAAAAAAAAATATATATATATATATATATATATATATATATATATATATCAATTTATCAATTTTATGTTTTTATTAAAATAGTTCGATTTACTTTAGAGAAAACGGAATTTCTGCCATATTTAGCAATGGACATAAAAAAGTTAACAGTGAACGCTAATTTGCGAGAAAATGATATCAAGTCAGATCATATCAAGCTTATTAAAATCGTTAGAGCCATTGCCTAGAAAACCAAATTTTAGCCATATTTTTCAACGGGAGGAGTAAGAGTGAGCAGCGAAAGCTAATTTTTCAGAAGATGAAGATAAATCAGATGGGTTTGTCGCTTCAAAGTAGTCTTATAAAATTATTTGAACCATTTTCGCGATAGCACAAAGTAAACACGATTTTTGCCACATTTTTCAACGGTTGGAGTAGGCGTTAACAATGAGAGCTAATTTTCTTGACTATGAGTCGGAATCAGATGAGTTTGTCATCTCAAAAAATCTTTATTCCTATATTTTTATCAAAATCTTTAGATTCATTTCTAAGAAAATCAGATTTCTGTCATATTTTTCAGAAGGCAGAGTGAGGGTTAACAGCAAACATTATTTTCCTAAAGATCAGGAAAAGTGCAATAGGTTAGACGACTTAAAAAAAAAAAAAAAAACTTTATGCCTAAATTTTCATTAAAATCGTAAGACCAATTTCCTAGTAAACCCAACTGTCTGCCAAAAGTCTGCCAAATTTTGCAACAGTAGGATAAAGGGTTAGCAGTAAAAATGAAATTTTCTACTATAACAATTAATATAATCTATTTTCCCATTGAAACCACCCATAACTCCAAACTTTCATCAAATTCGTTATATTTATTAACGAGTAAACCCAATTTCAGCCATATTTTGCAACAGGCGGATAAAGGATTAACAGTGAACGCAAGAATTTCTGAAAATGAGGATAAGTCTAATTAATTTTCCATCCCAAACAACTCTTAGACCCAAGTGTTCATCAAATATTTGGAGTGCTTTTCGCAAGTAAACTCGATTTCTGCCATGTTTTGTAACCAACAGGTAGATGGATAACAGAGAACCCAAATTTTTAATTAAGACGAATAGAAATCTAATCCATTTTTCACTACAGAAAACACAACTTCGGCCATATTTGACAAACGGCAGATTAAAGGATAGGAAAAAAGGAGAATTTTCCTGAATATAAGTACAATTGATTTTTTATCCAAACAACCCTTAACCCACCCCTTTCATTAAAACCGTTGTATCCTTTTCCAAGAAACATTAATTTCTGCAGCATTTTGCAATAGGAAGATAAAGGGTTAACAGCAAACGCAAAAATTCTTGAAGATGAGGATATGCCTAATAAATTTTGTTTCACAAAATCCACCAATTTTCATAAAAATCGTTATATCCATTTCAGAGAAATCCCATTTTCTGCCGTAATTTTCAACCGACTAATAAAGGATTAGCCCTTTGCGGCGCAAGACAATTTGAAACATTTAAATTATACTGCCACCGGAATTCATGAACTAAATTAAACTAAAAGAAATTTTAAATTTTAAGGTTTTAAAAACCAGCCTTTTCTGATATGTTATAAACGTGAATTTTTGCTAAAATATTTCCGGGATGAATTTTTGCAGCTGGATCTTAAATTTTGCGTCCTCGTGGCGAGGACACCGCGCGTTAAGGGGTTAAGAGCGAGAGGGAATTGTTTTGACTATGAGAACAAGTCTAAGTGATTTTTCACCCCAAAAACACCTAATTCTAAATTTTCATCAAAACCATTATATCCATTTCCTAGGAAACGCAGTTTCTGCCATATGTTGCATCCGGCGAATAAAGGGTAAACACCGAACACAATTTTTTCTGGAGATGAGGATAAAATCAATCTTTTTAAAACATTAAAAAACACTTAAATCCCAACTTTCATCAAAATCGTTATGTCCTTTTCCGAGTTAACCCAATTTTTACCATATGGTTCAATCGGCGGACAAAGCATTAACATCGAACGCAAATTTTCTAGAAGATGACGATAAGTGCAATCGATTTTGCACCCCCAAACTTCTATGAAAATCGTTAAATCCAACTCTGAGTAAATCTAAATTCTGCCATATAGTACAACTGGCGAATAAAGGGTTAACATCGAATGCAAATCTTCCTGATAAGGAGGCTAAGTCTAATTAATTTTTCATCTCAAATAACACTTAACCCCAAACTCCCATCAAAATCTTTATATCCATTTTCGAGTAAACCCAATTTTTGTCATATTTTACAAACGGCAGATAAAAGGTTAGATAGTGAAGAAGATAACAAACGAGAATTTTCCTAATATGAGAATGAATCTAATAAATTCTTCTTTTTACCATAAACTTTCATCAAAATTCAAAATCATTACATTTATTTCCGTGTAAACCCAATTTCTGGGATATTTTTCATCCACTGGATAAAGGGTTAACAGCAAACGCAATATTTCCTGAAAATGAGCAAAAGTCTAAATAATTCTTCATCCCAAACAATTCTCAGCACCAAACGTTCTTCAAAATCGTTACATTCATTTTAATGTAAACTCAATTTCTACCATATTTTATAACCAACGACTGTGAACAGTGAACAGAAATTTCATGAAGATAAGGATAAGTCTAAACGATTTTTTACTCCAAGAAGCACTTAGCCACAAACGTTTACTAAAATCGATATATACATTTTCGAGAAAACCCCATTTCTGCTATATGTTTTGCAACCGATGTTAAAGGGTCAAAAGCGAACGCGAATTTTCCTAAAGATGAGGATAAGCCCAGTCTTTTTTTAACCCAAAAAATGTTTACCCCCAAATTTTCATAAAAATCGATAGAGCCGTTTTCGATATCTCCAAGAGAAACATATACAGGGTGATCGTAATTAAATTTGGCCTATACATCTGTGTATACAGCTGTGTGTGCTATATACTGTGTAGCGTTAACTAAACTGCGTATTGAGTCGAAACTTTGTAGATGGACATTTTAAGGGATTTGTTGAAAGACTTTGAAAAAAAAAAAATCCACCAGGTGGCGAAGTACAGTCAAATTGACTGAAATTTTATATAATAAATAACTGGGGGCCAATTTTAACATTTTGAAACATTATGATATTTAAAACTGTTTTTTTCGCATTTTGAAGCTTTATGACAGTATATCAAGAATGGTAATTGCGGCACTGCAAGTGAAGAAGATAACTATCTGGTTTTCATAAGCAAATGGATTCAGCTTAAGTTCTGGATATGAAAGGAGGAGATCGAGTGAGTAACATTCTTTCAGCTACGATAGCTGTTAGTTTACCAGAAAGTATGGTAATTTTGGAACTATTTTACGAAAACTTAACTGACGTAATGTCAACGTCAACGTTTGTGCTTCGGAGTACATGCATTTGATCGCAACTAATGCTAACCTCCTTCGAAAATGAGAAAACATAAAAATAATTTTCCGAAAATAAAAGAAAACTCAAAAAGGATTAAATTTAGAATTTAGTCTCTGAATCAATCACCGCGTCAACAGAAATTATTAGGAGTAAAGTACCAGGAGTTTAAAAAAAAAAAAAAAAAAAAAAAAAAAAAACCTCCTTGAGAAAACCTAAGTGTAACATTGAATCTGTTACGTGCGTTGACAAGACGGTCTGGACGGCGAAAAGGAATTTAGATTTGAGCAGGACGCCAGAGTCCCGCACATTAAAAAAAAGGAGGGGGGGGGGGAGTATTTTTTTTTTGCATCTTTCTAAAAGTAATTAAAATCCAGGAAAATTAAAAGAGAAGTAAAATACAGAACTTCAGAGAGAATCTTGGTGTCCAGCCAGAATTTAGTTTTGAGAGGACCAATCAGAGGACCAATCCGTGGACCAATCAGAAACCTGCATAGTACTCTCAATCCTCACTGAAAGTGCTCAACAAAAAAAAATCAGAGGATTATGTCCAGAATAGAAGGGGCAATCAGATGCCTGGGAATGGTCCAATGAGAGTACACCTAAGAAGCAGGCGTCACAAGTTACTAAAATTAATAAAATATTAAAAAATATGCCAAATAATAAAAAAAATCCGACGATTAGGGAATTTCGATTAAAAAAAAAAAAAAAGAGCAAACTTTAAATAGTAAAAGGTTCAAAACTCGCGACTGACATAAGTTCATTTGATAAGCCTGATACTGGGGTTAGCCAAATCCAGATGAACTTTGCGTTCGGTCTAGGAGAAAATAGAATGTTGGATGGAAATTATAAGTTAAGTGACTCCAGAAGTAATACTTCTACATTTCTTACGGACGGGGAGAAAGTCGTTTGCTGTAGCTAAAATAGTCAGAGGCCGTTTCTTTCCACGACCGACTCTAGGATCGTAATGATGAGTAGAGTCTAACAGAGCACTTCCAACATTGGGATAGTACATTGTGCAACAGATGACATACGATCAGTGTGCCCAACATTAAAGAATACGCTTTAAACCGATAAACAGTCTCTAACGATTAACAAAAATGTCTGCAATAAATAAAGATGTTTGTATTGAAATTTGTAGCTTGTTTGTACTTTGATAGATACCCCCCCCCCCCCCTCCTCGCCAAGTGGAATTTATTTTATATTATATTATATTATATTACATTATTATTATTATTATTATTATTATTTTTGCAGAATCTTAGAGCGCATCCTTTGAATTGTCGATACAGAAATTATCGACCCAATCCACATTTTAGTTACAGCTACAGAGAGAGCTGAAAAGGCCATATTTAATTATGATCACCTTGTACGCACGCACACACATACACACATTTATATATATATAACAAGTCACATGATTAACTTGTTTAATATAAGAGAAGGATACATATATATATGTAGGTAGATAGTTAGATAGATAGACAGATATATAACAAATCACGTGATTAGTTCGTTTAACATAAGATAACGATAACAAGTCACGTGATTAACTCGTTTATTATAAGAGACAGATACGTCATTCGTTGCAGAAATCCCGAAATGAAAGATTAAATGAATTTTAGAATAAGTAAAAAGTAATAAAAACTACTATCTGTGGCTCAACGCAATCTTGCTCTTTACCATTGAGCACTATTCCCATATGACAAAAATCGTGTAATTCTGCATTTTATTTTACCTAAAAGATGGCTAACACAAACCATTAAAATTACCAACTCTACGGGAATACTCTTTGAAATAGTTTCGTGGTTAAAAGCATTCGCCCGATGAGCCAAATATCCTGGTTCGATTTCTGAAATGAACATTTTTGGCTTATTTAATAATCAGTCAACCTTATTTTTGAAGTTATTTGTAACTATTTGTTTAAAGATAAAAAGTATTTCATTACTTACATGTCATTCTGCCGGAGTTTGAAAAAAAAAATGTTTATTTATCTTATTTAAGGGGAATCGTAATGATTAATCTTAAGTTGAAATTATATGAAACAGAAAATTTTATATATATATTACTTTTATTTCTACAGGTTTTTTTTTTTTTTTTTTTTTTTTTTTTTTTTCATTATAAATAACTTTTTTGGGTGCAATTTGCATTTTGATGTCGTTGTGAGTTAAAAAATAATACTATTAATTTGTTTTTATTGTATTTTAATTTCATTAACATTTGAGTGTGGTACAAAAAATTTAACTATACGTTCAAGTGGGACGAGAGGCCAAAAATGGTTTAGAGAAATATCGACTCAGAAAAAATATTGTAAATTTGGATGAAAATACTTATTGAAGTAATGAATAATTAATTAATCACTGTAAAATATCATACATAAAAAGCTAATTAAGAGCTTATTTAACTAAAATATATTAAAGATATTTAGCGTTATTTTCAGAAAATCATAAGTTAAATAGTTTTTTTTTTTTAACCTTATCATAGCCAGTTATTTGGGTATGATCTTGGAAACATAAATCCCCCGAAAACTTTAAACTTGTAACATATAGTATAGATATCTATTTATTATTATGTAATAAAAATTTTTTGCTAGTTTTGCATTACTTTATTATTAAATTTAATAACATGTCTTGTAATTTTAAGTCTTCTTTCTTGAAATAATGAATGTAACATTTGAGTCATCACATGAGTTACTAGTTGCAAAATTTTATTAAAATTAATCCAAGTACGAACAAATTTCATTTCATTTTTGAAAAGAAGAAAAAAAAAATATATATATGAATTTTAGGTTTTAGAGGATAGTGGTTATTACAGAGTTTTTTTTCTTTTTTGCAAATTATCAACTAAAAAAGATTGCATACAATATGTGCATGATATATATGCATAAACAATATATACATTAAAATAAAACAATATTAAGTACATTAAATTTCTTCAGAACTATTTAAAGTAAAAATATTCCTTTTTTTTTTTTTTTTTTTTTTTTTTTTTTTTTTTTTAGAAAATACTTAAAATGCTTTAACTTCGTTATTTATTAATTTTCTCCCACAATGTTAGATTATGACTGTTGAAATATATGCCCTAAAAATGTTTGGGTATTTGAGGATTCACTGACAAGATCATTTATAAGACATATTCTTATGTAAAAAGGGTTAAACTCATGCAAAGTTTAGGATTTTCAAAACTTAAAGTTGCGTGTTTAAGCCAAAATTAAAATGGTTTCAAAAACTTTTAATATTTATAAGGTGGATTCACTACAAGTTATATAAAATTAGTCTAAAATGAGCGAGCCTGGAGCATTTTAAATATTTTCCAAACAAATGAAAATTTTCAATTTTACAATTTTTGTTTAAATATTTTAAAGACATTTTAACTCACTTAATATTGCGACATTTTATTGCTTATCTATGAAAATTTTATTAAGTTTCTAAGTGTAAACTTTCCTATTTTAAGCAATATATATATATATATATATATATATATATATATATATATATATTTAAAATTATATTTATATGCAAAACATATCTCATAATTACATTTATATACAACATTTTTTCGGCATTAATGTGCACCCAAAATTGCTATTTTTCTTTTAGATAATTAAAAATAATTTATCTATTTATTATTTTACTAAAGCAAAAAAACACGTATCTATCGCGTAATAAAATAATATTTTCTCTTTTATTTATTTATTTATTTATTTATTTTTTAAGAGGAAGAAAAAGCCGCCCGTAATACATTTTTAAATGGGCTTTATTGAAGCTGGACCTAAACATTAAAGAAAAGAAATAGTTTTTTTTTCTATCTAAGCACCCTTATTCAAATGTTATTTGCAGCTGCTGCACCGTGTTACAGATTTTCCAGAGGGAAAATATCGTCGAAAATGCTGATTACTGACAACTAAGTAGCCACTTAAAATAAGCAGAAAAAAAGTAAAAGAAAATTATTCTGTTACGAGGGGACAAAAGACACTGTAATCTAAGAAAATATTTTTTATGCTGCTTTAACGTATATCCCATTTAGAGAACATATTTGTTTATATTAGCATAAAAGTTTCATTTAATTCACTTTTAGTGAAAGAGCTATTTTGAGTTATATTAGAAAAATATGCATAAGCTTGTACTTGCATATATGTTTAAAAAATTATTGTTGTTAATCACCTGAAAATAAAATGGACTTTTCAACATTAAAAGAAAAATATCCTTAAAAAAAATTTGTTCATATAGAGCTTTTTTTGTTAAAACAAGAAGTTTTTTTTTCCCTAAGGATTTTCACCATTTAACCCGTAAGCGCCCAGTGTCCTCATTTGAGGACAGCTAATAAAATGGCACGTATATTTTTTTGTGGTTTCTTGGAATGATTTCTGCTTCTTAGGGACAGTTTATAGTGTCACTCTAAATGATCCCAGAAAGTTTTATGTGCCTACTATTAATTATTATTTCATAATTTGGATAGTCATTTTATGATTTTTCATTCGTCGCTCATATAGTTGCTTTTTGAGCAGGTATACTAACTTAAATCAAGTTGAATAATAATATATATTATAATACTTTACTTCCGAGATCTTTGTCATCACATAATATAAAATTAATCTGTTATCTCAAAGTTTTTCTATCTCGAAGTTTTCTCACAAGAACTCTAAACGTTAATAAATGAGGATAGGCTTTAAATTTAAAACTATCAGAGAAGAATTGTTTAAGTTAATATATTTTACTGTCAGTTTTCTATATTAATTTAGAAGTGAAATAATCAGCTAATAATATTTAGCAAAATTAATTCGAGCGTTAAAGAGTTAAGCTATCAACAATTTCGGCATTTCTACTCAAAAATAACATAAACTAATATAAAATAAAAGTCGTATTTTAAATTTGCTTACAGAACGAAGACGAAAATAAGTTATCACTTCCTAATTCTGATAAATAGAAATTTTATAAAGAAACGCCATAAATTACAATAACATGCAACAGTTGTTTTCAGTTGATGTTGTGTAGTTGATATAATGAAGCAGTAATTTTATAAAGAAACACCCTATATAGCAAAAATACGCAACAGTTGTTTTAAGTTCATATAATGAATCAATAATTTTGTAAAGAAACACCATAAACTGCAAGAACATGCAGCAGTTGTTTTGAGTTGATATAATGAAGCAGGTATAGGTCGAAATAATTAAAAACGACCCTTTATTATGCGAAAAAAGGTACTGCATGAGGTGTTGCATGCGAAAAAATGTGCTGTATAAAAACAGTAGTTCTTACATGCTGCCTTCGTGCCTATTTATTTTCACATGATGAAGAGTAATGCTTAAATTTACGAATCAAAAATATTTTGCGTTCTTACAATTTATGGGTTTGATGAAGAGTAATGCTTGAGTTTAAGATTCGAAAATATTGTGTATTCTTGCATTTTATGGGTTTGCTTACAAAACTTTATTCCTAATGATTCAACACCATTATTTAGGTGCATTTTACTGCAAATTTCAAACCCTGTTGTGATCCTGTGACATGCAAAATGAGTCCAAATCAGATGAATGTGATTAAAAGTATAATTTGGTTAGTGATTCTAAATATATTTCAGCTGTAATCAACCCGAACTGTGTCTACAGGATGCCATCTAATGACTTGTTAGAAAAAAAGAAAGATTCAAGTTGAATGACATAACACTTGAGACTATATAGAGAAATCATATTTTGGCCATGTTGCAATAATTACGCTTGGGGCCATTTAAAACATCAGTGCGACGTTTTATAAAATGGCTGAACTGTTCGAGTTTTGATTGTTATGAACTAAATTTTTGAAAAGCACAGGTGTCTATGTATGTATTTTTTTGTACTGTAACTCAAAATCTTATTATTAATAACTAATATATTTTGGTTCTTAAGTTGGTAGTTAAGGATGACTTTCTGCTCTAGTGACATAGACTAAGGTGGAATGTCCTCCATGGGCATTTTTTCGAAGAAAATTATGCAAAACTCCGAACGGCTAGGTCGACAAGCACGACCTGTGTTCGAACTTGGCAATTTCCCGTCTACTAGAATACAGAGCAGTACCTGCCGGCCATTGGTGGAACAGGTAAAACATTTCTACGATACTTATATAAACATACTTATCTTGATAAAATATATCATATTATCATTAAAATATTTCTTTTATTTCAGTAAGAAGTATCACATATACAGGGTCAGTTTAACATAATCTGCCAAACGAAAGGAGGTGATAGAACAGCCCATGGGGAGCATAAAACACAATAGAAACCCTGCCCTATCTCTAACCGTTTCCGAGTTATGGTAGATATAAGAAAAATCTATTTTTTTCCATCTCGTCTGAAAACCCCCAAATTTGTGAGCTTTCTGAAAAACGTACATGCAAAATAAGCCCATATTTGGAAAGGGCAGAAAAAATCCTATCGGGTGACACCATTTACGTCAAGATACCTTAATTTGACGACAAGCTACAAGCGCTAAAACATTGGCGAAGTTTAAAATCGAGTTGTCGCCAAATTCTTTAACCGGCAATTCTGCATACACCGTTCAAGCTACAATCGGTCAAATCTGCCAAAAACTTCTCCATTCCACAAGTTTTAGAATGAATCCACAATAAACCATATCGGTGTTCCAGTTCAGGAGAAATTTAGCCTTTTGTTTGCAATACATCACTGAAAACCGCGTTCGTCGAAATTCGGAAAACGAAACGATTGTGAGTAAATGGAACGTATGCAAATTCGTGACTATCTGCATATGGACTCTTAGTGATATTCAGATGTATTCCAACCTTCTTGCGCGAGCATCCCACTCGCGGGTACAAAAGGCGAGTCAATCTGTAACAGCTAATTAGCTCGCCAGCTTCTTTTACGTTTTATGCTGCTTCTTGCTTTAGCATTTTCTGGACTTTTCCTGAGCTCGGCCGATTCTTTTCACGCTGCTGTCACATCTACTTGGTCTCTCTTGGTTTATACTTAGTATGTTTTCCTACATTGGCACGAATTAACCAATTTGGTTTTTATTCCGTTGCACTTTTTTTCTTCTACCTTTGTAAATTAATATTGAAATTTTATCCCTTTTTGTTTACCCTTCTGACTTTTATTTTCAATTGAAGTCATCATCACAGGGATCAAATTGTCATACTTTCGAACCTGTAAACAGATATGCCTAGTTTTACAAATGAAGAATACGCAGATATGCCTTTTGTGTATGGATTTTGCGATGGTAACTCGCGGAGAGCCGAAGAAGAGTACCGTCTACGTTATCCACATCGTCGTGCGCCCAGCCGGGCTGTATTTGCCGCAATTCATCGAAGGCTTAGGGAGAGTGGGTCGTTCGTTAGGGTGTACGAAAGGGGCCATGGTCGCCGCTCTGGCCCCGTTGAGGAGTCCGTATTCGACCGCGTGGAGTAAAATCCAAATATTAGTTCACACATACTTGCGAGAGAAGGTGGAATCTCCCAAAGTAAAGTGATAAATGTTTTGCGCGAAAACCAGTATCATCCATACCACTTCACACCGGTACAAGAATTACGCCGCTCAGATTTCCAAAAGCGGGTAACATTCTGCCGCTGGCTTTTGTAGCGAGATATTGAGGAGCACCATTTCCTTAGAATGATACTGTGGACAGATGAGTCACTTTTCACTCGGGATGGCATGTTAAATTTACATAACTGGCATCACTACGCTCAACAAAATCCATTTGTAACACGAAACACATCGTTTCAGACGCGATTCAGCTTAAATGTTTGGCTTGGAGTGGTTGGCAATCGCTTGATAGGTCCACATGTGTTCCAAGGTTATCTGACAAGCAATACATATTTGGAGTTTCTGGAACATCATCTTCCAGGATTACTTGATGTCATTCCTGCACCCCAACGAGCGGAAATCATTTTCCAACACGATGGGGCCCCTGCACATTCTTCCAATGCCGTTCTTGACTTCTTGATTCATCAGTATCCGCGATGGATTGGTCGTAATGGACCAATTCCTTGGCCACCTAGATCGCCAGATCTCACTCCATTGGACTTCTATGTTTGGGGTTTCCTGAAGCAAGAAGTTTACCGCACATAAGTTGCCAGTTTGCAAGATTTAAGCAGCCGGCTCGATGATGCAATAAGGAAACTGAAGGATGAGCTTTCGCTAAGCGCTACTGTGGCTTCCGTTCGTAAGCGGGCAAGAATCAGGTGTGGGGGTGACCAATTTCAGCAGCGGCACTAAATTTCACACATCCTTGCGAATGTTTATGTGCTTTAATCATAAACGTGAGATACGACTTTTTTTTTTTTTTTTTTTTTTTTGCATATTCCTTTGTGAAAGACGGGAGAAACGTCATACGTCTTTTGTTTCCATTCCATTGTGTTTGTAAACTTAATACAACTGCTACTTATCTTGTATGTCTTCTAAAACTTTCTTTTTTGCATCTAAAAAACAGCGGGCCGAAGGCGGACATGAAATCAGGAACGAAAATGGCACCCCGTGAGTCTCCTTCTCGAGAAACGTCGAGTTCAGTGATGAATGTTTTTCAAACAAAAGGCTGAATTTCTCCTGAACTAGAACACCGATATGATTTAGTGTGAGCTCATTCTAAAGCTTGTGGAATGGAGAAGTTTTTGGTAAATTTGACCGATTGTAGCTTGAACGGTGTTTGCAGAATTGCCGGTTACAGAATTTGGCGACAACTCGATTTTAAACTTCGCCAATGTTTTAGCGCTTGTAGCTCGCCGTCAAATTAAGGTATCCTGATGTAAATGGTGTCACCTGATAGGATGTTTTCTGCTCTTTTCAAATATGTGCTTATTTTGCGTGTAAGTCTTTCAGGAAGTTCACAAATGGGGTTTTTTTTTTAGACGGGATGGAAAAAAACAGATTTTTCTTCTATCTACCGTAACTCGGAAACGGTTAGAGATAGGACAGGGTTTCTATTGTGTTTTATGCTCCCCATGGGCTGTTCTATCACCTCCTTTCGTTTAGCAGATTAAGTCAAACTCACCCTGTATACTGCAGTACCAGATAATTTTAACAAATATAAATGAGATAATGTTTTTAAAATGGTATCCATTTTTCTTAACGGTACATGCTTAAAAATAGATTTTATTTCATTTAAAAGAGAGTTAGTAGCTTCAAATATTTTTATTGCAGTGAATTGAAGATTTACTTTGTATTCTCTAGAGTTTTCCATAGAAATATATTTTATCATAAGTTTTATACTAATAATCATGTTTGTAAAATATATTACTTTTAACTTGGGATATGCTAAAAAGTATTTTTTATTTTTATCATATTTGACACTGTGTTAATAAATCTCAACTACATTTATTCATGAAAAATTTAAGATTTATTTTACATTCTCTAAGGCATTGAATGAAGAAACATTTTATCATAATTTTAATAGCAATCATTATGTTTGTAAAATTTATTCCTTTAATCACGGCGTGTGTTTAAATATCGGTTTTTGATACCTGAAAATATGTTTCTAATTTTTATCATACTTCATGTACGCATATTTAACATTTATTTCCCTTTCCCTAGAGATGAATAAATATACGAAGTCGAATTCGATTTTATTGTTAGCAACAATCGTAGTGTTTTTAAAATTTGTTTTTGTAACACGGATGGGGAATAGAATCCTCGGATAACAAAAACCCATGATCTTGTAGAAATTCCCAGGATTATTTTAATGCAGCAACTTCAGGATTATCTATATTCTTAAATGAAAGCAGTTATGTAAATATCTGCTAATAAAAAAAGGCAAATAATAAGCTCAATTCCTTAAAGCAACTGTCTGACGTAATTATCACGGGAGAAGTGCTTAAAATTGTTTATCTGAGAGTTTTTAATTTTTTATTTAAAACTTTTTTTTGGATATTTATCTATTTGTCTTTTCCAATAATGAGAAGAATATGAGTTTTAACTTGCATTTAATTAAACAAGACAGTACCTGCCTAAGGTTAATATAAAGAATAGAAAACAGAAACTATAATTAATGAAGGTGAATGATTAAAAGTAATAAAGAAGTGGATTAAGTAACTGGGCATCATAAGTGCTAGAGTATCAAGAAACCACATAAATAAAAAATGTGACCAAGTTTGAAACATACAGATTTTCATGTACAAGGTGATTATAATTAAAGTTACAATTTCAAAACGCACATCAAACTACCCATCAGAGCTATTTGATATTTTACCAGAGCAATCGTGAGGCAATGAAATTTTGTTTGGCAAAAGAAAAAAAAAGTTCCAAAAATGTGACGTTAATTATCCGTAAAGTATTTGTTTCATGAAGCTCCTCTTTTTCTCTTTTCACCATGACTGTTTCCGATGTAAACACGTATTCTTGTTTTTTTGCTAAAAAAATTGTAGTAAACCCTTGAAGTCTATTGTTTCCTGCTATTCCATTGTGTTGTTAACAACACTCCTGTGTTTAATGAGTCCATTTAGGCGTTTCCCCTGACATTACCCTGACAGCGCCATTATATAGGAACATGTTGGAACTACTTTGTTCCTCACCCAAACAAAATTCCATTGCCTCACGATTACTCTGGTAAAATGCTCAGATGGGTACTTTTAAAATTATAGTGTTTTGGAATCGTAACTTTAATTATAATTACCCTGTATAACAAAGACTTAAATAAAAAATAATAGGTATGTTTAGTAAGTAATTTTTCTGAAGAAAAAATTACCATTTTTTCCCCATCGCTTTCTCTTTTTCTTTTTCTTAAATTAATAAAATGTTTTATAACAATTAAAATATTTTAACTATATTATTTTAAACAACAGTGAGAACCTTCTATAATATTTAAGTTGAATATTATCCAAATCGTACATATATGGGAAACGTGGGTTAATTTCAACAAAATTAAAAGAATTTTTATGTGAAACGTTTTTATTTATTCATGTTGTATGATGTTACATTAGGTGTGACAGCTTTACAACTTGTAAGTTTAATTCTTCGAATTTCGATTTAATCATTTTATCAAACCATTTTGCAAAATAAACTTGGAAATATGTAAAATAGACGTTTTTTATATTGAGAATGTAACAACTGTTCTAATTTGTAAGGTGCTCATGTGTTCGTAATCATTGAATTTTAAGAGCTTTAACACTCCAGAAGTTAATGTTCATGCACTTTTAAGTTACAATATGTTAAACATTGTAAACTAGTAAAATTCCGTAACTTACTTTAAAATATTTTTCTAAGTGTATGTTGCATTGTGGAATGCTAAATTAAAGCGAAAAAAAAACTTTAATTTTTTCCAATTTTTATTTCTTTAATGTAAATATTTCCTTTACATTTTTAACTAAAAGTTCATATTTTCACAGGCACTTATTTCAAATGCATTTGAATGTACAATAAAATTTCAGAAAGAGCGAAATTAATAAAACGACAGTTAAATAAATTTCAAGTAACATAAACAAATTATTAAATAATTTTGATCAATTAAAAATATCTCAAGTAGTAATAATTACACTTTTCCCTTTCAAAAGCAAGTGTTTCCCAATATTATAGGTAAGGTAACTGTTAATTATATGTGAAACAGAGCACAAATGTTTAAAAGAAGAGATAGTAAGGAATTTTAAGCAAACTTCAAATGAAAACCAGTCATGCAGAATAATTATATAAATGAAATTTTATCTTAGAAAGTGTACAACTAACGTTGCCTAACATTTCAGAAATTTCATTTATTTTAAAAGATGTCAGATGTGAGAAAGGGAAAGTTAATTTTCTCGGAAGATTAATTTATATTTCCCTTAATTTTGATTTATTTTTACTCTCGAAATGATTGATTAATGAAATTTGCAATTGAATTATAGGATGTAATTAACCACGCTATTTTTGTGATGCGAATAATAGTGGCTTAAGTACTGACGAATATTTAAGCTAGAAGTAATCAATACTCTAATTTGAATATAAGTTCGAAATATTCATTCAAATATTTTTTACAAAAAATACTGAAAAATAATCGAAAACTTTTAAAGTATCTTGTTGGAAAGGGTTTAATATGGCAGTATATACTGATATTGTGTGGGTTATGAAAACTGATAGGCTTGATAGTGACAGTAATTCAATTATTTTCAAAAAAATATTTTAGTATATTTGCTTAAAAACGTGAATATTATCATTTAGTAAAACTTAGGGGAGATTGAAGCTAGTTGACATAGATTTTGTTTTTTGTATTTTTTTGTGAAAAACTTCTATATATTCTAATGAATAAAATTCTTAACACTTTAGCTACAAAATCATGTAAAACCCATCAGTTAAAAATGCGGTTAATCGACTCCCAAAACACTTTTCCTAAGTAAGATCTTTTAACTATACCAACCAATACCACACACGGGGTTAGTTGAAATACTCGTAGGAGTGACTTGGCATAACGTGATATAAATAAGGATACCTAAGCAGAACACAGGAAATTTCAAGGAAATACATTTCATTTTACAAAATATTTCATTTTAGTAATATCTGACTAAATATTTCTGCTTAAGCGTGAGAAAAAATACTGAATTCATCAAGTAAAATAAATTCTGTTCAGTATTATAGCTATCTATAGTTATAGAAGTAGAATTAACCCAATGTTTGAAATCAACCACAAATATACCAGTTGTGCGCTCATGTATTTGAACAGGTGGGTTCAATTTTTGGACAATTTTGCTTTGATCGTACAAAATTGAATCATACTCGCCTAGCCATTTTCATCCCCCCCTCTCCGTTTTTTATCATAATGGACATGCAAATCTCATTGCTATAGGTTTCGTCAATTTTTCTAAAGCATTGGCAGGATATGTATTTCACCAAAACAAAGTAATTTATTTTGTATTCAGGGTTATCAGGAAACGCTTGATTTAACCACTGTTAACCTTTCTTTTGAAAACAACCATAAGCAGCGCCGTAATTTGATCTACAGATTCACCAGATCAACAAAATATACGACGAAAAAAAAAAATTACTCACCAATCAGAGAAATGGCGAAACAGATATTTTTCCTTTCAGATACTTGTAAACAAACTGAATTTACGGTGAATGGCGTACCTATATATATACTTCCTACTAGTGAAATGACAGCGCTCTACCTCCTCTGTGTCAGAAAATGGAAGCTGAATGCCAACTAGCCCCTTATGCCATTTAACCCAGGTCTCCCCTATTTCTTGCTCTACCTCATCTGTGGCAGGAAATGGAAGCTGAATGCCAACTAACCCCTTATGCAATTTAACCCAGGCCAACCCTATTCCTTTTAGTTAATTGTCTTCTGTGTTATTTCAATAAATGTTTATAAATCCTAAGTGTTCGTTCATTAGAGTTTTTAAGTATTCACTAATAGTTTATAGCATCAATAAAATTGTTTATTATCTCATTAATATAATTATTTGATTAATTAATATAAAACAAACATTTTATTTATACTTAACTTATAACCATTCGCCGGCAATTCGTCATTTACAGAAAAAAAAATAATAATCTTCTATAATTTGTTTCCTCGATTAAGACAAAACCATCAAAAGTTTTTCAAAAATGCTAGCAAAATTTATATTACTTTTAAGGAGCAGAAAAATATTTCGAACCAAAAAGTGTCAGGTGTGAATTTTCAAAAGCAAATTTTAATAGAGAAAAAAAAATGTGAAACGGGCAAATAAGTCTAACCAAAAAAGGATTTAGATGAAAAGAAAACAAATAGAAAATTGAAATGAAATATGTAATATTAACTATATGAGAATCTGAAAAGCTGGCATAATGAAAAAGATGGAATTGTAAAAAAAAAAAAAAAAAAAAAAAGAAGGAAATGGACTTTCAATATTCATTAAAGAAAGAGAAAGGAATGGCAATTTATAAAAGTTACGATCAAGTAACCGAAATAGAAAAAGTTGGAAATCAAAGTTTTTGAGAAAGTGTTTTGAAATACTACGAGTAAAATTATTTCTCAGTGAAATTAATGGAATATAGGAATGAAAATGTTAAATTTATATTTCAGAAAAAAAAAAAATATTATTATTATTCTTATTATTGTCAAATTTGAATAATTATTAAACCTCTTTATAGAAAATTTATGATAGAAAATAAATATTGAAAATACCTATGAAATTACTTATGGGTGCTATTTAAAAGAATGAATGAAACAGTTATCAATAATTTAAGTAACTTTATTACCAAAGGGTAAATGCACGGTCATCGCATTTACTGTATAGTATTGATTTCAAAGATTACACTTAGAATACGGTTAATCAAAATAGTTTCGTTTCATATCCTCTTAGCTAAGTTGTTTGTTTTCTAAACCCACGTATCTTGAGGAATTTTGAGGTGAAACTAATGTGATAGATCTATATTCTGTAGAGTATTATATAATATTATAAAATTTTGTGTATTAAAAAAAAATAGTAAAAGAGATTTATATTATACAAAAAAGGATTTTTTGCTGAATTTTAAATATTTTAATAACTAAGCATTTTTGAAGTACAGTCGGTAACAAAAGTGTCCGAACACTAGCAAAAATTCCTATGTAAAAAAAGTACACTTCATACGGTTTTGTTAAATAAATCCTTATCGAATCATGTTTTTACACTGACTAAGATCAGAATTTGACAAGGATTTATTTAACAAAACCGTATAAAGTGTAGTTTTTTTGCATAGGAATTTTTGCTAGTGTTCGGACACTTTTGTTACCGACTGTAGCTGGCTTTTTACTTTTCACGTAAAATAAACCGTTTATTACATGTATCCAATTACACACTATGTTTTCGTAAAATCAGTAGACTTTTCTTTTAAAAATGTCCATGCGTTCAAGAGATCGTTTACTTTAAAAAGAATTGTTAAAGATATCCTTTGTACAGCAGATTACCTCTGTGGGTCACCGAAATGGGGAGAATCAAAATTAGGATGACATGTCACCAGACCACACTCAGCGGTGAGCCCTAGAGTGTTAGCAATGCCTACCTACAGTGCGACGTTAAAACCACTGAATACTCGTACAACAGAAGATCAATATTTTGCAATAGATAAAGACATCTTCTAATTTGAAATCTGTGCGTTTATTGTTAAAGAGTAAAACAAATTCTGTCTTGGAAAAGAAAATTCTTACCACTTAAACCATCATTTTGAGAAAAATGAAGTTCAAAATGGTTGTTTCAAACTACTCCCTAATTTGTGTTGTATGTCTACTGAAAATGTAGAGATGGTTTAAAATATCCAGTAATTGTCAACTGATTTAAGTTAGTTTTTCTGAAAATATTCCAAGAAAAACACTATCATATGTTTTCATTGAGCAAAAATTTCTTGAAATACTTTTCAGTGTTCATACCCTTTGCTCACTCAATTTATTCTCATCCTATCCTGAAAAAAAAATTTCCACTTCAAATAAAAATAGAAAATTGTTTTTATGTAAACCCAAGCATACTTCCATAAAAAATTTAAATCCCTTTATGATTAACCCATTAGCTCGAGCAGGTGAAATGCAAAAACAACTTTAAAGGTAATTTTTTCTTGTATTTATTTATTTATTTATTTATTTTACATTTTCTTAAGGAAATGCTACATGCAAATTATGCTATTATGTTTAAATATATATATATATATATATATATATATATCTACGAAATTAGGCATTAAATATTTTGACATTTTTTGACATTATATATGTATAATATATATATATATATATATATATTGTATAAATGAAAGAATAGGTGTACATTTTCACGTAGACGAATAAAGATGGTGTTGCGGGTTAAAACCAATAGAGCACATTTGGGTACTAGGGCTATATGGGATGTCTTTTTTAAAGGAGCCACATTACGCGAATTTTGGAGAAAACCATGGATAACTCCGAGTGACTAAGCCAACGAGCGTGACCTGGGTTCGATTCCGACACCTCCTTTTTGGGATCAGAACCTCTTGGGCTGTGGTGGGACGACGCATGAAAAGAAAATAAGGTAAGCTGGGGCAAGATGCTGCATTATGTGGTTCTCTTAGGCAGTTGCTTAAGGAGAAGCCGGCCACTCGTAGAAGTACATCAGTAACGAAATGTTATTTTTTTGCTAATTACTTTTTTGGATTAATTTGTACTAATAATTTATCTCTCGTCATCTGGTAAGTGTTAGAAAAATGACTTATCCTTATGACTTCAGTTAGTTACGTAAACCGCAGTTTAAACAGAATAAATAAATAAATAAATAAATAAACCATATTTTGGATACTTTTTAAAAATACAGTGCCTGACCCTCCCTCTAAACATATAAGCCCACCGGATTCCCCTTTTATCTGTTCAAAATATTTAAAACTGTCGTTGAATTTATTTTCATCAAATTTAAACATCTGGAGTATGAAAAGTTATTTTACTTTTAATTATTTTAATCACTATAGCTTCGAGGCATTCAATTTTCATTTCCTTATAAAAATAAAACTAATAAATTTCGCAAAATATTTACGCAATTTGAGAAAATAATTATTCTCAGATATTATGAAGCGTATATGTATTCCAAAATGCTTGTTTGTCACCCGTTCGATAAATGCGTGTATAAAATGAATTTTTATGAATTCTAAAAATATCTTCATTAAATGTAAATTGAATTAACATATTTAAGATAAGAAAGAAATGCCATTTTTAAATATTTATAAGTTGCAGTTAATTCCAAAATATTGCAAGTTGTAGTTAATTTTCTTATCGCGTTTGTAAGATATCTTGATAAACAAATATAACAATTGTTTTATTTTTTCATGTTATACTCATTAGGTAAAAGTGTATTTTAAAAGTTGAGCAAAATTGCAATTAAAATGAACGTTCGTTTAACCGATCTGAGATTTTTATTTAAAGCAGGTTAATAAATAATATTAATAAAAACAGAATTTATTGTGCATGTGACGGTGAAACATGGAAAGGATTTCGAAAAGTCATAACTTGCTTAACTAATTTTTTCTTTTATTTATTTAGTAGATATAAAAAATATTTAATATAAGGGAAACAAATAATTAAGCAAATGACTTTATAGCTTGGTTAATTTAAGATTAAAAGTTGAATAAGGCTTGAGTCCGGCACATTTTAAAAATAATATTTTAGCAAAATTTGCTTATATTTTTTCTAAATTGTTTATTTTAAGTAAGTTTGTTAATTAAAGAAAAAAAAATCAAGCAAATTTTTGTTTTTAGTTATAAAAGTTTACATAACTTTTGATAGGAAAATATGAAATCTATTTAATAATATGTAATAGTTAGATTTTAGTTAGATTTTAATTATTATACTAAAGTATTCTTAAAGAGTTTTTAGAATGTAAATTTTAACGTTTCATGTTTAAAAATACCTTACAACCTTTACACTCACACTCTAAAAGCTTTGCCTAAATGTGTCAATAGAAGCAAAACTGAAAAAGATGAACAAATAAATAAGTAATAAATAAATAAATAAATAAATAAAATAAAAAATAAAAATAAAAATAACATATAATTATAATAAACTCTCTGTGATATAACTTGATCAAAACTAAATAATTATTGCTTAGACACTCCCTAAGAAAAAAGTACTGACTGAATCAGACCCATATTTTGCATACTTAGTCTCCTGAATGTACAGTTTTTATTTTTGAAAAAAAAAAAAAAAAAAAGTTCGTAGTTTGGCCGATGGAGAGATAAAAGGGCACTGCGTTACTAGTAAATAATTTGCATAATTGGCATACTTTGCCAATACAAAGTATGCATAAAGGAGCTATCTATTGAACAATGAAAGTGATCACAACACTCCCTTTACCAAATGAAGCGTCAATCAACAAATTCCTTTGTAAGAGAAATAAAAGGCTTTTGTCAGTATAAATATATTGAAACAGGTAAAATATTTGCACGAAAACTATATTACCATTGCACGTTTCGAAGAGGCACGAAAGTTTGCAGTGATGGAGAAGCATGCCGTGTGTAATATTATGAGCTGCAATGTAAGTAACGATCACACATGGTAGAAATAATGCACGTGCAATATGTCAGGATTTGAATATTCCTAATTAAACAGAATGGAGAATTATGTGTAATACTTTAAAAGTTTACCAATATGAGACATCCCATCAACCGAAATTGATATATATATATACGTTAAGTTTTATGCAAATAATAAACACCACAGCGCAATTCTCTTTCCTATCCACCAAAACATGATCATTATTTTTCAGAAATCATATTTAAAAGATTATGTGTTTAAACTAAACTGAAGAAAAAAAAAATAGGGTACTTTCCTGGAAAATATTAGGCAGATATTGTGCCAAATATTTACCTGTAAAGTTTCGTGAATATATCAGGAACCATCAACTATGTCATTAAAAATACCACTAAATTCCTGAAATCAGAAAGTTTTCATGGTTAAGAAACTATTATTCTCAGAAACCTGTTCTAAACTTATAAAAATCAGAAATGTATATTATATATAAGAGTGAAGTTATCAAAAATTTTTTAAGTGTATGATTGTGATCGAACGAGTATTTTATGCATAGGAGGTGCCTAAGCACCTCCTGTTTAATTTGGATTAAACAGTATGTAAGAAAATGCACCAAAGAAACTTACAATAAAAATATCAGTATTTTTGTTTATGGTTTATATCAGGAAATGTTCATTAAATATAAAGATTGTCATATGTCAGAAGTTGTTTATAATAAACACAATGATTACTCGAATAATTTTACCATGACCAATCATTAGACGCATAAAGATTTTATTGAAATTCGCGATTTTTATTTTTAATTTTGTACTAATAAATACTTATTGTAATTTTTATCCTCGGCGTCTTTCCCTTTTCAAGTACAGCAAAAATCACCGCACAGAAACAGAAACTTTACTGTAATGCTGTCCTCGTGTGTGTTTGTTTTTGCCTGAATATGGGTCGTGCTCAATTATTTTGAAACCAAAACAGTTATTGCTTTTTATTTTAATTTATCAGTTTTGTTGACAGAATTCTTTCTTCATCATTCTCATCAGTTTTTCTATGCATTCTAATGCAAATAAATTGATTTATTAAATAAAAGCACTTTAGTGTATTATTTTATTAAATAATAGTAGATAAAAATATAGAAACATAATACTTGTATAATTTACAGTCTTTATTTTTCCTTTGCTGTAATTATTATGATCCTGCTTTTGAAACAGCTGTCATATGTTATTAATTAATAAAAAACTAATGCCATTTAATTCAATGCCATTATAAAAATATTTATTTTATGACATTTATATTGTACATTCAAATACATCTCATTAATTTTTTAAATTGTTATACATAAAACCTTTAACAATACCCTTCTCGTCAAATGTTCTAGTTAAAAGATAAATAAAATTATTTCTCGATGCATATAACATTTTGGAAATAATGCACTGTTCCAGTTTAGCTTCGAACAAATTATTCACTTTATGAAATTACATTGAATCATTAATGAGTTACGATTATTCAACAAAGTAGTAAAACTTTTATAAGAGTAATTAATTTGTTATTAGAACTATTCATAACACCTGGAGGCTGCGACGCACTAATTGCTCCTTCTGTGTCGGTATTCATTCCCGGAGGCATTTTAACAATTATTGTAATGCGTAGCCAGAGAAATGAAATATTTATTATGTGTTAGTGTAAAAACTAAGTGTTTTTTTTCTTCAAAATTGTGTAATATTTCACTGAATAAGATTAATATATTTTTTAAAGTAATTACTGAGATCCGATAGGTATAATAACAATAACAATTTTTTTTTTCTTTCTTCTTTTTTTTTTTTTTTTGAAGTAAAAATGTTTTACATGATGTTATTGAAACACAAAAGACTAGTTACTAAAAACTGTGAATTTTACGAAAATTACTGAGATCCGATAGGTATAATAACAATAACAATTTTTTTTTTCTTTCTTCTTTTTTTTTTTTTTTTGAAGTAAAAATGTTTTACATGATGTTATTGAAACACAAAAGACTAGTTACTAAAAACTGTGAATTTTACGAAAATTATTAAAGAGCTAATATAGAAAAAAAGGCATTACAACACAGAGGAAGCGTGACTTAGTAGCGAAAATGTAGTGATACTGAGTTTCGAATCTAAATCGATATCTTGGCAATAGCTAAAACAAATAAGGTGTACAATAAATTTTAATTATTTTTTACGTCAGTTAAAAATTATTACTTCTTGATCAGAAGCGGATCGACAATTTCTAGAGGTTTTGGGATGATTCGTTTGAAACTCGTCATATCTGAAGTTAACGTTTTCTTTATGCGGATCGAAAACAGGTCTTGTATTCCATAATAGTTTTGAGTCAATGTTTATAAGTCTTCCTTCGATTTTTATTTTTCAGATTTTTAATTTACTTATGATTACATTCTTCAATGGACAGTTCCATTGGTATTACATATTGTCACGAGTGTCATGATAAATTCACACTACATAATAAATGACTTCTTTATTTGGTTGCATTATGTTTCTCAAGTGACTATTGATTGATGACATCAATATGAAAATAACTTGATTGATTCTTTGTAACGATTAGATGAAACTACTGGTGACCACTTTACAAAAAAAAATATTAAAACATGAGTTAAATACGGTCATTATAATCAATCTTGATAGCTTTTTTTTTTTTTTTTTTTTTTTTTTTTGTCATTTGAAACCGAATAATCATTGCATAACTCATTTTTCTAGTCCTAATAATAAGAGTAACGTTTTATTTATATTTTCGTCATAGTGTCATAAAAGGCACAATGTAATTATCATGATATATAAACCAAATGTATTAAATAAGTTTCATTTTATTTTTTTTCTCGTACCAATACATGGAACCCCGAATCCCAATTCAAGGCCCACCAGAGGCCGAGAGGTTTTGCTCTTGAGCTGGTAGACGAAAAGGTCTGAGTTCGATCCCAGGTCCCGCTCGTTTGCACAACCTTTCCAAGTTTACCATGGTTTTCTTCCAGGGGTAGTCAACCTTTTTATACCTACCGCCCACTTTTGTATGTTTGTTTGTAGTAAAATTTTTTAACCGCTCTACAGTTCCACAAAAACGGTAAATTATAAAGTATGGAAGTAATTTTACATGATAAAATGTATAAAACAGAACTATAGAAAGGTAAAGCATATAATAAGAAAGCATTTTTCATTTCAATGTCTTTAAAAAGTATATTAAATTAAAAAAAAAAAAAAAAAGTGCTTCTGTATCGGACAAAACTCCTACCGCTCATCAGAGACCGAGTTGATTACCACTGGATTAGTCAATAAAATCTTTAATACTTATTTAAAAACACAAAAGATTTTAGTACGCTCTTTGTACGAAATGGTACTGTAGTTTAGAGCTTAAGGCCAAATGTCTGAACGAGGGACATAAGCCTGAGTGGAGTGCCCTCCATTTGGTCTTTCTTAAAGTCTTAGTTCGAATTTACGAGAGTTTCGGAGAAAAGCATGGAAATTTTTAAATAGTTAGGTCGACGAGTGCGACACGGGATCAAGTCCGACACTTTCCTTGTACCTGCTTCGAGAGCAGAAACTCTCAACCACTGATGGGCGTTTGTATGGAATAATTTACATGATAATTTGATATGAAATATTTATCATGTGTTAGAGTAAAAACTAAATTCTTTTCTTCAGAATTTTGTAACATTTTTACTGAATAAGAATAATGTACGTAAAAAAAGAGTTATTGAAATACGATAGATGCAATATATATATATATATATATATATGGAAAACCTTTTCAAACACTGCAGGATATGTAACCTAGTATCATAGGAAGAAGTAGAAAAAAAATGAAAACAAATGACGAAAAAATGAGGAAACTGAGATTGAAACATACAACATCATTACGTTATCAAGGGCATAGAACGAATGTTTCATGTAAATAGGGTGATATTTCTGCAGTGCGGTATGCAAATTGCTAAACATTTACAGCACTTTATGCTCGATATTCACCCATAAGACATGAAAATAATTGAAACTAAAAGAGAAAGGGGAAAAATCAAGTGAGAAACACACTTTTATCAACGATCCCTATTATCTGAATAAACGAATTTACTCCTAAGATAAACTAATAAAACCAAAACCAGTACTTACTAACAACTGCAAATCACGCCGAGAAACAGTTCAAAGATACGACCTATGCCATGAGACGCCGTGAGGAGGCTGTATACAGTTAAATTTACACTTAATTAGAAACATATTTATCTACTGAATTAATAAGTAAATAAAATTTAGTTTAAATTGTTTCTGCTAATTTTAATAACTAATAAACCTTAAATTAAAAATTTATTTGATTAAATTTTAATTTATAATTTAAATTAATTAGAGATGCGTAAATGTGCAACTCAAAAGAAACATACAAATATAGAGGTTTTGTTTCTCTATAGATGCTATAGAACAAGACAGATAGCGCCCTCTATAAGAGTGAAAAAAAAATATATATTCCTTGAAGCAAAAATATTTTATGTAACGTTAGTGGAGTACAAACGACTAATTACAGAAAACTGTTAATTTTCAAGCATTGTTAAATAGTTAATATTTTAAACAACGAATGCAGAATAGAATGTTCTTAAAATTTATAAAGAAGATGACTTGACTCATTGTCACACTTAAAACATAATTTTTAATTTCACGGACACATTACGATGATACACAGCACACAAAAGAAATAACTATTTACAAAAGAAATGAAACTGATTAATTTTTAACATGTTTGGCTAATCGGCTAGAGAGCCCACTGCTACATATTTGCACACCGCAATACCACACTTCTAACTAAAACAAAAGTTAATCACAGTTCTCTTTTTGAGTGAGTCACGTGACATAGTTCGATGGGAGGGGGGAAAATTCACAAATAGTATTGCGCAATACTCGGAGCTCTGAAAAGTTGTTTTTAACAGTCAATGTTAAAGAAGAAAAGTATAAATCTAATGTATCAGTTTTTTTCTTTACAGACTTCCCCTCAAGCTGTGTACATCGTCCTCGGTATACAGCTTGCTTTTCTGGGGGGTTGCTTCCTAGTGGGCACAGCAGGGCGTTTGGAAAATTGTTCTCGTGGTTGACCATCTTTCCTACTAGTTGAGGTTGTATCACTCGTCGGTCGGCCTCTCCTTTGGATTAGTCGAATAGGAGTTGTGTCCTGACCTGTATATGGCTGAAGAGCGGATACATGGTAATTCCCTATGGGAGTAAAAGGATTATCTATAGTACTTAATGTATACGAAACTGGTGATCTCTGTGATAAAATTGTATAAGGGCCATCGCGCCTCGGCATGAATTTGGAAGTTCGGTTTTTACTAGAGTCACTAATGGGGTGGGTATTAACCCATACCTTGTCACCTTGCTTGAAAGAAGGAGCCTTTTTTAATTTTCTGTCTGCATAGCGTTTATGCTGGTCTTGTCTTTCCTCAATTCGATCTCGTACTTGTTTAGTGAAATTGGCAAATTTCTTCAAGTACGGTGTTATTTCGGGAACGAAATTATCATTGTGAACAACACTTCGGAAATCATGCGCAATATCATCGGTAGTGCGTAGTTCTCGCCCAAACATGAGATATGCAGCTGTCTGGCCGGTTGAATCACATTTTGCTGTGTTAAGGGCAAATCTAATTATTGGTAGCTTCTCACTCCAGGTAGTATGATCATTCCCAACCAACATGGCCAGACGGGGTTTTAGATCTCTGTTCTTCCTTTCCACAGGGTTTGCCTGTGGATGATAAACCGGAGTTAGGGTTTGTGCGATTCCCAGGATGTAACAAACTTGTTGCATTACAGCACTTACGAACTGCGGCCCGTTGTCGCTTATTACCCTTCTAGGCAAACCATACCTAAGGAACACTTCCTCTATTAGAGTGATCGCACACTCTTTAGCAGTTGCGGAAGTTAATGCAAATAGTTCCACCCATTTGGTGGCACAATCTTCTATGATGAAGATCCATTTCTTTTCATTGCTTTTAGGTAAAGGGCCGAATAAATCAATTGAAAGGGATTCAAATCGTTGATTATAGATCGGTGTTTGTAATAATCCAGATGGCTTCTGGTTACTAGGTTTATAACGACAGCAATCGGGGCAATTCTTAATATATTCTGTAATATATCTTCGCATACCAGTCCAGTAGTACCGCTTTGCGATTCTATCGAATGTTCCTTCAATTCCGTAATGTCCAGCTGAGGGTGCATCATGATGCTCTTTTAACACTCTTTCTCGCTCTTAATCTCGGGGTCGTGGGTTCGAGCCCCACGTTGGGCGCCAATTTAAACAACGAATGCAGAATAGAATGTTCTTAAAATTTATAAAGAAGATGACTTGACTCATTGTCACACTTAAAACATAATTTTTAATTTCACAGACACATTACGATGATACACAGCACACAAAAGAAATAACTATTTACAAAAGAAATGAAACTGATTAATTTTTAACATGTTTGGCTAATCGGCTAGAGAGCCCACTGCTACATATTTGCACACCGCAATACCACACTTCTAACTAAAACAAAAGTTAATCACAGTTCTCTTTTTGAGTGAGTCACGTGACATAGTTCGATGGGAGGGGGGAAAATTCACAAATAGTATTGCGCAATACTCGGAGCTCTGAAAAGTTGTTTTTAACAGTCAATGTTAAAGAAGAAAAGTATAAATCTAATGTATCAGTTTTTTTCTTTACAATATTTAAATAAAAAATAATGAAAGTTTTTTCCTTTTTTCAAATACATTTAATAACGTAACAATTGGTTAGTTTTCACAGATTGATGAATGTTTAATGAATTTCTACCAACAGCATATTTATTTCGTATTAATTAAATAATGATGTAACAATTAAATGATACTTATATGTTATATACTATAAAAATAACAACACCTAAAATGAATCTTCCTTCTCAATGCAATACTGTTTGAGTAATTATGAATACACATAAAATATGTTTTATTTATTTGAACACTATTTTCAACCGCATATTCACAAAGTAATACTTTAAAAAATATTTATATTACTCTCAATTTTGAAAAGAAAGAAAAAAAAAAAAATGAAGAAGGAGAGAGCGAGAAAAGAAAAATTATTACTTGGTTATGCAAAATAATGAATAAAGGTTGCTTTATCATGCGAAATAGAGACATTATCACCAATATATCTGACTAGAACTCAGCGAAAAAAAAAAAAAAAAATCACAAAAATAGGTTTTATGGTTTGAATGCCATTTGCCAGAGTTTATAATAAACGGAAGCGTCAGCAAGGGTATAATAAATCTCTTTACACTTGTGAGTTGTCATCTAGTATCACAAATGTGTCAAATAAATGCAATATAATAAAATTTCTATCTTTGGAAGCCCCTTAGGTTCTTACATATGTTGTTATAATTACAATGAAAAGTGTAGAAATTTTTGGACTTTAAATATTTGTCTTTGAACTTTAATATTAATTTCGAAATAAAAATAAATAAAAGCATTAGATATTGTAATAAATTTGTCATATCTGTTAAAAATAGAACTAAAAATAACAATCATTAAGTATTTTTGTCTAACACTAGCAACATTTTTCATCATTTATCGATATTATTACTATTGTGTTATTGTTAATATTTTTTATTAATGATTACAACGTTTTCCTTGTAAACAAAATTCAAATTTTTATTTAAAAAATTGTATAAAATACATGACTTTTTTATAGCAAATGATAAATTTACTTTGAAATTTTATACTGCAAACAAATTAAGGTGTACAATTTAGCTTAAATATTTTCGTGCACACAAAACATGTTTGCTTACACGAAAAAATTGCTTTGTTTCAATAAAAATTTGAATACAAATATTCAGTATTTTTAAATATTAAATATCAGAATACCCTCCCCCTCCTTTAAAAAAAAATAAATGAATAAATAAAAAATAAAAATAACCTGGTGTGTCACTCACACGACTTTCTCTGCCCCTGAAATTTAATATTGTAAATATAGATTCCATATTAAGAGATAAGACAATGAGTACGGTTATGTAAACCTATGTTAAAACAATTTAAATTAGGATTCGGAATAGCTTTATTTGACAAATAATTCTATGTGAGGGCGGCTACCCTCCGTTTCATTATTTTACCTATATTTATATAGAATTCAAATCAATTATTAAATTTAAAAGTTCATATAAAATTATGCATACAGCTTTTACACGGAACATTCCTTGAAGATTACCAATCTTGATCAAAATTTTCTAGTAACAAACTTACATTAATTTCAAAATACAACATTCGAATCGCCTGAAATTATTTGTTTTTAAGTTACTCTAAGAGACACAGACAAAAAAACGTTAAAAACTTGATTTCGGCATTCAGGAATCCTAAAAACGTGTAAATATACAAAAAAAAAAAAAAAAAAAAAAAAAAAAAAAGGTGAATATTTAGCTTAAAAAATACGTTATTTACCATATGGCTATGATGAATTAATTTCAATTCCTGAGCATCTTCTCTGGACATGGTAAAATACTATAGTAAAGCATTAAAAAGAATGTTATCGCTTAAATATTGGAAGGTTATATCTGCTGAAGGTTGTGTACACACTGCATGGTGTACATAAATATAATGCTATATTAACAGTGCACGGCAAAATCTGAAATACACTTCTACCAATTTTCAAGTATTGTCCGACTATAATCTAGTATTTTTGTGCAGCCCTGTAAACGAACGATGAATGATTTTCATACTATAGTCTACATGAAGTATGCTTTTACTCACATAAAAAAAATATATTCGTTTCATTTGGCTTAGTGCAGAACATAGATATTAAATTCGCCTTACCTGCAATTTTCCCATAGACGTAATGTATTCGAATTCTCTTGGGTGTCCCTGTATACGAAAAATTTGCTTGATCTCAATGAAAAGTTTAATGTAGCATCCCTATAAGTTACAAATTTAGGATACCATGTTTGAACTTCCTACTGCTATTTTTTCTTGAGATATACTGATAACAGGCACACAGACACACAGACGCACGCACACATACTCACACGCACAAACACACACATACACAGACTAACTGCTAAAAAAATGGTTTTCTGATTCAAGGGCCTCAAAACGTGAAAATGTAACAAAAACTCAAACTCGAAAATTTGACACAAAAACAGTACTTTCTCTACCATATATATGGGTGAGAGAAAATAAAAATGACTAAAAGGAAATGAAATCGTTAAAACGTAAAAAAATATTTTTCATTATAAATGAAAATGTACAATAAATTAATGTACAATAAATTTCGTTAAGTAAAATAATACTGTTTAGGCATATCTAAATATTTAAATAACATTTTCACGACGGTTAAAGAACATACTATGCATTATCGATGAGTTGAAAGAGGATGTTTAAACGCGTTTCTGTTAAAGCGAGTGAAAGTTTTCTATTAATAATTAATATTATTAATATTAATAATTTCTATTAATAGTTAATATTGTATAAATTTAAATAATAAATAAAAAGTTCTTTTGTTCCTATATTTTCTCTTCTTGTTTCCTTCTCGTTTTATTATAACTACATTAGTGATTTTTTAAAGTGTGTAAGTTTAATTTTGGACACTAATATCTATTTTTATATTATAATGTCTTTGACAATTTTGCATCCCTACAACTTTCCCCTTATCGATTTGTTTTGTTTACTCTTGTTTGTTTAAAAAAATAAAAATAATAAACTGAAAACTCAGTTAAAGAAAAAAAATAGTGAAAAGCATGCGCTTAAGTAAGTTTTCTATGAAACTTATGAAAAGCTCATTTATTATATAATTCCCCTTAGTTTTAACAATGCGATATATTTAATTATATGTTTTTCTTACTTTCCGTTTTCGTAAAACAATGTGCCGTGAAAATTGCTGAAACGAACAAAAAAGTAAAAAAAAAATTATGAAGCAATATATCGAAATCATAGGATTATCAAGTAAAAAAAAAAAAACTGCTTTTTTCTTGTCAGGAGTTTATGGAAGAATTTTTCTTCTTTCAGTTTCCTTTTTTTTAAATATATTTATTTGCTTATTTTTCTACCAGTTAAGTACAAAAAAAAATAATAAATAATAATAAAAAGCTATTAAACAAGTGAAGGTTTAGCATTAAAACTGAAATTAGTCTTAAATGATTAAAATTAAAATTATTTTTTTTTTAACTACATCAATATTTTTGAAAGTACATATTATTTCCTTCAAGTATAAAAGATGAAGAATAAAAAACTTTATTTTTGTTTGTTCTTATTAAATGTGAAACTGAAAATGCTGCCTGAATTATTTCTTTTTCGTTTAGAATTTTGATTCGTTGAAGTAACAGAAATAATAATTTTATTGGTTTTGAAATGTAATCCAAAGCTTAAATAAAATTATTTCATGATTTGATTCTAGCACTGATTATTATTTAAAATAATATGAATTTTTAAATATTTCCGCATTTTAACCTTTAAATGTATAGTGATATAGATCTGCATCGTATGTTTAAAACGTCATATGTCTTTATGTAGCAACCTTTACACAGTGTTTTTTTGCTTTCCAAAAGGTTGAAAAGTGTTAATGAATGTCTATCCCGTCTGGTTTTCTGTCTGTCCACGCTCTAACTCCCGTAAATATTTATGAAATTTCTTGAAACTGATATATGTTATTCAAGTTCACTATTGGATGTTCCCTATTGTGTACCGCTACTGGTTTGTGTATAGGAAAACCCGAAAGCTTTTCCAAAGCATTGTGTTCTATGACAGGTGTTTCTATAAACCATATTTTGTTACCTTTACAGTACACAAATCTTAATGAAACTGATATATGTTATTCAAGTTTACTATTGATTATTTCCTATATAAAATGGAGTAAATTCCACCACTGGTGTGTGTAGGGACACACGAAAGTTTTCCAAAGCATTGTGTTCTATGAGAGGTATTTCTATAAACCACATTTTAACACCTTTACTGTACACAAATCTTAATGAAACTGATATGTGTTATTCAAGTTCACTATTGAATGTTTCCTATATAAAATGGAGTAAATACCACAACTGGTTTGTGTACAGGGACACTCGAAATTATTCCAAAGCATTGCGTTCTGTGAGAGGTATTTCTAAAAACAAAATTTTAGTAACTTTACTTTGCATAAAGCCCCATGAAATTAAAATATGATATACATAAGCACAAAAGAATGCTTTCTACAGAATATAGTATGATGTGCATTAGATTTACGGGGCCACACAAAAATATTCAGTTACATAAAGAGCTATTAATAAAAATTTGCTGGAAGTACACTTCCGTTTACATTAAGCGTTTTTAACAATTTTTAAATTTTTTTAAGCGTAAATATGATTTTAATTTGTGTATCTGTCTGTCTGTTTGTCTGCCCGTTTGCCTATCTGTCTGTCTACGCTCTAATTCCCATAAATATTTACAGAAATTCTTGAAACCGATATATGTAATTCAAGTTCCCTTCCGGATGGTCCCTGTCGAAAATAGAGTGACTATCGCGGCTGGTTCGTGTACAGGGACACCCAAAAGTATTCCAAAGCACTATGTTCTAAGGGAGTTATTTCTATGAACTATATTTTAATATCTTTATTATACACAAATCTTAATGAAGTTGAATTATGTTATTCAAGTTTACTATCGGATGTTTCCAATGTAAAACGTTTAAATACAACCACTGATTTGTGTACAGTGACGCTTGAAAGTATTCCAAAGCATTAAGTTCTGTGAGAGGTATTTCTATAAACCAAATTTTACTAACTTTATTTTGACCAAAGCCTAATGAAATTGATATATGCTATTCATATGCACAACAAAAAATACTCTTTTTAAATCTAGTATAATTAGCTTTACATTTACAGGGCCACAGAAAAATATTCAGTTACATTAAGAACTATTAATAAAATTTACAGGAATTGTACTTTCGTTAACATTAAGCGTTTTCAACACTTTCTAACAATTTTTAAGTGTAAATATGATTTCAATTTGTGTACATGCCTGTCCGATTGTCTATATTTCTATCTGTCTGTTTCCCGTCCTCCAGTGTCCGTAAATATTTTCGAAAATTTTAAAAGATGTTATGTATTAACCAAGTTTACCAATTTTCCCTATTTAAAATGACTTTAATAGGTTCTGTACAACTAGTTTGCCAACAGGGACAAACAAACAAATGCTAATATATTGCGTTTTATGACAGACATTTTTAAAAATCGCATTTAAATAACTTTCTACTGTAAAAATCATAAAGAAATTGACATGTATTATTAATATTCTAACATAATGTTTTGTATAGAATATGATGCGATTAACCTTCAGATTTACAAGGCTACACTATAAAATATTCAAACAGATTAAATTTTGCAATTATAATCTAATGGCTGCATTTTCTTTTGCGTTAAGCCTTTTTAAGACTTTCCAACAATATCTAAGAGTGATTTTAAATTCAATTAGTCTATCTGTATACTTCTCAGTCCTTCTGTCTATCTGTTGCGTGATAACGTAGGCACAGAATATTGAAAGCCAAATGATACAACTAGTACATACAGTTGGAAAGTGTTAATAATCAATGCGTACTGCGCGATTATTCGTTCTTGTTTTTTTTTTTTTTTTTTTTTTTTTTTTTTTTAATTTAAATTTTACCAAAACTGTTTTATCGTTTTTGAATGCAACCAGAACCTTTGACAGTTTATTTCTTTATCTGTGACAATTTTCATTATTGGCGTGGTATCTGAGTACAATTTCTTTTCGGCGCGGGTGTTACAAATTACGATTATTTATATAAAAAGCAATAAAAACATACAGGAAGAATTGTTTTCGGATAGAATTAAGGTCAGAGTAACGAATAATATTTATAATTTTGCATTTACTGCTTAATTTATTGAAGAAAAATGTAGCCTTTTTATTTTTGATCATATAAAAATAGATCAATATATATATATATTTTTTTCCGATTGACTATACCCATTTCCCGGTCGATTTCAAATGGTATTTATTAAAAATAAAAATTCATGCATTTAAGGGTTAAAAATTACGGTAAATGATGTGATTCAAATGATATGAGAATATTCGAAAGACTACAGAAAAGACAATAAACGAACGATGAAAATTGAACATTATCAGGACGTATAAAGTCCTATTTGGCAAATGTTTTCATCAATCCGATTCTCATAGAATTAGTCTGTAGAGGGATGAGATTTCTTAACTGTTAGGCTCATTGCACATTGAAGAGACATAAGACAATGTTTGATGCGACTTGCGACACACGCATGCTCTAAACAGTTTTCAGGAGACGAACTTGTATTTAAAACATGTGCGTGTCGCATGTCGCGTTAATTTTTGTCTCATGTCTCGTCAGTGTACAGGGGACCTAAAATTGCTTGTCAGAAAAAAATCGATGAAATCTGCTGTCCTTAGGGCTCACAAGCTATTTGAACAAAATAGACACAAAATAGAAGAAGTGTATATTTTCTTCAAAGACATAAGGGCAACTAGTAGTTTATATTTATGTATGGTTGGATATTAAAATATAATGTTTAGCCCCGAAAGTGATCGATTAGAATATAATATCAAAGGGACTTTGGTGTAATGGGAAATGTATGCAGACCATACTGACAATATCTGAAATAGAGTTTTAACATTGCTGAGCACTAGCGCATATCATTTCTCTTAAATCTGGAAGATCTAGGTGCACAACATATGACGTATTTGATCGCATAATCTTAATTTTGATGACGAAGGCTACATCAAATGATAAATGAAACCTCAGTTATTAAAGAAGGAAAAGTTATTAAGTGAACTAATGGTGAACACTGTAACCAGTAGTAAACACTTTAAATTTTAAACTCTCAAAATAAACTTTCTAATACGTGCATAAGTTTTCCTCGCATTAAAATTCATGTTACAATCCTTTACTATTAACGCCTTGAAATACGAAGGTCATTAATTGCCCACTACGCAACTCTAGTGCGATGCTAAAACCCACTAAACTTCAACCTCAGCTTTGAACAATGAAAATTTCAAGTTCTAGATTGAAATAAATTTAATTGAAACAGTGCAAACTATTTCTCATCTTATTATTTTTCGTTGTTTAGAATAAAGTTAACCAAATTTTTCTGCTGCGTATGGGCTTTTTTCGAGCTAATTTCTTGTATTTTCTGCTGGTATATCACTAACATAAGTAGGGGCGAGTAAGGAGGGACGGGACACCTAAAATTATTCCTAAGATAAACATTGTTTTTAATTTCTGACACTACTACCAGGTGAAATAACTACAGCCCCATATTTGTTGCTATGTATCATTTTAGTTGGAGAATTCTGTAAATTTATGTAACAAAAAAAAAAAAAAAAAACTATGTTATAACACCAAAAGTAAACAATTGAGTAATTTTCAAGGCAAGTTTTCAACGTCACTCACTGATGTTAGCATAATTATTTTCAAATTTTATATACCTAATAATAAAAGTTTTATGAATTAGTAGTTAAATTAAGCCTAAAAATAGCATGTGTCTAATAATAAGTTTTTTTTTTTTTTTTTTTGAAAACTAATGAAAAGGGAGGGATGGGACAGAGCAATTCAGGGAGGGATGAGACATGTAAGAAAAAAGAAAGAAGAATTAAGATTCTGATACTCCTTAAACAGAGAACATCAAAAGGCAAATGAATGAATAAATGGAAGAGAAAATGCACGAAACAAATTCAAAATCATAAAAAATAATTGGCGTGGCACTAAAACGAGTTTTTTTTTTAACCCTTTTAACTTTTAAAAATACTTTATTTACCATATATATGAGGATTATATATATATTATATGCCATATGTATATTTTTTCATTCCTGAGCAGTTTTCCTGGACATGGTAAAATATACTAAAGAAGTTACATTCACTAATTACAGTTAGGATTTCTTGGTAATATTTGTTCTTGAGATATGCTGATATCAAACGTAGACTAGCCACTAAAAACCTTATTAATATTCAGGGAACCACAAAACATGTAAGTATGACAAAATCTTAAATTGGAATATTTGAAATAAAAAACAATACTTTCTCCGTTAGAAGTAAGGGGAAAATAAATTGATGAATTAATCGAGCATTTGAAAGTTTTATTTAAGTGGTACATTATATTCTAATGTTGGATAAAATAGATGTTATTAGTAATTAATTACCTTACATACATAGTGACCCACTGTTTTTGTCATTTTTCAAAGTATGTCTGTATATTATGTACTTCTTTTGACTTTATGAACATGTCCCATCCCTTCCTCATATAAGGGAGGGATGGGACATTTTTATGACTATGTTAATTGGCTTATAAAATTAATATTTTAATAATTGCCATCAAATTTATATTTTTAAAAGATGTTAAAATGTTTCAATTTGTTTCTCTGAAACTTAAAGTGTTGTACCAGTAAAAGCAAATTTGTAAAAAATAATTTTGTTAAAAATGTCCCATCCCTCCCTACTCTCCCCTATGTACAATTGATTTATTGTGATAAATTTTGTATTTTGTAATAGCATACAGAATTTTCATAGATGTTGACTACTAGTACCAAAATATATTGCCACTGACATGAGTGGGTAGCCTGTCAATTATTTTGCCATTTGATTTTGAGGGAGAGAACCAGTAGTGGGCACAAGGTCATATTCTTCCAAATTTGGAATGCGGAACGGAATGTGAATTCATTTTATTCAAAATCAAATCAGAATATCATGATGCATTCATATGAAATGCCTTACGAATTTTTTTGGGGATGATTTATATTTTTTAAATGACTTGCAGAATCCCATTAAATATCAGAAATCGAGATTGGCTAACGTAGAGTATCAAACAAGGGTGTAACTAAAATGCTTTTTTTAATGCAAATTAAGACTCAATTTAGATAAAACAATTTTATCGAAGCACTGCAAATGAAATGTGCCATTGAAACTGTTAATTTTTTCAGAGACAGTTTGTTTTCACTTTATAATACAAGTCTACATATTACGCATTTTATTAATTAAATATAAATTTCAAGTCTGTTCGCATTTTAAAATTCCTTCTTTTGTGTAAAATTTTCAAAGGTTTCACTAGTGGAATGGAAAAGTTTCCACTATTCGGTTTTTACGTGTACACAACTGGTGCATTTTAAGCTGCCTGAAAAAAAAAATGTACTAAAATACTTCATTAAAAAAACTTTTAATATAACAGTCATGCAAAGAGAGAGTCGATTAAGGTATGGAACTTAAGCTGTTGTCACAATCTATTACAAAGCCTAAAAAGTGCCTTAAAATGTCAAATAGCTAAAAAATGACCTTAAAATGTCTACTGCTCCTACTACAGTTACCTTAATTACATATTTTAATTTCTTGATCTTTGCTACAGATAAGGACCAGACAGCTGATAGTGATGCAATATGCTATTCTATGAAATTTAGATGACGCTCGCAAAATATTCGTTTTACAAATCTTTAATGGCAGCACAATGGCATTCAAATACTACTATTTTTATCTCTAATAACTTTTTTTTTCTTAAAGCTATTTAATGATTTAACGATTTAATGATTTATTGTTTAATTTTTATTATTTTCATTCAAAAATTACTATTCGATGTAGTATGGTACTATAGTTTTTATGCATTCAAGAAGATATTTATGCTTATCAGAGATTATTTGGTACATTTATAAACGTATTATCAAATAAAGTGTTAAGTATAACATCTTAATTAAAATGTACAAATACAATATATAAATTATACTCTTATTAATTTCTTAAAAATCTTTAAATATTTCCATGTAATTAAATTTTCTTACGTATTTTATTTTGTTTACACATTTGCTTATGTACTTACTTTTTATGTTAAAAAAAATTACAAATATACTCAACAGTTTTTATTACGAAAAGAATATAATAATTTAAATAAACATTAAAATTTACACTTAATTCACATACAACATAAATTTTTTTAAAAAAGAAAGAAAGGAAAAAAGGAAAAAAAGGCAAAATAATAAAACTAATCTTACATTAAGATTAATTCAATATGTCAAGAAAAAATGTTTTTTTGACAGCTGAGTTTTTATGAGAAGATACAGTTAAAATATTACGAAATAAAAACAATATATCAAAAGATAAAATTGTATCGGGATGAACAAGCTCTCTTAAGATCAACAGTTAAACGTTATCATCTTCCTGGGTGATTGATCTGTTTTTTTAAGACTGCTCAAAGGCTTAGTTGTTTATAAATGAATATACGTCAATCAAGACAAGAATGTTTTTCCCTCAAGAAATTGAGCTATAATTTATTTATTTAAGTAATTATTAATTTTTTTTCATGTTATTTAAAATATTTTTAGTTTTTCGGAGATAAATATTTGATAAATGTATTGTTAGGAAGATGAATTTCACAACAATGAATAAATAAATAATAATAATAATAAACTTAATTAACTTTGTTAAAGCTAAAGTTTTCTTGTTAACCCTTTATATACCTCATTAAAAATCAGACAAAAAAAAAAAAAAAAAAAAAAAAGATGTATTTGAAACATACTTTATAATTACTTAAAAGTTTTTTTTTTTGAAGATATATGCAATAAAAATTAGGCATATAACCTCATCATAACAGGTAATGATGATTTAGTGAGGTGGTACTTCATTGTACCATTGGTACATAGAGGTCGAAAGGACCTCATTGTCATTAGGACCTCAGAAAAGTGAAAAAAAAAATTACTTTTAATGTTCCTTATTAGTACGCAGGACTATTCATCTCAATCTACGGATTTTTACGATACCAGTTTTAAAATAGTTGGACATTTATCGAAATAGAAAATTTATCGAAAATATAATTGAATAATTTGAAAGTGATGTTATAATTTGAAAAAAAAAAAAAAAAACTAACAGTCCTCCGTACTAAACAAAATTCTGCTTTTGCCAGAATTTCATCAAAATCTTTTTATTTTTTTGAAAGAAAAAGAAACAAAAAAAAAAAAAAAAAAAAAAAAAATAACAATCAGTATCGAAATTTTTTTTCTTTTACCCAATATTCACACATTTTATTTACTACATAGCATTTCCGTTTATATATTTAATTACGTATCAACATTCAGCTGCCTCTCCTCTTTTTCCAATTTATTTATTTATTTATTTTCGAAAGAAAAAGAAAAGAAAAGTGAATTAATAATAATCAGTATCTAAACGGACAGTATCGAAAAAGTTTTTTTTTTTTTTTTTTTTTTTTTTTTTTTTTTTTTTGGGGGGGGGGGGAGGTTAGAAGGGTGAAATTCATGTTGGTTGAATGTAAAAAAAAAAAGATCTGTTTGCGGTATGAAAAACATTCAATGAGGGTGAGAAAACACATTTTGAAATCACTCAAACATGAACGGTCCAGGTCTTTGCCAAAATTTTATTATTATATTAAAATCAATTTTATATAGTAATATTGTCAAATAACTTTTTACATTTAAATACAGCACTTTTTCTGAAGAGTTTTTTTTTTCAAAGATTTATGGTCGATTCTTAAGATACTACAGGAATTAATTATAATACACGAGAAGATTTTGAAGTATGCCAAGAAGACAAACCAACAAAATCAGTCTATAAAATCCTTTCTTGAATGCTACATGACAGCAACATGTAGCATCCAATATCATGTACTAAGATTAAAGTGAAGTATATCCGTCCTATTCTTCTAAATACTTTTGACATTTCTTGAATAAATTCGATTTTATACGTTTTTTCAACTAATGGTACCTTAAAGTACCGACTTTAGATAAAGAGTTAAAAATGTACGCTTACAAATTCACCAAAATTTCCTAAATATGGGTTTCCTTTTTATAAAAATATATAATAGTTATGTATGCAATAACTTATGTATAAAGCGTGGGTTCTTAAAACAATACTTACATTCTAATATATAAAAAAAGAAAACAAATTCATACTTTACCGCCTAAAACTTACCAAGCTTTAACCCTTTCACGGGCGGTGGGATATATTTTATACCACCTAATTTCACTTCCCAACTGCAAAAAATTCATCCCAGAAGTTTTTTAGAAAAAACTTATGTTTTTAACAGATCAGAAAAGGCCGGTTTTTTTAACCTTAAAATTTAAAATATCTTTTAGTTTAACTTAGTTCATGAATTCCGGTGTCAGTATAATTTAAATGATCCGAATTGCCTTGAGCCGGAAAGGGTTAAAGCTTTATATTTTTTCAATTTTTCGTACTTTAAGAATTAGTTTCAAAGGCTCTTTTGGAGATTCAAATTAATTTAAATTGTACCAGTCTGTAAAATTATGTTCGGATTTCATTTAATTACATTACATGAAAAAATATTAAGTATTACAAAATGTCTTTTGCTATCAAATTGTTTTACGTTGGTGAGGTTTATTAATAACCAATTTGTTTTATATTCTATGTATACTGATGTTTGTTGAGTGTAGTTTTGTTTAAAATAATATTTCGTCACGAAATTGTATCTATTATTCTCCAACTATTATTAATTTTGTTCTTCGAAAAAGACTCGGACGGTACGAAAATTAACACTTTCACGACCGATGACGTGAATTCACGTCATTTGAAAATCTGTAACCCCGCCAGTGGGCGTTTCTTTAGGTTACATAGGTTACATTATTCCTTAACAATATACCGAATATTCACCTTTGTACAATCAATGCACTATGGATACAAATACTTTGATTAAAAAGAGTATAATTCTAATGTATATCCATTTATATTACAAATATGAACACAGAAAACATTGATTAAAAATAATGCAATATACAAGAATAACTCCCACAGGCGGAGCTTAGAGTCAAAAAGACAAAAATATTTTTATTTTTATTCTCCAAAGAAAACTCAGACGATAAGGAAAAATACTTTGTTTTCGCGTGCGGAAAGTCTCACTGTTAAAAAACCAGTTTTACAGGCGAAGTCCTTTATGTTGTAAGCCATTGCACTGTAAAAAATTTTGAACACATTTTGCCGGTCAGTGACCGTTGAAGATTTTACAGTCACTGACTGTAAAAATAAAGTCATGTTCATAAATTTGTCATGACTTTTTCACATAAAAGGTAATTGACTTTGAACGAACGGTCAACGCTCTGAATTTTACAGCAATTTATTTTAAATATTTGTACACTGTAAAAATATTCGCACACTAATTTTACGGTCAGTGACAGGAATACTTTTTGCCAGTCAGTGACCGTAATTTAATGTCACGTCCGTATAGCTTTAATGATTTTTTTTTCCTCGAAGAAGGGAAGTGGCCTTTTTTAAATGGTCAATACTTTCGATTTTGCAGCACTTTCTTACAAATACGAGAACTGGACATTTTTTCTTGAAGAAGGGAGCTGGCCGTAATATTTAACGGTCAACTCTCTGAATTTTACTGAAATTTTTTTAGAGTGCACTGAAGTTTTTCCTCAAAGAAGGGAGCTGGCCGTATACTTAAACGGTCAACTCTCCAAATTTTACTGAAATTTCTTACAGTGTGGGATTGCTCATAGGAGAGACCATAGTGACAAATTTGATTGTACTATAAGTAAAAGATTGTTGTTGTTGAAACTTTTCAACTGTATCAAATGTTATAGATTTTCTAATTATTTATCCTAAGATCTTTTCATATCAATATGTGAAAAGGCCTTTATATACCAATGTCAATATCAATTTAGCACTAATGATATCAGGGCCGTATTTGTTTATTGGAATTACCGAAAAAATTATTTTGCCCGTATAAGTACAATAGCAGTACATTATAAATATTTAAAATGACGCGTAAATATGATATTTGATTAATAATATTCTCAAAATCCATTAATTTTTAACAGTATTACTGTTTCACTTGAAATGTCTTTGATTTTATGCATCTAATTTGCAATAATTTGCAATAAGTTCTGTATAATATATATATATATATATATATATATAAAGAAAATACTGCAAATTATTGCAGTTATTGTGTTTATGTTCTTGGCTCATTATAGCAAGTATATAAACATTTTCTATTAAAAATGTTAATTAGAGTTGATTAAATATATTCCATATATTCTTTTCGAAACTAACACAAATATTAAAATTTTTAATAATATTAGACATCTTCAGTGTAAAAAATAAATTTGAATGAAACCTTTGTAGAAATGATTAAAAAGTTTAATGGTAAAATGAGGTAAAAATTGCTTTATATATATAAAATATACAAAATATATTTTAAATTGAAAGGGAGGAAGGAAATATTTTATAAAGAAAAACACTTTGAATTAAAAAATTCTGATATATTAATCATAATCTATTTCATTTCATTTACATTTTTTATTAGGCAATCCTCACTTGAGATGTATCAGTGGTTACTTTTTATGTTGCTCGAATGCACTTTTTATGCATGAGCTTCTTATCTTTTTTACGTTTTTTAAATAAATATAGTCAGGAGAGATAGATTCTTATTTTTCTACATTTGTTCCAATTCCACCCTTCAGTGAACGGGTGTGAAAATTTGCATCTTTATTCAATGTTCGAAGTATTAAAATGTCATCTTCTTTATGATATAGCTTTTTATCTTATGGTTTGATAATATATTGAGAAAGAAAGCTAATTTATATTTCAAAAGCTTTCTCTTTTATATTTCAGTAATAATATCAGATATGTGAAACAAAAATGTCTAAATCTTTACTTTCCGTTTTATTATCATGTTACGTTAGAACAGAATTAATGTATTTTGATACTGATGTTATAAAGGTAATTACTATAAATATTTTTCATTTTATGTTACAGGGTATATTTTTATTCTTATTCAACTTTCAGAAATTTAAAATATCCTTTTGTTTGCAATATAACTTCTTATATATTAGATATTGCAGTAAAGAAGAAAACTAGTTAAATATTTAGACAAATTTTTATTGTATATTTTCCCGAGAAGCAGTTATACGGTACAGGAAAAAAAAGTATTAATTCTTGATTTTATTACGATATCACATTCCTGCAATACTGTTGTACTTTGATTTTGATATAATAATTGCGATATAGAAATATCTTTTTATATATTCCATATTTTAGTAAATATGTACAAATATTTTTGATATTTCAATAATTCAAAGTTCATTTACATATAGATTCTTGTTCTGTGTTGGAAATATATTTAAAAAAAATCTAATATATATATATAATTTTTTACGCTCTTTTTTTTTTTTTTTTAATAGCAGAAGATATGCATAAAAATTTATTTTCCAATTTTATTAACAGCTTATTTCAGAAGAATTGATAAATTTCAAGTTTAAAATTATTGTAATAGAGAAAATAAGATTATTATCGTCTGTTCTTTTTAAATTTCATCCACGCTTAATTTATAAAAATATATTTCCATTTAATCTTCTGTTTTCATATAATTTTGATTTACATATTTTGGTATTCCTGTTGTAAAATGTACAGCATATAGGAAACTTATGCTATATAATAAACACTCATGGATTTTCCTTTACTCTTGTACAACTTTTTAAACTATTAAAAATAATGCAAGTAATTAGAATACTTCTCATATTTTGCGATCCGATTTTACTTTAAAGGAACAAGAAAAGCTGAATTACTTATCTGATTCAAGAATAAAGTATTTTATATTTTTTTTAATTTTTTGTTTTCTTTTTTATACATTTTTCTTACATTCTTTTAACTCTTTAGATTTTCTTCATAGTTTACACTTTCCAAATGTTTCATTGGCAAGCGTTTAAAAAATAGTGCCTGGATAGTATTATAATTCAGTTCAAGAACTGAAAATTAGAATATAATCATTCAAAGTTTTTGATTTATAACTTTTAGATTATCTTTTATAAATGTATTTTAAATACTTCAGCATTCTGCTTTATTTTGTAATTTATTCATTCTAAAATCATCTTCTACAATCTTCACAACATGTATATCTTAAAAATTATTATTGAAGTTACATTTAGATTGTTTTTTTAAACAATTTCTTTCTGATAATTTTGGATAAGGGTTATGAAATATTGAATTCCTAAAATTAAAAAGAAACACCCCTCCTCGACAGGATTATACCAAAATAAAAAACATACTACTTAGGGGAAATTCACATATCTTCATTATTATAAATACTTTTTCTTTATTTTGACAACTTAGATTTTTAAATACATTTATGAATATCTAACTAAAGAAATAAACTTTATGGAACATGGCTTTATCTACCTAGTCCAATATTTTATTCTTTATTTTATTTTATTTTATTTATTTATTTATTTATATATTTATTATTATTATTATTATTATTTGCATGCTCATTCTCCTATTAAAAGACAAAGAGACATGACAATTTAAGTTGATTGAACCTAGATAAACTTTTATACTTTCTACCTTTTTTTGTAAGTGGAATTTACAGTCTAATCGTATAGCTTAATCCGTCTATTAAAAGAGACTTAATACGGTTAGAGTCAGTCTCAGGGGATTTAATATGACGGGCACCAATGTAAGCTCTATGTATGTACTTAACTTTACTGACTGTTGGATAACAGATAAGAGGCTTTATCATATTAAAACAAATTTCGACACCAAATATAGATATTTGTAATTAAAAAAGAAATGAAAGTAGATTTATTTGATATCTGTCAAAATCGTCTGCAGTGTTATGATTATTATAATATTGTATATGTGCTGACTATAGATTATAGGAAGAAGTTTACTTCACTTTTTCAACGACTGGAATATGGTAATCAATGAATAAATATACAGAAGTAAGGATAGCAGAGCAGAACTAATAAAAAATGTTGCATCTGAAAGAACAATAACAACTTTAAAATGTACAAAAATGAATATAAAGATACGAATGATCAGGGAAAACGTCAAGTGTTCAAAATAATAAATAAATAAATAAATAAATTTCCTTAATTTTGCAAAACTTTTTGACTGGCTCATAAAGGCAATTTTAACTGGAAACCTGCGAAATTTGCGTTCATTTACAATAAAATAATAAACAATCAAATATTTTTTTAGTTTAACTCTAAATGTGTTACAGCTTGGTTTAGAGCAATATACCTAAAAGCCTTCTAAATTTTATTAACAGAAACTGTTTGTCAGAAAAAATTGCACCCCCCCTCCTCTCTTTTAGGAACCATATAGAAAATACTGTTCGATTGTCTAGTAACTAACATTCATAGGCTTAAAATTTTATATGTTTGCAGGAAAAAAAAACTGTTATAACTTCTTTTGACTTTAAAACACTAAAACAGTGATCACGTACCCCTCAGAAAAAGTTCCAAAAATTTAAGTATTTATTCCTATTAATTGACATAACTCCTAAATTCGACGTCAAAGGAATATATGGTATGAATAGTATCGTATTCGTTCACAAATACACACATACATGCACAAACATCTTTCTTAAACACCAATAAAAGGCTTTCCAAAGTTAAGTAAATATCAATATGTACATATACAGGCATAATCTTTGTAAAAGTAACAAAGTATTTTTAAGACATTTAGGTTACATAATAACAAAAAAAATCATAATTACGATACATTTCTTCTAGTTCGCTGACTACAGTTTTTGCACTACCTCTCCTTTATATAAAATTGCGTTAACAAGTAAGTAGGCAAAAGAAGTTTAAAATTGACTGTAAATAAATAAATAAATAAATAAATATAAATAAATGTTTTTATGAATGGTTGCAGAGTTTATATCTTCTCTCCTGTCTTGCACCATTGGCTTAAATTTTTCCAGAAAACATGGTCCAGATCTTTTCAACAAATTTTACTATTTTTTATATCGTATCTATAAACTTTTTTATCTCAGAAGTTGTATTTACAGCATAGTTTTTTTTAATTAGCTTTCTCTTTTTTGATGTTTTATATATTTTCCACTTTTTTCATTATATATACTCTTATTTCTTCTACTATTATCTTTTAAAATAATAATAAAACTTTATTTTCAAATATTTCATTGTATTTGTTGTGCCTTTGTATTCCACATTAAAAAATTCTATGACGAGGTATTTTTAGATTACAACTGAACAAAAGAATGTTTGAATTATGGTTGACAAAGGAGATTAAAAAAATAAATAAATTAAATTTAAAATAAATTAAAAGAGAAATAAAAAAAAAAATTCCTTTATTTTTTTGTCTGAAAAATTATTACAAAAAGCATATAAACTTTATTAAAATTAAAGAAAAAATTACTCATTAAAAATTTTTTTGCATTATGTGTCTTTCTGTTTTCAACGAATAATAAAAACGACTGCTAGAAATATCTACATAACTTACGTGAAATAATCTGTTAATTCCTACGCTTACTGTAAATCCTTACGTAAAAGAAAAAAAAGCGGCATTCATGGACAAAACTACATTCTTTTTTAAATAATCACTGATTAAAAAAAATTTAATATACCCCCATTTATTTTATCTCTTTCACATATTCACAAAACCTTTCATCTTTTAAGCAAACAGAATCCTTTCAGTAATGATGTTGAATTTCCTAAGGCTAAATAAAAACAACTTAAAAAATAGCTTCCAACTACAATACTCTTCTATAATTACTTTGTAATTCTTTAACTCCCATTTTCCAGTTATTAATGGGTCAGTACAAAAATGAACACTGTCTTAGACAAAATGTGCGAAATTCTTCTTCGTTCGTATATTTTCCGCCTCATGCTCATAATTGTTTAAGGAGAGAAAAAAGTAATTGCTGTAGAGACATCGATCAATATAGAGGTGACGCGGGAACTGAGGGATTAGTCATCTTAATTTTTTTTTCTATTATTATTATTTTCTTTAAAGTACGATTTCTTGTTCTCATTTAAAAGAACAATGAATGTCGAGCATGTTTAAAGTTAAGTTGGTGAATTCTATTAATTAAAGTTTCATTAAAGATTGCAATGAGATTTAGATCAATTGCAACATAAAACAAAGTATTTCGCATTTTTTTTTTCTTTTTACTGTTTATTCCGTTACCATTTGTCATTTGTTTTTCCGTTGATAATTATTAACTTGTAACAAAAGGAAATTTTTTTCAAAGAAAAAAAAAAGTATCGATTAAATTTAGTAACAGTGATTTAGTTACCCCGATTTCAGGAAGGGCATTTCAAAGTAATGTGGCACTGTATTCCTATTTGGGTGCATAAGATCACAGAATTTCAGTTTCCAACCCTTTATATTTAATTACTTCCTGACAATTATCTAGCTCAGTGGGACCATTAAATTATAAAACTTTTTTTGTTTGTTTGTTTGTTTTTACACTCTTTTACTTTGTATGTTGTTTATTTATGTTAGTGGCTCAAATCTAAGGACTGAATTTTCATTCACTTCAAATCATCCGATTGAGCTGAAATTTTGCGTACATATATATAACTCCGATGAAGTATATGCTCAAATAGTAGCGGACTAAGAGGTGGCAGTCTGAAGGGGAACCTAGGATTCCAACTGCAGTTCAAAATTTGTTTTCGAAATTTAACCCACATTGTAAAAAATAGGTTCTTAGAAATAAGTATATATTGTCTCAAAATAGCCCCGAAACAACATATACTTAAATTTGAAAACCCATGTACTCATTTTTGAGTATATTGACATGCTCAAAAATGGGGTTGACCAATAAGAATCCCAATATACCCATGTTTGACACGTCAATGTACTCAAAAATGAGTACATGGGTTTTCAGATTTAAGTATACATTGTTTCGGGGCTATTTTGAGACAATATATACTTATTTTTAAGAACCTATTTTTTACAGTGCACTTCCAATCATTCGGTTGAGCTGAAATTCTGCATACATGCATAATTCCGAAGACAGTATACGCTCAAGCTGTAACGGACTTGGGAAAGGAGGAGGCTGTGGGCTTGGGCCTCTAACTCCAATTCAGTATTAGTCTTCGAATTTTAACCCTCTTCCTACTCTCCGATTGAGCTGAAGTTTTGCATACTTGTTTATACACCTATACATCCACTGAATTGGCATACATTCACTGAATTGGCATACTTTCACTGAATTGGAGTTTGCTGTACATTTTGAAATAAAAACACGTTTTTTATTTTTTATTTTTATTTTTTAATTTATGTCTTTTTTGTTAGCTCTGATGAGACAAATTATTAAATAGTAACGATTTTTTAATCTTAATGCAAGGGCATGAAGCTTTTAAAGGAGAATTCTTAAAGGAAATAAGTAATTACAATCGATTTAGAAAAATTACGAAAAAAATAATGAAAAGAAGAAAAAAAAAAAAAAAAAAAGGAAAATTTTCTGTACAGGTTTTTGGGGAGTTTAAAGCTTCTACAAATTCTTTTTATTCTCCTGCTTAGAAGAGATTGTAAAACAAACCTGCATATAAAAAAATTTTTCAATATACAATAAAGATTCAATTATAAATCGGACTTAAAAATTTACACTGCTTAAAACTAAATCATTCGGATTAATACCATCATATTAATAAGAAATCAACACACTGTATAACATTAACAAAATCCCAGAACACGAAAGTTACACTTATAGTAATTATCGTATCGATTTTTAATCCCCAAAAATACCGAAATAAGGCTTTCGGTCCAGATGTAATTTTTAAAAATACGTTTCATAAACCATTTATTAAAACGTGAACTGAAAATACTTCTAAAGCAGTTTTCTACAGAATTACAGAGAGCTCTTGTGAATGATTTCGACTCAGTTTACACTCCTGCTTCTGTATCTATAAAGTAGATTTATCAAAATCTAAAAACCATTTAAATTTAAGTATGATCCCCAGTAAATTTTTAGCGCTTATTTTTTACTTTAAAAAAAATCTAAATGCTGGAATAATAACAAAAAACTGATAAAAGATCAACAACTAGACATTTAAAAATGTCGAATTATAAAATCCATTAGTAAAGTCGAACAATTATAAGTTTATTCGGAATAAATCACCGTAACTAATTTTCAGAACGTTCTGGAATGATAAATATGCAGAAGGAGTAATCCGGATTAAGTATTTAAGTCATAGCAACATACGGTTAGAAAAAAAGGGAAAAAAAGTTTCTGGAAATAAGAAAACTTTTCTTAATACTTCTTTATTTATATAATCCCAAATATTTTAATTTCTTTTTAATGGCTAAATTACATAACATGAAAAGTCATTTAAAAATAATTTAGCAATATGAATAAAATGATTTTTTTTTTTTTTTTAAGATAAGTGAAATTTATTTGAAGGTTTTTAAGAAAATGTAAATTATAAATCCCCAATTTACGAAAATTTAACTAAATTATAATTTTTTCTTACAGATAAAATATTTTTATAACTGTAATTTTTTGCCATGATTTGAATAAATTTATTTATATAATAATATTCTAAAAAAAGCTGTTTTGATTGATTAATTAGGATGAATGTTTTTTACTCAGCAAACGTGGTGTTAAAAAACTGTACAAGTTGGCACCTATGATTCTGAATAATCACATAAACCGCAGCTAAGGATAATACAAATTTCCTGTCAGAAACAATAGTTTAATAGTTTATAAATATCGTACATTAGTGTTATTTGCTTATAATATTTATAACAATATAATATATGCATAGTTTTAAAAAATGCAGCTAATACCAGCAGATGTATAACAAACACATCTCTATAACATATAATATTTTTTTCTGGTAAATAAGGACGCTCATAAAAGTATGTTATGCTTTATTTACCACCAAAATAACTGGTGTATATGAATTCCTCTGAAAATATTCAATAAAATAAAGTTATGAAGATAGACAGACAGTCAAACAGAAAGAGAAAGAGAGAGAGAGAGAGAGAGAGAGACAATTTTCAAATAAGTTCTCTGTTCAAAATACAATAAAAGAATCATTATAGGTATCTGAAATTTTGAAATAGCATTTAAATAAATTAATTTTGTAAATAGAATGAAGTTCAGAAGGTTAAAATAATGAAAGGAGATTTAAAGTGAAAAGGAATTTTAAGACTTTACGCAATAGGAATGAAAAATAATTTTGTAAAGCATTAAATAAATTGGGAAACGTGAATAAAAGAAATGATCATATTTTCTACCCATGCGATTCTTTATTTAACCAATGAATAATATTTGAAACGGAAATATCAAAGAGATAATGTTACCTCCAGTCATTTAGAGTTTGAGAGTAATTTCATCTGCTTCAAAAGAAGATATTTGGAATCTTTAAGAAAAGAAATGATAATGTTTCCTTCTATGGTTTGCACATTAAGTTGCTTTAATGTCTGAAATGGTTTTTAAATTAAGGAAAAAATGCGGTTTTCGTAATTGAAGATATAAACCTAGAAAAGTCATTTATAAAATAAATATCTGGTTATTAAAATCGTATTTTTAAGCTTTTGAGCGTAAAAATATCATTTGCTCATACTTTCAAAGCTTTAAAATTAATGAGTGGGGGGGAAAGGGGGAAGAACTATTAAAAAGAAAAAAAAAATAATAAATAACAAATACATAAAAGAAAATAAGACTAAGCTAAGGACTAGAAAAACCCTGTTATACTTTAGTTTTCGGGTATGAATAATTGTTTGCGCATACATTAGAAGCTCTAAAATTATTAGAGAGGAAGATATGGGAGGAGAGACAAGCACTGAAAAAAAAAAAATAAATAAATAGGTCTTGGAGTTACAAAACCGTATTATTAAGTTTTTGGGGGGTAAAGTGTCGAATGCTCATGCTTACAAAAAGTTGTAACATTATAAAATTGGCTCTGGTTTAGAATTTTCAAGGGTCATTTTCACGGTGTTGGAGATGATTAAAATGGAGGTAGAATGCGATAGACACTAACAGGCGGGAGCTTGCTAAAGTGAGATTTATCAAGGATTGCAAACACAGTCAGAATTTTCTAGAGTTTTTTGCATGAGGAGCGAACAAGCTGTTGTAGGTGGGTAAAAAGAAGGCGAGAGCTCTGTAGGTACCACTGAGCAGGAGCTTGCTATGGTTTTATTTTTCTAGGATCGTTTGTACGGTAAGTAAATTGGCTGTAAGTGCTCCATGGGCGCCACGGAGGGGGATATTACTACGGTCAGATTTTCAAAGCTCGTTTAGCACAGTACCCGAACTGGTTGTTGTGTGTGGGGCACCGCAGGCACCTCTACGCGGGAGTTTGCAACAGTCACATTTTTCTAGGGTTGCATACCAGCTAGTTGCTCGGTGAACGAACATGTTTAGTTTTTATAAATATTAACTCCAAATATAGTTTAAATAGATTAAGATATAAGGATTTTAGCCAATTAAACATTTATTTACTTTAATCTTTCTTGCTAACAAGGAAACATTCAAAATGTGTCGTCTTCAAAAAATATTGAAATATATATATATATACTAGCTGACCCGACAAACGTTGTTTTGTCATATAAATTATTTCTAGAGAATATTTTGCTAGAAAAAAATAACTAACTTATTGTAAGTGTGTTAGGATGTGGTATATAAGTGGAAGATGCATGGAGCGCTGTGAACAGTGAAAGAATATAAAAATAACAAAACACCAATCATTTATTTTTTTAATTTATTAAAATTGATTCTTTAAAATTATATACATATCGCTACTTATAACAATATTACTAAAAAACAATGTCATTCCCTTAATGCAACAAAGTGTACAATATTTTTTGTTATCCCATCTTTCGCCAATACAAACAAACTGGACGGTTTGCCCACATGAGAGCCACGTATAATTAATTGTCCGTGTGAAAAACATGATGTGCTAAAATCTAAGCCACAGACAGACATCGTTTGGCCCTGAGACTTATTGATAGTCATTGCAAATGCCAATCTAATTGGAAATTGAGGGCGTTTAAATTGAATTGGCACATCTGTGTGTATAATAGGAATTCGCAGTAGTAATATATTTTCACCTCGGTATTTGTCATTTAAAATGATGGTTTCGATAACATTTTTCATTAATTTTTTTATGACTAATCGCGTGCCGTTGCACAACCGTGGTGGGTTCAAATTACGAAGCAAAATAACCGGAGATCCAACCTTCAGTTGTACAATATGCGGTGGCATGCCTGGTAAATCCAATCAGTTTAAAAACTTTGTTGGATAATTTACAGCTTCGGTGGCATCGCAAACTGTATCATTAGATTTGTATGACACCAAGTCTCCTGGTAACAAATGTTGTATCTTGAGATTCAGTTCGTTGACGTCCACATTTTTTGCTGCTAAAATTCCTCTTTCTGCCAGCCACTCATGATTTGTGTATCGTCTGTCTACATCGGGAAATATCTGGTCAATAAGAGCATCTTGAGAATCAATGATTGTGCAGAAATCGGTCGGTAATTTTATGCATCCAGTTTCATCTGTAGTAACTTTTCCATCGCCGATATCTAACAATTGATTTGAGAATGTTTCAGCGGATGGATCTTGAAGCTCTTGAACGCACAAATTTACTTTCAGTTGTACTTTTTCAACATTAAGCCACAATTACGATGATTTAAGCACGCGTTGATCTCATCAGCGTATGTTGAACACGGAATAACGGGAAATGCTTGTCTGAAATCACCAGAAATGAGTAACAGAGTGCCGCCAAATAGTCGTTGTTTTTTATATATTTCAATGTCCTGTTCGACGCCTCAATCGAATGTTTGTGTTCCATGGGCATTCATCCCAGATAAGAATTTTACACTATTTCAGCACTGTGGCCATGGACGATTGTTTTTTTATGTTGCACACTGCGTCTGGGTTATTTTGAATATTTAGTGGCAGTTTAAATAATGAATGAGCTGTTCTGCATCCATTCAATAAAGTTGCCGCAATGCCAGATGAGGCAACAGCCAATGCGATGCCATTATTTGATCGTATTTCGGCGAGAATTAGCGAAATAAGGAATGTTTTGCCAGTTCCACCTGGTGCACCCCCCCCCCCCCCAAAAAAAAGAGTCCACTTTGTCCTGCCAAAACTGCGAGCATGATGCGGTCGTAAATGGTTCTTTGTTCTTCATTCATTAGTGGGACATTGCGAGCAACAATCGCTGCCATTTCTACAGTATTGTATTGTAGTTCACGATTCAATTCAGTGCTTATTAAATCAGATGCATTTCGATTTGTTGAATGCATACCGAAATGACTCAGTGGTAAGTTGGCAATGATAATGCAAAGATCTTCAATAGCAATCAGTGCTTCATTGTACATAGCGTCACTGAATACTATCGTTAGATCGTTGCACCGTGAACGATGTTGATGCAATATATCATGAGTCATTGAATCTTTGTGATTATCCCATAATGTCTCTGCTCGGGCCGAGAAACATGTAGTCAACACTATAGCGAATAGTAGACGAATTTGTTTTGCTGTGCAGTTCAGTCCTACTTCAGCAAGCATACACTCCCACTGGTTGTCGTCTTCCAGCAAGCTGAGTGCAAGGCATGCATCTTTATACGTTGGATACTGTTGTCCATTCACTTTACGTAAATCTTGAAATGACAAAGGGTCGATGACATTAACCAATAACAGTCGAAAATAAAAACACTCAGTCTGCCATGGATTGACCGTAAATACTCGTTCCAAGGTGTTTGATTTGAATAAACCGGGACATGCATCAATCGGCGTGCCTTGCTTGTGGGGCATCCATTTTTTTGTTGGAGCCCATGTGAAATAGCGTGGTACTTCTAAATAGAGTAATGTCCGTGCAAAAGCACCAAAAGCATCCGCACGATTATACAATTCAAAAAATTTGGTGAGTGTAGTTTTTGGTGGATTTATAGCACGATCAATCGCTGTCTCGCTCGTGAAATATACGCGCTGGCCATTTTCAAGATGGACGGCTAAATGAAGAACTGCTGGATCCCGTTCATGAATTGGGAAACCAAAGATACGCCAAACAGCTTCATTGGAGCTCACGTACCGGCCAGTTTGGTAAAGTGTTATTTCATCGTTGTTATTCACCAGAGGAGCATTCACATTGGTATTTTTCAACTCGAAATACAGCCATATCACCGCCTTTATTCACATACTTACAAATGTATTTGATGCTCTTCACTGAATTGCAGAACTGAACATTAGTATGAGCATTGAATGTTTTGCTCAGCATAGGCGAATATAGGACCACCCATCGGTTATCAATGTCAATATCTATGTTGTTGACATAGATGACCGCCATAGATGATAAGATTGTCCACCATTATCGGGAATTCTTCGACGATATATTGGATATCCGTCAACATTTGTGATCGTGAAATTTTTCGGAAAACTTTTAGTACATTTTCCATCTGCACAAATAATAATGGCCTAAAAATTCATTTTTCATTTTAACATAAAATAACTCCGTCGGATATTGACGAATTTTTTAAAAGAATATACCATTTTAACTAATTTTAACATTTTAACAATATTAACGTTGGAAAATATTTTAAACACTTACGGTTAAAAATTCATTTTTCATTTCAACATTAAATAAATTCTGACATCGTGTTTACGATTCTAAAATATTAACTTTGAAAAAAATATTTTAAACACTTCGTAAGATACGGTTACGATTCTAAAAATATTAATTTTGAAAAAATATTTTAAACACTTCGTAAGATACGGTTAAAAATTCATTTTTAACACGCTTTTATTAGCTTCACCTGTATGTATGTATGTATATATATATGTATGTTTGTTTGTAACTTCTCTGGGAGCAAACAAAAAATTTATATTGTAAAAAAACTACTTTCACTACGTGAACTATGCGGCGTCGAGGTAAGGCGCCGCTTTACGAATCTATAGGTCCAGCGTTCGATCCCCGTTAGGGGAGATATTTTAAAAATGGTTTTTGTTAATTCTAAGTTATTTTAATTAAATATTTAAATGTATGTAAATATTACGGTGTGTCACTCACACGATTTTCTCTTACCCTGAATTTTAATACTAAGTTAGATATTTCGTGCTTTTTAGTTCACATTTCTATAAAAGCGTGTTCTTTAATTTTTAAAACTATAATATTATTCATTTCAACATTAAATAAATTCTGACATCGTGTTTACGACTATTCACGCCATCTAGGTGGAAAAGTAGTTAAATGAGTTGGTTAAAAATTAATTAAGAAAGAACTAATTAAGTTACAACTTTCATTTGTAAATCTAAACCATTCTCGAATCCACCTGAAGAAACACAAAAAATTTCATTAAACTCAGTCCAGCCGTTTAGGAGGAGTTTAGTGACATACACACGCACAAAAGAAATATATATATAAAGATATATATATGTTATTTTACTGTCCATAAAACACCAGAAAGGGAGAAAAATATCGGCTGAAATGAATTACAGCGACCACAAAAAGTTATCAAAATTAAGCATATTTGGTGAATCCTCACTGTTAAGCGATTGGTTTTGAGTACTTGGCGGAGAAGCAAAACACGGTTCTGTTCTTTCACGGCAATCTCGGTGCTAGCAAACTTATCGCCTAACAGCGCTAAATCGCCAAAAATGTTTAATTTTGATAATTTTTTTGTGGTCGCTGTAATTAATTTCAGCCGATAATTTTTTCACTTTCTGGTGTTTTATGAAGAGCAGAATCACATATATTTTTTTCAATATTTTTTGAAGACGACACCTTTTGAATGTTTCCTTGTAAGCCATTTTATTCTGCCGTAATTACGCCACAAATTACAAGGGAAATGTTTTCTGGACTAGACAGATATGAAAAATAGTTTTTGGAATTTTTCTAATTTAATCGGATTTAACAAAGATTGGTGATCGGTTATGATTAATTATCATAAATGCACAGTTTAAAGATCTCCTCAATCCTTCAGAAAACAGAAATTTTGGTGATGAGAATTATCTAAGAAAATGGTCAGTAGGTTCTGAGATACAGTGATCTGTAAAATCGTAGTTATTGATTAATAACAGCGTCACCTGTCTGCCGATGTACACAAAATTTCAACTGATGTAGTTACACTTATTAGAAATGTGACATATACAGCTTAGTAGAGACACCCTTCCGTAAATATACACCTAAAAGAGAAAATTGCAGGAGAGTAATGCAACTTGTCGGCGGATATACATCAAAAAGCTATAAATAGAGCTAGGGCTTTGAAAATCCGTGTATCAGGTTTTTGAGGATGACGAATCGATTTCATATGCATTTGGAGTTGTAAAATTATAGGAAGAGATGGAGGGGAATATGGAAAAATTATGGAAATAAAAGTTACGGCGTTGAAACATTGTATATTTAAGTTTTTAAGGGTATTTATTTATTTTTTTTTGGGGGGGGGGGGGCGGGGAGGGGAGGCAGATATTTAAAGAGAATACCAAGAGATGAAGGCTTGCTGGGGTTGGGTTTTGCAACTGTCAGAATTTTCAAATGTCTTCACATATTAAGCGACCAGGCATTGTAGGTTCTGAAATGGGGGACGATTCCACAGGCATCATCGAACGTGAGTTTGCTACGATTAGAACTTTCGAAAGATTGTTTGCACAGTGCGCGAACAGGCTGTTGCAGCTTATGAAGAGGGGAGAGGGAATTGCCGGCACTACCGAGCGGGAGTTTGCTACCTTCAGAATATTCATAGGTCAGCGAACAGGCTCTTGTAGGTTATGAAACGGGAGGAATGTGCCTTAGGCACCACCTAGCAGGGCTTTGTTGAACGGCGAGTGGCAGCAACAGGCGCCTTTGAGCGGGATTTTAATAAGGTCATAATTTTCAAGGATTGCAAGCCAGCTGGTCATAGAAAGCGGCCAGTCATAATTAGACTGATAAATAGTATTTAAATTTAACGTAATTTTGTCTAACTTTACAATATTTAGATAATACTAAATGACAAGTAAAAAAAAAGCTTAGGAACAGCAAGAAGAAATTTAATAATTTTTATACATGATTCATAAAATTAATATTTTATACTAATGTGTAAATGAATCATAAATTCTATGAACTACACTCTAATTTGAACTCTAGAAAGACATAATTATAGTAAATTAGAATGTCTTAGCTTTTATAATCAGTCCTTGCACTCTTAAATATTTAAACGTATTTGTTGAATCAGTAATCTTTAGTTAAAAGCGCAGTCGTCTATTAATTGTTCTTATGCATCATACAAATACTAACATACTGCATCGTTAGAGCATGCAACTTAAAATAAATCTAAGACTGTTATAAAATTTGATAAGCTTGAGTGATTTATTTAGAGAATTGAAAGATATAAAAATCACATAGCCACATGAATTGATATTCAAAAGAATGGAATCTAGTTTGCATGTGATTATGCTGTTGCCTTATTTCTAACTTGGAACAGAAGTGCTGATTCAAAAGGACATAAATGTGTAGGAACGTTATACATGTAGACTATGCCAAATTTAGTGTGATCGGCAGGCGAACGCGTCTAAAAAACAGAGAAGATCGTAATCGTAGACCAATCGTGTGTTACATTTGTTTAAAAGGAAAAGCATATGCCTGAGGAAAAAACGGTTCTCACATATTCGTAGACTTTCAGTAGAATATCTCGTAAGGTTAAAACTTTCTGTGTTAGACAACAATTAAACAGTGATATTATATCAACAGGAAAAATACCAATCTAAGATGAAGCTTTTGTATTATTGTGCGATAGAACTTATTTTAAGAATTATCAAGTGTTTTATTATGAAACAAAATTGACCACTGCATTATAATGTTACGTACATTAACTATTTCGAAATCGAGTCCAGACTGCATTGTTGGATTTTAGGCGACTTCTCTACACATGATTTGCACTAGTACACAGATATTCAATGAAAACACAATTTTCGCGCTTTTGCTTTACATCGCAAAGGACCAGTGGGGAATATTTTTAACGTGACATCTTAGATAATAAACTTTTTTGTACAAAAACAACAAAGATTTTCAAACAAAAAGATTTTTTTTTGTATTGAATAAGGTCGAAAATTAATTCAAAACTCTATATCTGGGAGCTAAAGGCTTTCATTTATTTCGAAACGACTCCGTTGTATACGTTTGTCTGAGGATTTGTAAAAAACAGCGACGGATTAAAAAAAGACACCCGCGTGATAAATGAGAATATTCTTTTTTGAAGATATTTAAGCGTACATATAATGAAATATTGTGATGTCCTTTTGAAATTTATTCAAATTAAAACATATTGTTTAGTCACTTGATTAACATGATGTTATTATATAGCAGAAAAGTTTTATTACAAATATATGAAAATAAAATAAGCAAATGTTATATTTTTTCATTTTGATTACTTTTTATAAATAAATAAGCAAATCTGAAAGAAAAAACATGCATGTTTTAAATTTTCATTTACAAGCTGTATTAAAGGTTTATTTAAAATATTTTATTTTTAAAGAAATATAATTAAGAAATTGAGAAAGTTTAAATTAACAACACTATAATAATTACACAATAATAATTATTGTGTATTGTTGTAACATGAACTTCATAATGTTTTATAAATTAGCAAAACAGTAGCGTTTAAAATACGTAGACACTCAATGATTTATTACTGTGAGTGATGTTTTGCAGTTAAGGCAATTTTTTCTTCTTGTACTCATTTCTTATATTTTCTAATTTTATGCCCAAGAAATAAACTATTCTAGCTAGTTTAATCATTAGTTAAAGTTTATTGCAAAATAGATTAATGGGTCAAATAATCTTGTAGGTACAAACTGCGATGTTAGTTTCAAATTAAATTTAACGGTTGATTTAAAATCTTGTCTCTTGAAATGTATTACGTGCCTACAAAATATCTGAACCTGGCCATTCTTTTTTTTTTTTTTTAATTAAAGTAATCAATAGCTTTTTTTAAAAATATGTTATATAATATGTTAGCTACGTCAGTATTTTTTATTAAAAGTATTTTAAATCGCTAAAGGTTTATTGTTTTATTTGTATAAGAAGAAAATCATAACATAATATTGAATATGGATCTGTAGAACCTGCACATTCATAAGTAATAAAAAGGGCAAACAAACTGTGTACAGAATAAAAAAAAATAATTGAAAATGTGATGTTTTAAGAAATTATTGATTTTAGTGTGCACCATTTCTTAAAAATAAATAAATAAATAAAATAAACTCTAAACTTTTTGAAAAAAAAAAAAAACACTTTTATTATCACATATTATATATTAAATTTTATATTATTTATGAACACATAAGAATTATTCTATAACTAACAGGTTATTCTTATAAAATTTGATTTTTGAAAAACAGGCAATAATGATAGCTACGTCTTGTATAATACACAAAAATTTCAAGCGTTAGAATGAATTTTTGTGAATATGATGCTGTCCAATGTTGAAATTCAATAGTATTATTTAGTATCAATGTTAAAAGAAAAAGAAAAAAAAAACTATTAAGTACCAAATTATTACTATTTTGAAACAAATTCATACTAAAGGCTAATTATGAAGATTTTAGTACTCTTACATTAGAGGAATCAGTGAAATTTTCTTTCTTTCTTTTTTCCTGTTAAATTTGCGATAATATATTGAGCTTGTATTTTCATTTTATTAATAGCAGATGGATTAATAATTAATGAATTTTTTTCAAAGCGCACATGCTAAAAGGATGGGATTTTTTTTTTTTTTTTTTTTTTTTTTAAGTATTGTCATAAAAACCTATCCCTTCCGAATTTCTCATGAACACTTTGGGATACTTAAATCAATGAAACTATACGTAGTAGATAAAAACATTTTCTGAGATTGGTTTATAAAAATATTATTAGTTATACAATCTTTTCTGAGCGTATTCCAAACAGACAAACAAAAATAAAATATATGGATTTTTTTTTTTTTTTTTAATTTTGCGATTTTAAATATATCAAGCTCATATTTTTATGTAATTAATGGCAGATATTTCTATATAATAAATAAGTGAAAAAATATTTTCTTTTAAAGCACTTACGCTAAAATGGCGGATTTTCTTTCTTTTCTTTCTTTCCTTTTTTTTCTTTCCGAACACTATAGTGAGGAAAGTATTGTAATCATGTCAAAAATCCGAATTTGAGATTTTGATGTTTCTATACGTTTCGAGGTCCAATGAGTCCGTTTTCACTATTTTTGCGATGATGTATGTATGTGTGTGTGTATGTATGTGTGTGTGTATGTGTGTATGTATGTGAGTGAACACGCTAGCGTCTAAACGCTTTGTTCGAATAAGCTGAAAGTTGGTTCGTATATTGTAAGTCACCATAGTACGAACCCTATTGATTTCGGAGAATCTAGCACTTATAGTTTTTTTACAGGGACACAAAGAAAAATTCTTTATCATTATGGCCTATGGGACCAAAATCTTAAAAGTGCGATAGCATCTAAACGCCTTATTCAATTGAGCAAAAAATTTATACACATATTATAGGTCATAGATAAGCAATCTGTATACATTTTGAAGAATCTAGCACTTACAGTTTTTTTACAGGGACACAAAGAAAAATTCTTTATCATTATGGCCTATGGGGCCAAATTTTTAAAAGTGTGATAACGTCTAAACGCCTTATTAATCTGAGCAAAAAACTTGTACACATGTTATAAGTTACAGTTGCACCAACTGTATAGATTTTGGTGAATCTAGCACTTACAGTCTTTTTACAGGGACACAAAGAAAAATCCTTTATCATTATGGCCTATGGGACCAAATTTTTAAAAGTGCGATAGCATCTAAACGCCTTATTCAGTTGAGCTGAAAATTTATATGAATATTATAAATCACTGTTGCACTAACTATAAGAATTTTGGTGAATCTAGCATTTATAGGTTTTTACAGGGACACAACGAAAAATTCTTTATCATTATGATCTATGGGCTCAAAGTTCAGTAGCGTTAAATAAAACATCGTGTAATATATGGAGAAAAATATTCAAACACTCTATTATGGTTTTCTCTCTTGTTTGTTTAACAACTCGTCTTTCTTTACTTTATCTACAAAACTGTTAATTACTCAATGTTCGGAAAGTCGAGTGGAGTCACTCCAGATTTTTTTTTTTTTTTTTTTTTTTTTTTTTTTTTATCACCATAAAATCATATACTTTCACGATTTCCTGAAGAACACTTTTGGATACTTAAATGAGTGAAACTACAGGTTTTAGATTAAAAAAAAAAAAAAAAAAAAAAGCTGTATAAATAGCTAATAAAAATATTATTAATTATATAATATGAGCTTTTTCAAAACTGACAAACAAGGTCAAAACGTGTGAAAATTTCCCCTTTAATTCTGCGATTTTAAATATATTGAATTCATATTTTCATGTAATTCATGGCAGTTGATTTTACACATAATAAATAATTGATGTATATGTAAGCACGCATTCTGATATTTTTATTTGTTTTTTTTTCTAATTATCGTCGAAAATACTTATCCTCCACGATTTTTTTCAAGATCTTTTTTGGATACTTAAATGAATGAAAATATAGGCTGTAGAGAAAAACATACTGTATGAACAGTTATTAAAAATATTATTGATTATACAATCTGTTCTGAGTCTATTCCAAACAGAAAACAAAATCAAAATATAGTTTTTTTTTTTTTTTTTTTTTTTTTCTGTTTTTCTTTTTGCGATTTTAAATATATCGAGATCACATTTGCATGTAATTTATGGTAGTTGATTTTACATATAATAAATAATTAATAAAATATTTTTTTCAAAGCACGCACTCTAAAATGATTGGATGATTTTTCTTTTTTTTTTTTTTTTTTTTTTTTTTTTTAGTCATAAAACTTATCCTCTTCCGATTTTTTCTATAACACTTTCAGGTGTTTAAATGAATAAAAAATATAGGTTGTTGGTAAAAGACATTCTTTGTAAATAGTTAACAAAATTATTTTTAGGTACACGGTTACGGGCCTTTTACAAACAGACAGACAAAATTCAAGTGTAATTTTAGGGCAGAGGAATATCCGTAGTTTTTATTTTTTACCTGGTGTAGGGTCGTATTTAATTATTTCAACTCGAAACAATTGTTACACATTTATGCAATTTATAAAAAATTGGCATTTTTAATTAACATTTTATTGAAATAAATATTTTTTTAATTTTTAAAAATGAAAGCTATTGTTTAATCTCTCTCTTTACCAATGTTTATGAATAATACCTAAACACGTCTTCTTAATCAAACTTTCAATGTTTTAATTCAATTTTCTAATTCATTGTTATGATAAAAAAGTAAATTTCTTTTTGTGTTTGACTGATGAGAATTCAATTTTTGTTTGTGAAAAATGAGTATAGAAAGAAAATGAAAAATAAAAACCTTGCTAGATAAAAGTAAAAATGCTAAGAGAAAGACGCAAACATAATGTTTTTAATATACTTATTTAAAAATTTGTTTTCTTTTTCTTTTTTTAAATTCTGAAATTCAAAAGCAATTCAGTATACATTATCATTTTTTAAAGGATTAAAAATTGTGACTAGAATATTTTATGACTTAATTCAGAGAAACTTTTCTTAATACCTTTTAGCCGTACGTCTTCAAAGAAATAATGGCATTATGTTGAACTTTTATAAAGTATTCAGAAATATGCTTATTAATATTTCGTAATTTTGAATAAATTTGGAGAAAACACTTACACACGCTATTTCATAAATAATCCTAAATAAATATAGATAAAAATGTAGATTATTAACTACAAATATGCAAAAAGCTTCTAGCTTTTGTTAATGAATATTAATGGGATTGATTTTTTTGCATCTTGTGATAGGTTCTCATGCAAATAGCCAGATGCAGTTATTATTCAAAATTATCATTATGAAAACTTTAATTGCTTTTGAAAAGCTAATCTAAGGAATTAAAAAATATTATTATTTTTTTTTTAGTATACTTCATAAAAAATTATTTTTATTGAATAAATTATGCTCAGAATTTAATGGTATCCGAGTGTTGAATATTCAACTAGTTAAGTTTAAGCAATTTTTTTTTAACTACAGTGAAAACATATTAGAATAGTAATTTATAAAATGAATTTCGATTTCTATTTCGATCTTTGAACAACCAAACTATGTTAATTAAGCAAAATTAACTAAACGAAACAAATAAAACAGATAAACAATCACAAATAAATATTTATATTCATTATTAATTGCATGAATATATATCACGTAAAATATAAACAAAAGCTGTAAAAAATAAACACCATTAATAAAAATAACTATCAGTACACTTTACCTTTATTAATGCACGGTTGAAATGAAAATCCCTGAAGTAGAAAATATTGCCACACATTAGATGATTCTTTAAGATTAGGATAAACATATGCGCAAACAATAATTTATTCTACAAATGATATGTCTTTAGTAAATTATTTTTTAGTAAATTAAACATAAAACAGCATTTTCAAATAGGAAATGACAGATTACAAAAATACTTACTTAAATATTTAATAAATATTTTATTTTGTACAATCTGAATTTATATATAATTTTGGCACCTTTAAAACTTTAAAAATGGCGATGTTTTTGAGCCTAACATGGCGGTAGTTTTAAGCCTAAAACAATGGCAGTGTTTTAAGACCTTTGCAATGTCTTAATTTCAGATGCAAGAACGTGTCTTAAAAAGTAAGACTTCTTTTGTCGCTTAAAATGTGATTATCTGTATAAGGCACATTTTTAACTGAATTTAAGACGTTTACGTTTACAGTTACGTTTACCTTTCACATTAACGCATTCGGAATATTTAAATATTCTTGATTATTTTTATTAATGTTTCATCATTGATATTTTTCAGGAAATGTTATATTAACTGTTATATCTGCATTCATTCAACATAATCCTAATATTTAAATATTCTTGATTATTTTTATTAATGTTTCATCATTAATATTTTTCAGGAAATGTTATATTAACTGTTATATCTGCATTCATTCAACAGATTTTGGCAGCACACATGTGAGATATCCGATCAATATCATATATTGCCAATAAATTACTTTTGTGGCGGAAGTTACTTTAACAAATGTAAAATTAGAATTAGTCTACCATCTAAATCTCTTTACTTTTCAAACTGAATGGAATAAGTTAATGTGTATCAGTTAGTTTGTTCACTCATGATTTTTATGCTGATATAAATCATATGATTCTCATTTCTATGGATTCAGAGATTCAGAAACAAAAGAAATTGTTGTAATAGATACCAAAATTTACGATTTAATTTATTTATGATATTCAAGTTGATTTTAAGCAAAATTTGATTATCGTGATTTGTATTATTACCCCATTTTAAGTCAAACGGGACACACCATTAATGTATGGGATTTTTAGTGTATTAGATAGAAAAAAATGTGTATGAGAAGTATTAGTTCATCTGTAACAAACTTTCGTTAATATATATAATAATTTGGAGTGTTGTGTAGTTTTGGTGTGTTTCTTATGTTTCTGTTATGAAGGAAGAAAAACAAATGGGTCACTAAAGTGAAAATCTTTCGATTGTTTATTTTTTAATTTACTTTTTAAAGGGTATTATCGCATGACAATAATAAAAGCAAATTTATTTAAACTTTTTGACACATTTTAGTAAAAATTTTTCACTCTTAAATGTCATTTCATAATTAGCGATTTCTCAAACTTTCATAATTTTGTTTCCTTAACTTCTTTCTTTAAAAAAAAAAAAAAAAAAAAATGAGTTTTTTCTGTTATATTAAGCAATTTTCAACAGAAATTATTTTCATCCAGAAATTTCTGGATCCTCCACACAGGATTTTTTTTTTAAATTATACTTGTTTTATAAAAAATGTTCATTTCACACTTTTAAGGATTTTTTAATAAACCACTGCAAACGATTCTTCTCTGCAAGATGAGAAAAATTAAAGAAAAAAGATTATCTCCCGAGAGCGTACACAGTTAAAATTTTACTTGATAGAAATTCAAAATCCTCACTATTTCTTCTGATAACAAAGGTGCTTTCACCTAATTTTTACGCTATACAGATTTTTTTTTTTTTTTTTTATGTACATTCGTTAAATGTAATATAGTATATCTGAGGAAACAGGAATATGGAAAATAATTATTAGAAAGAAATTATTAGACGTTTTAAATTAGACGTTAAATTAGAAGTTTTTAAAAGACTTCATAAAGGAGAAGGTTCTCAATTGAAACCATGTTTTTTGTTGTTGTAGTTGAAGTTTGTTAGCTTATACCTACGTAAAAAATGCTTTAATTTTAATAATTTTTTTTTGTCGCAAAGGTCTTGACCTGAAATAGGTCTCATTATGATTTCATTAAATCTAAACGAATTACAGGGTATCTATTCACAAGAGTCTGTTCTCACTCTAATTGATGAACGGCTGCTTCTACACTCGTAAAAGTAATATATAAGTATTGTAAAGTGGTCATGCGCTACAAGAGGTGACCGCATACAGCGCCACCTGGTGGGAAGACAGCGGAGTTAGCGTTTCTATCTCAAAACATTATAAGGTATGAGAAAAATGGTAAATTACAAAGTTGTACTACATCATTGATTTAGTCACGGAAAGACACCTTGTAGACATAAATGTTTAAAATAGGATGTTTAAATGTGCATCTGTTTTCTACACTGTAAACAAATGAATTAGAATTTATTTCGATGTTGAAACTTCTGCAATGCATATTTTGATCTTTGTTTGAAGTTTACGCTGCACGCATTCCAGCGTCGCGGGTGACACATATTCACTATAATGTTCAATATATATTCACTATAAAGTTCAATATAAAGTTTAATATTATTAATACTTTATGTCCCCAAAATGCATTACTATACATGTAACAAGCTTACTTATTTAATATATTTCGATTTTTGCAAAAGCATCTGAAAAAGTAACTTAAAAACTGAACTTGTGATCTTATGTGATACATATAAATATGCGCATAAATATTCAAAACTGTTCCCAGCTCTCATAAATTTTGCCTGGAAATCTCATGAGAAATTTTATAAAAAAGAATTTCTTCTTAAACTGGTTGATTTTTGGCAACAATTCAACACAATTGTATCCGAGAGAAAAGTGTATTCTAATTATATCTAAAAGTTTTTGAAAGGTTCTTTTATATACTTAAGAATATATAATTATTTTTGATTTATTGCAGTTGTGCTATATGTGTTCTTTCACTTTTCAGAAAGAGGGGAAATCAGTTATGATGAAATGAAAATAAAAATGAGCTTATAGAGATTTGAATTGAGCTGACATCCTATTTTTTTCCTAAAATGTGCATTTATTTTTTTTAATGTACAATATTTTCTCTAGTATGTCATTTTTCTGTACAATGTTGCGAAATTGACAAGCAGTCGTTCTTTCTTTCCTTATTTATTCATTTATTATTATTTTTTTTCAAGCTTACAGTTTGTTAGGAATTTTTGTAATGGAATTTTATATTGAGTTTTCAGCAACATAAATTAACTCTGTGAAGTAATAAGTGATGTATTATTATTTTTATCTGTACGGAATATATTGTTAATAGATTATCATTTCTGAGCAATATTTTTAGGTAGTATTAGATTTAATACAAAACTACATTTTCAGGCACTTTTAAAACTTTAAAGATTTAGCAATAATAACGATATTAACAGAAATAGTTTATTATGGTTAATAATAATATTTTTCGCATTACTTTTGAAATCAGTATGAATAATTAAAATAATAATAATAATAATAATAATAACAATAATTACTGTCTTATTTGTGGTTTCTGAAAACTTAATATTGCAAAACTAACATTTTTATTAAAATTACCATAAAAAATGTACTAAATAAATGATCAGTGACAACTATGGTTTGGCTATTCGCTTTATATTTTGGTAAAAGGCGAGAGTAATTTTTGCTGTATATATATATATATATATATATATATATATATATGTATTAATATTTACGATAAAGAAGTTGCTATAATGAGGTGACAATTGGGAATTCGTAAAACCCGTCCGAATCTTATGTCTCAGACGAACCCACCCGCTTCACAATGTCTTTACTTTAGATCATTTTTTCTTTTGACCGATATCAGTAGACCTTTTTTCATACTTCTGATTATGGCTTTTTCTATGGTTTTCTGTATTTTTTGTACATCTTTATTCAGTTTATCCTGTGAAATGCGATGATGCGATGCGATTTGAGACGCGCGCTATTTAAAAGTATTTATACTGTAGATCACATTCGTCGTCGTATATTTACACAAAAATATAGTAGAATTTATTTATATATGTATTAAGTGAGAGAAAAATTACAATAATTAACTAAAATAATCTGGTGTGTCACTCACACGACCTTCTCTTACTCTGCATTTCAATACTATAAAGAAAGATTGCAGATTAAGCTGTAAGGTCAATAAGGTAAGATAATAATGTTAAATCTACGTTTAAAATAATAATACAAATAATAATGACAATGAAATCAGTATTCTGTTGTATTTGTAAAATTTACAAATACACTGGTTCTCATAATTATAAGGACACCCGTTTTTCTATATTAACTAAACACTGAACACTATTATTTAAACAAATATATTTTTTATTAATTTGAATTTCATTAATAGACTATATTTAAAAAGTTTTATCGGTTTTCTATCTTAAAAAACTTTAAATACCGTCAAAAAGATGATTTTTCAGGTGTTCACAGTTATAAGGACAGTTCGAACCTTTTTTTTTTTTTCAGTTATTCTTTAAATTAATGTTTTATGGGGTCTCTTTTTAGGGTGAAACAATCAGACAATCTCTCTGGTATATATACACACACATATATATATATATATATATATATATATATATATATATATATATATATATACATTTTATTTTAATATTCAGTTTCAATACCATTTCATACAGCATAGATGATATTCTGAATACATCTAAACTATTTAAAATTGCTTTCCACTTGCATGCACTTTTCTAATATGATAAGTTAAGGTTTTTTTCAACTTTTAGGCCACGGGAAAGGCAATAATACAGAAGTTTCTTTCTTCAAACTATTTCCTATTGCTCTAAAAGTACAGCAAAAATGTAAGTCTTGTTAAAAAAAATATTATTACCCCCCAAAATCTAACAAAAATCTGACAATTCCACGTTTAAAATTTGTGGATATTCTCTTGATGTTCATAATAATAGAAAAAATTACTAAATTCATTCTGCCTTCAGTAGAAACAGCTCCCGAGAGCACCATAGATCCACCTTTAAAATGCCCGATTCATATCTGCATTTAAAATATCTGCTCTGTCTTTCGCTATCTTCAGATCGTGCCAATAACTGTTAAAACCATTTGGTTAATCAAGAATAAAATGTTTTTCATCTGAAAATGCAACATTTTACCATTTAATGTCTTTATTCAACTTTAACACAGACGTCCTTTCCCCCATTAAATTCTTATTGATTATTGTAGGTTTTTTTTATTCATTTTAACATATTATTAATTATTTTAAATATGCATAAATGTGGATCCCAACCTTTCGTTAAAAATTACGAGGAAATTCAGCAGCAGTTATTATGAGTAGAACAGTAAGAGGAATTATGAGTCTTCGATCTCTGTAAAAAAACTCTGATTTTGCATCAGATCTCTCTCCTATCGAACCAGCAGTTCAACGTTTGATCGCATTTCCTTCAGCAATTTTAGATCTTCGATTTTCATTAGAAATTCGGAGGATTGAAATTATCCTTCCACTTAAAAAACACATTTATGATACTTCGCTACACAAACGTTCTTTTTTTCGAGGAATTATCAGTAATGTCCGTCCAAGAAAAATTGAAGGTTTATATATGAATTAATCTAGCCCAGTAGTTAACAAATTCGCATGTTAACTGTAATTTGTCCACTAGTAAGTTAAATAAAACGAAAAAATTTTGATTGTACCTATAATTATGAACATCTAAAAACGTGGAGAAAAGAATAATTTCCATTATTTTTTATTAATTTTGTTTCATATTAAAAAATTATAGCATTTTGGTTTATAGAATACTAGATACATTAAGTGCACTTAGTATAATCTTGACCCCAATTATTTTTACATTAGTTATTTCAAAACATAAAGTGTCTATATAAATATGAGAAGGAGTGTATATGCATTTTTTAATTTGCAGTAATAGTAAAACAGCACAGAAATTTTGAAGATTGAAAATTTTTGGAGTGAAAAGGCTTTATAGAGATGTTAGACGAAAACATCCAACAACAACAATAACAACCACCATAATAATACTTTAAAATAATTACTTCAATGTTGAATAAAATATTTGTAGTGTTACTGTCATTTTTATTTTAAGATTTTGCCATCTATTTTTGAATTTTTATTTAAAGCAATTAATTTTTTTCAAATGTTATGGCGTATAACATTTTAAAACAAACCTTTGATTTGTAAATTAAAATTCATTTGAATGATGAACGTTATATTAATTTACATTTATCAACAAATGTTTTAAAGGTATTTTAATGTCAATGCATATGAAACTTCTACAATCCTACGTACAAAAAATTGTTTTATAAAAATATATTGAAGTTTTTTTTTCTTAATTTAGAAAAAGTAAAAATATATCTATGAATTTTGAGAATTTTAGATTATCATAATTTATGTAGTAATAGTTTATTAAAAATTAGTAATAGTAGAAATCTTAGCTATCTTATCAAACTAAAAATAAATACTAATAACTAATTTAGTTTCAAATGACGTTCTTCATCAATCATCGTCAATTGTAAGAGTGAATAAATATATAACTTTTGTTGCTCAACATTTTGAGTACAACGATATACAATAAATAGATTGAAATTTCGATAAAATAAATTTAGAAATATTGAATTTCTACTTTCATTATAAAATATTGAATTATATTTGACTTTTGCTAAGTGTACGTCAAAAAAATTTAATAGGAAAGGTATTGAATCAGGGGTATTTTACTTTAGGTTAATTAGTTTTTAAAATATATATTTGCTTTAGTCATAATTACTCAATAATTTTTATCTATATCTATATGAAAGAAAAAGTGGTATTCAGATTTTTAAAAAATGTGATAGTCTATATATTTATAGATGAGAAGTCGATCCAATGATTATAAATTGAGACCAAAAAACGATTTTTAAGTTTGAATGTTTGGAAATGTTATTCCTAATCAGCCATATATTTTAGTGAAAGGGTTACTTCAGTTAGAAGAAAACCGTTTTGGGAAATCAAATCTGAAACTAATGATGTGAGAATTACTTGAAAAGGAATAAGTTAAAGTTATTTTAGAATTAAAGAGCAAAATTCCTAAAACATATTTCTGAAAAATAGGAATGAGCCAATCAGTATTGTCTTGCAATACTATTGTAGGATTTATCCCACGAAATAAGCATTAATGCAACTTATATTACTCCTTCTGTCATAATTTATTTAATTGATGTTCAAGTTCAGAGAAAGAGTACTTTTTAGTTGTCATTTTATACGACAATGTTAGACAAAACAGCTTTATTATTATGAAAATAAATAATTATAAGAATTAAAAAAGAAAAAAAAAAAAAACTTTTTATATACCATGTTTTTAACCTTTCTGTTGAATCATAATAATCTTGACAATTCTATGTATTAATAAATAATTTTTACAAATTGCTTTGAGGAATTATCCCATCAACTTGAAAGAAAATGGCCAAATGCGTAATAAAGAGAGCAATTATAAGATAATTTCAAACATTTATTAATTGAATAAAAATATTAAAAGAATATATTGTCATCGTGTTCTGAGCTGTTCTAAAAGTTTCAAATGTCTAATGAGTCGGGAAGTTATAGCTGTAGAACCATATTAGCACTTTATCAATGTGTATAATTTTTTTTAAAGTGATAAAGATGTTAATTTTTGTGAGATGCATAATTTAATTTTTTACAATTTTTTATCGTTCACGTTTAAGTAAATGTATTTATTTTTTTATGTCGAAAAAAAATGAACTCGTAATTTTTTTTCTTGACAACAATTAAATTATAGCGACTATTTAAATGGCTAATTTTTAGCTATTAGGAGGTTATTATTTTCGTATTTTAATTAATTAAAAGAAAACTAATCAAAAATTTGGAAATCCAGCTTCGAGGTATTGCGTTGTCATCGTGTTCTGTGCTATTCTAAAAGTTTCATATGTCTAGTTAGTCGGAAAGTTAGTTAAAAATCGATTGCAAGATTTGTACTGGACAAACAAACAAACAAGCAAGAAAGCGAGTTAATGAAAACATGGTAAAATGATATTAAATCACGAGGAAGTTCGTATTGATTCAGGAGAAATGTCTATTAACAAATAGTAAATTCCATGGTTATAAATGAAGATTAAAAAACTTTTTAAACAGTTTGAATGTTTCAAAAGGTTATTCCTGGTAAACGATAGCATTTTAATGAAATGTGTATTTTTAGTTAGAGGGAAATATTTCTGGTAAATGAAATTTGAATATATAAAAGTTATTTTAAATTTGTTGTAAGTATTAGGTAACTAATACTAATTGTTTTTCTGATAATATTAAAATGTTGAAATATAAAAATTGATAAATAAAGCCTTTGCGCATAAGATTGAAAATGACAAATAAATAAATAAGTCCAATCTTTTATGTATTTGTTACAATATCTGAAGTTATAAAATTCCATAAAATAAAATTTTGATATCTATAGATAAGTGATGAAAAGCTCCTGTCTTTTTATTCGCAGTTGAAGAAAATATAAAAAATAATTTTCTTTATAAAAACTAGAGCTTTTCGTCGCAATACTTTATGAAAGAAAGTTTGTTGAAACATTGCCAGACGTATTTCGATTAAACTTAATTTGCTATCAACTATATGAAGAAATATCACTAAAAGAATAACATTTGTAGATTTATTAATGTTCTTATTGCAAAGACGGAAAACATTGCTTGTATAAAATAATAGTAACAACTTCTGAGTAGTAGAAAAAGAGCTTAGATTTTTATCCAAGGCTTTTTATTTTACAATTCCTCGTATATTATTTGTTGCTTTATTTTTAAATTTCTCTTAAAAAAAATGCACCAAATTTTAATTATTAAAACTTATATATATATTTTTTCATAGTAAACAGAAAACTTCAAATAAGAACAATCTGTTACAGTCAGTATTCAGCAGTTCAAACAAAGTGTTTTTAAAATTTTAAATTATATTTAACTTTCTTGTAAGATTACTTTTTTATACTTTATTTATTTATTTTTTGCTTAATTATATTTTAATTTTACAGTATAATTAGAAAATTTAAAATTAATTATGTGCTGCAGATGGTATTCAATAATTTAGGTAAAATAATTTATAGAACTCCGATTTAAGATTTATATATATATATTAAACATGAAAAATATAATATATGTATACATTAATATTTTTCGCTATGAAAAATCGAAGTTTAGAAATTACATATATATATATATATATACAGTCGTTCCCACTTAATCGGGTAAAGGATAATTGAATATCCCGCTTATAAGAAAATAAAGTTATAGAACCAGTTTTTTCCCCATAGAAATAATGTTAAATTTCCTCGTTAAAAAAAATATTTTTTACAACGCCACCCCACTTAATCGCATAAACACTCAAAGTTTCTTAAATAGAATTCCTGTATTTCAAAGCAGATTTTTCCTCTCATTCTAATATATATATATATCCGTTCTTTTAAAAAACTTACGAAACTAAGGCATGCCCTTTAAACATGAGACGGTATTCCTGCAGAGGTGATAAAAATTATTTTGCTAGAGCCAAATTTATGAAACCAGCAACTGATGCTGAAATTAGAATTTAAAATACAAATGATCTCCAGGAATTAGAAATCACAAATTTTGAAAGTTTTCAGATGATTGAAACATAACTTTATGAACTCATAGATATGAATAAAGATGGAGGAACAGAATGAAATAAAGAGTTTAACTTTCCAATAAAACCTTTAAATAAAAGTGATAAATAAGAGCAAGTATATCTTCCTCCATCGATAAATAAAGTTGAAAAATCCTTTATATTATTCATCGTCATTTTGAGTCTCATATATATATATATATATATATATATATATATATATATATATATAATTTCTAAACTTGAATTTTTTATCACGAAAAATATTTGTTAGTTTGATTAAAACACAACCGTTAAGCAATTAAAATAAGTGATTTCAGTTTTCACTAATGCAATTTCTTTTTAAATTAAATAATAAAAAAGCAAAATATTCGAACAATAATTTAAAAACAAAGTTTTTGAAAAAAAAAAAAAAAAAGGAATGAAAGAAAGAAAAAAGAATACAGTTGAATATGAAAAAAAAAAAATGTTTCCTAAGACTTTCACATAACAGATTCATAATTGTGAATAAAATTAGAAGATTATATTTAGGAATAGCAGATTTTATTTAAAGAAAACTAAAACATGTACTATTCATTTAACAAATAAAAGTAGCATTTGTATTAAAACACAGGTGTGTAGAAAACTTGTAGATTAAAATAACATCCTTATAATTCAGTACACCTTCTTATGTTCTGAAAAAGCACATTTTTTTTCTTTTGGAATTTTTTTATTTATCTAAATAATTCGACAGGTAAAAAAAAAAAAATTAAGTATTATCGATATACAATATATTTTAAAAACCTCTATGAATTTCTTTTGACGATTGACTTTTGAATATGTTATACTAATTAAATATATTTCCTTGAGGAAGCGGGCCTAATATATTTACACAAATATAAACGTATAAAAATATATATGTTTATTTAAAACGTCGTAGCTGCTTTTTAGAATTTAAGTTAACTGAACTTTTTGTCTGCTTATTTGTTAAATAAATAAATAAACTCAAAATAGAAGAAAAAGTGTTTCTATATCCAAAGATACCGCAATTGTGTTATTTGCAAAATAATTTATTACTAAACGAACATAAAAATTAAGTACCTATAGCCCCCCCCCCCCAAAAAAAAAAAAAAAAAAAAAAGAAACTTTTTTCTTTTTTGTAATGAATTGAATATTATCATAAATAATTATAATTAATAAATTAACACAGACTAAACTTATTTTATTTATTTATTTACTTATTTTGTAGTTGCTAATCATATTCAGTGATATTCGTTTGAAGAAGAAACTCCTTAAAATTAATAGATGTTTCTGACTCAGTTTATCTGAGAAGTTATTGAAAAATGTAAATCACTAAAATGATTAATTAAAGAAAAATTGTGGTGTTCCTGAATCAAAGAGAAAATTTTGCTCTACTATTATTTTATATGCATTATTTTCATTTCAGTTTTTTGCTGCTAATATTAAAAAATAAAAATAAATAAAAATAAAAATAAATAAATAAATAAAATGAAAAGTGCAAATTCATCCCATTGAAAAATTTAGTCTTTTTTTTTTGTGATAGCTATCAAAACTATGTCAATCAAAACTTCAGAACTATTTCTAAACTGTAATTCATTCTAAAAGCGTGCGTTTAGACTGTATCATAAAAGAAAATAAAATAAAAACATGAAAACCTAAAAAAAAACTTAAGAAACTAACATCTAATCTCTTCAAGTTTCAATATAATTAAGATTCATGCACGAGTTTTCCAATATTTGGAATTAAAAAGAAATCCCCGTTTGTATTTATCAAACATTTATTCTCCCGCGGAGCTGCGGAATAATTAATCCACCCTGCTGAAGTAGGCTTATTACGCACTTGTGTCAACAGATGGCGCTGCCTATTGATATCACGTGGGGATGTACGGGAGCATCTCTTCACTCTTCTTCATCACTCCGCATCCATCCGCTAACACATCACTTCTTGATATCAGAGTTAGTGGCACATTGTTCAGTATGATCCCCTGCCTCATCGAACAAAGTTGGAAAAACAACGAGCTCATTGAATCAGTTTTTGATTTGTAAATAGGAATGTCTAAAATATGATGAAATAACAAAAATTATAACGAGTCATTATTTTAGGGCTGTGATTTATCACTGACATTGCAATTTTTTAAATATAAACTTAAAAAAATTCAAACTTATCTTAAGAATGTTTTTCATGATGAAGTCTGCTAATTTAGACTACGTATAAAAACGAGTAATGACAATAGACTGAAACTCTTATATACTGAATGCAGTGGAAATTTAGATTGTCTAAATTTCATCATGCTGCCAAAAATGGTAAGTAAAGGATAAAAATTATTATATTTTTACTATGTATTATAAAATAGAATATAGATCTTTAATATATTTTAATGTAAATGATTTTTGATTTAATTATTTAAAACATACCATTAATAGAAACAATCATTTTGCTAATCTAAACAACTTCATGCGCAACCGAACAAGAAATTACAGTTTAATAATAAGTTTACATTATTTTGTTTTTAAAATTTCCAGTTTAACACATATTGCAAGTAATATATCTTAGAAGATATATAAATGATTTTTTAACATAAATTTTGAAAGATGATCTTATTCGAAGTAAAAAAATGTTTAACTCACTTTTATACGTATCTACAACGATAAGTATACTGACAATAGTTTAAAAGTGCTTCAAAACACTATCTGTTATTAAAGTATTACAGACCTCATTATGTTTATTTACTGCAAAACTCGAATTTAAATGAAAGGATTTAGAATATATTATGACGGAATATAATTCATAATTACTACTTAGATTTTTCTCGATAGAAAACGTTTTATACAACGTTTTTGGGGAAAAAATCAAACATATTTATGAAAAATAAAATGAAAATTAGAAATAATGTATGTGAAAATATATGAATTTGATAAATTAATTTAAGTAAATAAATCTTAAAACCTAAGAACTGCATTTTCTTAAATTGCCTGATCTTTAAAATAGAATTTAATTTTATTTAAGCAATTTTGTTAATTGTCTATTTCATACGATATTTTATTAAATGTTTGTTTTTAATTAAACAAGACAGTTAAATTTCTAAGAATGAATTGATTTTTCTATATTTAATATACCTATATCTTATTATGATTCACACTTTAAAAAAATAAGGCTAGAAAATAACTAGTAAATTATCTTTGTGATTAAAAATAAAATAAAATAAAATAAATTTCCAAGCATTTTTTTTTTTTTATGTTCCTGAAAAAAGAAAACAAATATTGCATTCTGCGAATTTTAACTAACTCGATAAAAAAAAAAAAAAAAAAAAAAAAAAACACTAAACATATTTTCTAAATATGTTAATATATAGAAAATTTAAAGATTATCATTTTACAATTGTCTTAATATGTTTATGAGATAAATCAAAAAATTAAAAAAAAAAAAAAAAAAAAACTACGAAACATTTTTTTTCTGTGTACTTGAGTGACATTTTGTCCTTAGGCTCTTTCTGAATATTTAACTTTAAGTGACAGTTCACGCTTTTATGGCACAGTTTAATGAATAGTGAAATATAATTCATTTTATAAATACTAAGTATTATCTCATAATAAAAAAAAAGAAAAAAAAAATATTTGACGTTATTATTATTTTAGTAAAATAAGATATAAAAAGGTGAGAGGAAAAAACACCATATTTTAATTTTATTACTTTTACATTTAATTACAAAAAAGTTATTTTTCATAATTTAATACTCTTTTTGCGTAATATAACCATCACAATAGTCAAGAAATGTATACTGTAAATATAATTAAATTTTACACATAGACAACAAGTAGATCGAAAAATTTATGCAAGTTTTCGGGAAAGATCTTTATACTTAGTTTCAAACTTGTCAGTTTATGAAAATATTTCAAAAAATGCATAAAATAATTATCAAGTGCCTCGGTGAATTTATTTGGATTCTCATTTAAAAGTGAAACAGTTTATCTATCGATAAAGGTTTTTGAAATATAATTTTAAAATGCTTATTTCTTAATCAGATTTCATAATCAGCTCTCGATATTTTGGAGTAGCGCTTGAAATAAACATTACATACGAATGTTTTGTTAAAGAAGAAGTTTACAACAATTGCCTACTTAAATGGATTTATAACAAATTTAATATATTTGTTCGCTTTCTTTAATTTCCCATAATTTTAAACTAAATAATTTCTGTATCTATTTTTATATAAAACTTTCATATTAAACCTGTTAGAACTGCTAAAACCAACTAGTACATTCGCGATGTTTTGCTAGCTTATGTCTTTATATCGTTTTTATGTAGACTAGTGAAACTGAAAAAGATTTGTATTAAACGAATGATCCAGGATGCTGAATTAAATGAATTTCCAGATTTTTTTTTTCAACTTTTTATTTTAGTAATATTATTGATAGTTTTTTAAAAGTATTTTTCAGAAATTAACTATGAGGAAAATTATAATTTGCAATTAATGGTTGAAAAAAAATGAATGATATATATAAAAAAATTACCGAAAAATAGCAATAATGAATATCCGCTTAGTTTGATATAAAATATCAGTTGCTTAAAAAAATAAAAATAAAATAAATAAATAAATACATAATAGATAACTGCTTTGTCTTAAATCTTTGTCTTAACCATCTTTGTCTTAAATCTATAATCGTACAGATAATTTACATAGCAAACATTTTAAGTGACATTTTATAGGTTTTTAAATAGATGTATCGGTACTAAAACGTTTGTACCGCGTTAAATCAAATTTTTCTTCCTATAGCTGGAACCGTATCTTTACCAGAAACTACCTTTATTTGACGCCATTACTCACAAAATAGAACAAAATAATATTAACACATTTTTATAGCTTACAGTTGCAAGTGCTACGATACTGAAATTCGATTCCCTCCGTCAGTGGCCGAGAAACTTTGCTGTCGAAGCTGGTGGACGGAATGTGCCGGATTCAAGCACAAGTTGTGTTCGACAATCTGGCCGTTCGGATTTTTCCATGTCTTTCTCTAAAATTTGCGCACATATGAGCTACATCTTCTTATACACACACTGACATAGGGCATTCCACACAGGCATAGGACCTTCGTGTATTGTAGTCACTCGGCTTTACTTCTAAACCAACAGCTGAAACTCAATTCATTGTAGTACAGAAGACTTATTACAATGTATTATAAAATATTATTAACATGTAGGATTTTAATTATTAATTATGTGACATCTAAAATATGCAACTGTTGAAGTAATTGCAAAACACAATACTAATTGGTGATCCAATTATTAGAAATATAATTAAAATTTTACTTTAAATGTTCTGTTACAACTTTGTATAAATATTCACTAGCATACTTTGTTATACTTGATTTGTAAAGTTTTTAAATATTTTATTTATATTTTCATACATTATTATATTAATATAATATTTTTTATAAATATTTTTATAATGTGTGTATTTGGAACTATGATCAATCCATGTTTAATATTTCATATATATGTTTCATATATCATATATTATATGTCATAATATATTTTTCATTTTTTATAAATATTTTTGTAATGTGTGTATTTGGAACCATAACCAACCTATGTTTAATATAGGACATTTTAAAGGCTATAAATAAAATAAGTAAAATGATTAAAATTCTTTATGTAACAGATGTATATGATAAACGATTATAAAAATCTTTTTCTTTGTGTTATAGGAAGTTAAATTTCATAACCTTAAAAGTTATTTTTTAAGATATAACGGTACGTGTAGATGCATACGTCAACTGCTAAATAAGATAAGAATTTGGATATTTAAAAAAAAGTTTGAATATCTAATTTAGGATTGCATTATCTTTCATAATTTTATTGAAATATTTCTAGCTTTTTAAGTAAATTGGATGATAATAATTTATAAAATATGAAGTAAGTTTTACTCATTGTTGCAAATTTACACACATTATATAACAATTAATTTATTCAAGCAAATGTACAATTTAAAAGTGATAATATGTACAGTCGGTAACAAAGGTGTCCGAACACTAGCAAAAATTCCTATGTAAAAAAAGTACACTTCATACGGTTTTGTTAAATAAATCCTTATCGAATCACGTTTTTACGCTGACTAAGAACAGGATTTGACAAGGATTTATTTAACAAAACCGTATGTAGTGTACTTTTTTTACATAGGAATTTTTGCTAGTGTTCGGACACTTTTGTTACCGACTGTAACAAAAAATAGTCTATTAACAAAAAAAAAAAAAAAAAAAAAAAAAAAAGAAGTAAATGAATTAAATTTAAATTAAAGAATTTTATCTAAAGAAATAGTGCTTTTCAGGATTTATTTAAAGCTGGCATACTTTATGCAAAGTGGAAATTTACGGTATAATTGCTGAAATTTATTCATGCGAAATAAATAAAATGTTTCAAAATGATTAAATAAGCAAGTACGCATTGCTTAAATTGTAATATTTCTCGACTATAAAATGCCACTTAATGTGCTAAAAATATAAAACTAATACACATTGTAAAAATAACATATAAATTTATTAACAAGATACATTTGTCAGTTTAACCCTTCTTTCAACATAAATAGAATGTTCCGATTTAGTCTTTCCATACAGAAATCTTTATGTTATTTTAACAGCAATTTTTTGTGATTAAAAAAAAAAAAAGTGTTTTGAAATACCTGTAATGAAAAATTTTGGAACTTTCATCCCTAATAGTACTTTTCTATGGAATACAATGCTAAGTTTTATCAATATTTGGATTAAAAATTTACCCACCTAACTAAAATTAATTGCACTAATTAAATGAAATGATTAAAAAAATAATATATTCGCATCGACTTAAAAAACAACCTTCAGATTTCAAGCATAAAGTTTGCTGCTACTTTCCATTTTTCTACTTCATTCAACGTTAGAATAAAAGAATTTTTCTTTCGTGAATATTAGTACAAACCGATCCAAAGTTTACTGGCCCTATATTACGGGATACGAAAGGCAAAACAATCGAAGTCTTTATAGAATATCTTCACATAGAACGTGAATTCGTGCCATTTTCCTCTTGAAAAATCCAATTTAAAGCTATTTATCTAATGACAACGTAGCCAAAACTAGCCCGAGCTTAATAACAAATTGCTCCCGCTTTTCTTTCTTTTCAAGTTTCGCTATATATGACAGACTTTTTTACGCTTCTTTTGCAACGTTAATTTATCACAGGTTTTAATTGGGCATAAGTGAAGAACTCAATTAGAAACGCTTTTGCGACACTGTAGCAAAATACTTTATAATTTTCTGGCAACTGTTTTGATTATTTTTCTAAAAAAAGTTAATTATGTAAAATATTTATCCAAACAACTCTAAATGCTTTAGTTAATCTAAGATCGGTTATTTTTAAAAACTTTTGCGCTGTTTAAAATTGCAAATGAGATATTAATAAATAGTTTGTCAAACGACGTTTTTAGTACTTTTATAGCCCTTGACGATAATGTTATTTTTATTAAAATAACAATATCGTCATGAATGTTTCGACACTTTTCATTATTAAAGTGTGATGAACTGTTATTAAAAATAAATAAATAAAGCTGCACTTTCGAAAATATTTTATTATTAAAATAAAGAAATTCGCAAATTTAACGGCCTTCAAAAGCAAAAATTAAAATAATGATTAAATATGAAATTATGAGAATAGAAATGGTATTAAAAATAATCTCTAGTTCTTCTGACATTTTAAAGCATGTCGTTATTTTACTTTTTTTAAGTCATTTGTACTGTGATTCTTTTTAATTCAGGTAATTTTCCTAATAAGATGGCTTAAAAGAAATATATATATATATATATATATATATAACTTTTAGAAACAAAATTGGAAGTTATATTTCGCTGTTTTTTATCGATATATTTTCTCTTACGAAGTCTTCAAAATAATGCACAAACTTTAATCATGATCAATTTTTGTAATTTTAATAAATATATTGAATTGATGTTGGGCTCAAAGAATACACTTCGACAGTTCGAAAGATGATAATGTATATATAAAAATGTAAATCATCTTTTAAGCGCATATGGCATTTTCAAAACAAATTATTTTTATCGTATACGTAGAAAGAGCCATCAGCTATCTAAATTTTAGGAACAAGGTTTACACTATCCCTTTATAATGTGACATTATTCACATCTATTCCCTTTCCGATAGCCTACAAAATCCATTTTTGTTTTTAATTTAATATATATATATATATAGCATACAAATCTAATTCATTAATATTCTACAAATTTTCACTCATATAAAAGACCATTTCACAGCGAGCCATTCTTACGGAATTCAGTTTAAGAATTGAGCCCTTCATAATAATGATAGCATGCATTGTCACGAGTTTTCGATGACATTCTTGACATTCTCATTCATTTCATCTTTAATAACGAGAGTTACTATTGCACCAAAAGCGGATGATATCATTTATCGAATGAGAATAATTAGGAACTCGAACAAACGAAACCTGCATTTTCTCGATCAATAAATACTACCATGTGAATGTTGTATTAGTCACCAATCTTGTAGGTGTTGAACAGTAGCCAAATTACTGTTCATCTACACACGTATGGGTCTTTCTAGTTTCGCTTCCACCGCGATCTTACAAATTCCTCTGTTTAATGAATTACTTTATTGAGTTGGAGGCAATGAAATACATAAATCATTGCTTGGATTATATACATTAATATTTGCGCTTGAATTGTGACGAAGATAAGGAAAAATGTAGAGAAATAGTTGGCTATAATTATGCTGGAAGGATATGAATTTAGTATTATATCATATAAACTCAAAATTATTTAATGACTAGTTGATTGTGCATAAAAAATATCCCAGAGCGTTTTATTATTATTAGAAAAAATGAATTATTTCATAATAAAAGAAGGTTAAATTTTGTTTTAAAACATCTCACATTACGAAATATCATTCATGTTTTTGCGAAGGAGAAATAAATGTACGGCAGGAATATTACTATATAATAATAATAATTCATTATTATATTGATCAAATTCCAGAAAAGAAGATTTGAATTAGCAAGATATCATTAAACATTTATGTATGAAAGTGTTGCATTATACAAAGAAAATGATACTGATATATAAGATTTACGTCAGCATGAAGACGCAGCTACAGTTGCTGCCGAATCATTAATAAATAACACACATAGACGGCAAAATTTTCGTTTAAAATATTTTAATATAAAGAAAAGATCAATTTATATTAAAAAAAAATGGAAACAAATATATATTTTGATATTTCCAAAATTTCGGTGAAAAAAAAAATTTTAATCGAAATTCTTTGAACTCAATTTTTGTTATTTGTTTGCTAAACATCAACGATAGCTCAATAGTAGATTTTAAGATTTTTTTTTCCTACCGTCATGGTTCTCTATAATTGCAACTTCGAGTCTGCTGTACTGCGTTACTTATTTCATAATGCATCCCTTTTTTTTCTTGAAGAATGGTTGTTCTTATTTATTTTCATGTGAAACAATTGTTAAATGTCTTATTTAATAATTATTTTTTTTTTGCATATTTTATAGTATTTGCTTGCTCTATTCGTCTTCAACACCAGTTTTTCATCGCATTTTATTGAATTTATACATTTAATATAGCATAAATTATACATTTAAATAATTATATTCCCCAAAATTAATTTTTTCGCTATTGTGGGAAATAATATTAAAGAACAGAAACAAATTACAGTTTATGTTTAGAATATCTAAAAATTGAGATACTTACGCTGTTTCTAGATAAGCGTTACTTTGCGTTGTAGGATTTAAGGTCGACTGTTTAAATTTGGAATCTAGGTCGGAATCCACATTCCGTGGAATGCATTTCTAAAGGGTCTTAGTCTGTTTTCATGGCAGTTTCGGAGAAAATTACGAAAAATTTAAAACGGCCAAGGAAAACTCTACACGAGCTCGGCCTGAGTTCGAGCCCGACATCTCCTTTCTACCAAATTTGTAAGCTGAACTTCTCAGCCACTGGTAGGACGTGTTCGGATAAACATTTATAAACATAACAGAAATATTTATAAGAAGATGTAAATTTATCTATAAATTTATATCTTTGTACCACTAAATCATAACCTAATTTTTGTGTAAACTTGTTACATATATATATATATTATTTTTTTAAATTGCAGAAGGAGGAATGTATAGGTAAATAGTTGTTCTATTAAACATAATTAATTCTGGCTATAAATAAGTTTAGTTGTATTATATAATAATTTTTTTTTTAAATAAATAAACAATGTGATCTTGAAATAATGTGATTTTGATTAGATACTTAATTTTTTTCTATTTATTTATTTTAGATAAAAATTGTAAGTTAGTTATAAGTTACTTAAAATTTTACCATGAAACACCTAGCACTTAATAACATTTACTAATATTTTGTAGAAAACCAGAAAGATGAAACATAAATTATTTTAAAAATGTATTTCAATTTCTCTTTATTTTTCAACAATAATTATTGAAGAGCAATAATTAAGTTTCTTGTTAAAGCAGACTACACGCTTTGATTGATAACACTAGTAATTTGAATTTTTTAAATTAATCTACTATCAATTTAAGGCACCACTAATTATTTTTCGAATCATTTAAATTAACATGAAATGTATACTTACGTCGTTTAGCATGTTGCTGTACATTAAGAATTTAAAGAACCATTTTAGATTTATTAAGCTTCTTACTGATATTAACATTTTAAGAGTCAACGACTAATTGAATTATGTTATGTGATATTACAGATACTATTGCTATGAAAAGGAATTTTCTGTAATTTTGAATCGAATTTTGCTTTACTTTTGAGAATATATGTTTTACTATCGCTCTTCTTACTGTTTAAAAATTTCATTTAAAAATTTTAGCAACAGTATATGGCAAGCACCGTTTATTCATCTTACTTTTTTTTCGGAAAAAGGTATCAGTTTTTGACTGAAATAAGTTATCTAAATTCAATTAACAAATAAAAAAAGTGCAAACAAATTAGGCCTGATGATTATAATTAAACTTGGACAACTCAGAGCACTTTTTAGCTGTAATTAAAATGCAGTTTGAGTCGAAAACTGCTAGATAGACATTTCAAAGACTCTGCAAACAAACACACACACACACACAGAAAAAAAAGAAAGAGAAGTTTAAAAAAAAAATTAATTTTAATAATATAATTAAAAATTAACGTTACAAAATTAAAAATTATTTATTTGACAGATTACAGTCAGAACGCATGGAAAAATTTGTAATAAATAACTGTTGTCTATTTTAACATTGTAGTATTTAAATATGTTTTTAGATTTTGAGGCAGTATAAAAATGACAGTATAAAAATGATAACTTTGGCACTACAAGTGAAGGACCGTATAACGTTGCATGTGAGGGCAGACTGTCAATCAGCTGTTGAACACACTATTAATCGGATTTATGATTTACAGTTTAATGGTGGGACCCACACTGAACAATATATTTACATAGCTAAACAGTTTGTAAAAAATAAGTCCATAATAATAAATAAAGATGTTTGTATTGGAATTTATAGTTTGTTTGTATTTCGATGTACTGCGACCGCAAAAGGATTTTCTTTTCTTCTTCTTCTTCTTCTTCTTCTTCTTTTTTTTTTTTTTTTTTTTTTTTTTTTTCAAGATTCCTTTAGCTCATCCTTTGAATTATCCATCGACAAATTTTTGACTGAACCTGTATTTTAAGTTACAGCTATACAGTTCTTTAAATAGGGCAAGTTTAATTACGATCATGCTGTATTTGTTTTCTTATATGAGATATATATTTATCTTGTTTGACATATTGATAGCCATTTATAAAACTGTACTTTTGTAATAATGTGTTTATAGCGATGAATTGTTTGAGGGAATTAGTGTTATGTTTTTTTCCCCCTGTATATCTAATATCTTTTTTCGCTAATAATGACATAATCTTTGTCTCATATTAAAAAGAATCGTCATTAAAAAATATGTTCGCATTTGTGTGAGTTAAAATAAAAAAGGACTATAAATAGAAATATGTATCATGGGAGTTTTGCTTAACAATCAATAAAAGTTTCTTCTACTAATGGTCATACGTTAATTAGCAAAAACTTAGAGTACGTTGAAGAATAATTCGGATTAGGGTATTTTTTCATACAAAGGAAATATGTAATTTTTTATACCTCATTACAGTATTAATGACATAGTAACAATACGAATAGTAAAAATATGTATACATAAATAGCATGTATAAGTGCATATGTACTGAAATTACCATGTTAAGAAAAGTAAGTTAATTTAATTAGTATTTGATAATTTGTATTTTCAAAAAGTTTTTCTTCACGATAAAATAATCGACTTAAATATATATATACATTTGTGAGTATTGCAATGTAAAATAGAAATAAAAACTTATGTCTTGAGAATATTGTAATCAATAATAGTTGTTGCTGATCAAATACAAATTTCCTGTAATCTTTTGTAAAAGAATTTACGAAAAAGTTTTTCTTTTCGAAAAAAAAAAAAAAAAAAAAAAAAAAAAAAAAAAATCCATTCATTATATATTGGTGTTGCATTGCTAAAATATAATTTTGGCGACGATAGAATATCATGCACTAAAATTTCAAATTAAATACTAAAGTATTTAACGTTTGATAAAGTGTAAATATTGAATGAAATATAACTTTATTCATTATGAAGACTTCTATATTTCTGGATGTTAATTTTTATGAATATGATATAAATATGATACGCAATATTATTTCTTACAATAACATGAGATTATTTAAATATATTTAAATAACATAATGCCACTTTAAAATTAAACTATAGTAAGGCCCAGAATGTAGCATTTATTAAAATAGATTTAAAAAGTACTAAATTCATTTTTAAAACACAAACAATATTACTAAAATTTTTGGATTCATTTTTGTACTGAAAAAGATTTTAGTAATAAAGACGGTCTCGACATAAGTCCAAAATGTCGATTTGTATTTCTTTATCTCAAATAATTGATTTTAATATTTTTAAAAAAATATTTTTTAAAATGTCCCATACTATACATTCTTATAGTTATTTTGTCTTATAATTTTAACTATTGTATCGGAAAATTATTTTTACTCATTTTGCTTGATAATTTAATCTTAAGTTTTAGAAATTGATTACAATCTTTAATTTGTGTTCGAAATTTATATTTAAATTTTCTGCAGTAAAAAAAAAAAAAAAATACCCAAATTATTTTTATTTTTATTTTTATTATTAATATTTTCATTATAGTTACTATTATTTTTCTTTTGTAGGATTACCACTGCCATCAGCAGTTTTGCAATATGATTGCTATTTTTTTCAACACCAAATATCTTTTTTTTTAAAATTAATTCATCATTTTTTTTAAACCTTTCTTTAAATTGCCATCAGCATTCTTTCAATTTTTTTTTCTCTACGAATTCTTGAATACAAAATCTTTTTGGTCCATCTATATCGATATCATATTTATCGATTATTTCATGGTTAGCTCAGTCTTAACACCTAAGGGAGTTTTTGATGAATTTATTGCCACTAGAAACGTTAAATGTTTTTTTTTTTCCGTTTCTTAAAGCATTTATAAAATGGATAAATAGTAGCTTACGCTCAATTACCTGATTAAAATTTGCAACGCATGTGTAATCTATTTGAGAAACATTTTTATGCGTATGAAATATGTTAATGGTGTGAACTTAAATTTAATTGCAATTTTAATTGAAATTAAATAATTCTTTTGCTTAACAAAACTATAATTTTATACATCTGTTTGTTAACATTTTCCCTAGTTTACTTTAGAGCTGATATTAGCGAAATGTAATTATTTACGGACTGTACGTGAAGTGCTTCAATTTATGTTACAGTCATATTCGATATTATATGCAAATTCTTATTTCACGTTAATTAGAATTTAGACACGACTTAAATTCTTAATTTAGCTTATTAAATGACCATTCAAATTCATATTTGATACATTGATATGTTCAGTTATAAAAATACTTTATTTATTACACAGAAAACGTGAATAACATAATTACAAATTTATGAAGATGATTAATATAAAACTATTATTTAAAAATATGTATTATATAAACAAATTCATATTGAAAATGCAACATATTATGTAAAATGTAAATGAACGTATAAAATGTACTTTAAAATATCTAAATTTCATGACGACTTAATATTTCACAGAATATATTTCAAATATTTAATGTACCTCAAACAGTCTTTACCTGTGGCAACAAACAGAAATTTCAGATTGATTAAAATGGTTATAGAATTTGCCATTTTGCCATAAAGTTAGAATGATGTTTTAATAAATATTAATCCTTTAAGTGTTAGTAGTTTTTAACATACCCGGATAATGATTCACAAAATTAATACTATGCACAATACAAGTATGAAAATTTCATACTATATATTGCGTATATTTATTCTTCTTATTCTCTCTCTCTCTCTCTATATATATATATATATATATATATGTATGTATTTAAAAATTTAGTCACACTAGCTGTTTACTTTGACTATGCAAAACGAAAACACTCAGACACAATCAGTGGGCTTTTCATTTCACACACACAGAGACACAAAGAGGAACAAAATAACATTTTAGCTTACATCATTACATAATTATGTGTACACATACAAATAATATACCAAAAAAGTAAACAAAAGTTATTTGTACACGTGCAAATAACATACATAAATTACGCTTGTAAAAGAATGAACTGATGCAAAAGAAATTACTTATTATTTAATAAAATTCAGTTTTTGAAAATGAATTTTATTTAGACTCCGATGTCGACGACCAGAAAAATATTGTTCTCCTAGCTTAAAACCGCCAGAATAATATCATGCGATAAATATTTAATTTTAACATAATTAATTTCTCTTTAATCAAAAAGAAATAGATAATAATAAATAGAAAATAAAGTATTACCAAAGGATTTTCTTTGTATTTTTATTAAGTGATGTTACAATGCTAAATATTTTTCTCATATTTCTTATCTTCAAGACATTCTGTATACTTTCCTCGAGTCCTGCAAAGCCCCTTACAAAGTTATTCCTCGTAGATGCATTTGGAAAGTGCAAAATAATAATAATAATTTGATGCATAAGTTCGTCAACAAAACTATCATTTCCTGTTAAAGATACTGCGTATTAATTAACTACAGATGATTAGTTGACATGATTTGAAAAAGAAAAATCTGGTATGTAAAAAGCCCCAGACTTTCATTACCCACTAATACACTAATTATATACCCTTTTTGGAAAGAGTGTGGTCCAAAGGCATCAAATTAATTTAACAAATTAGACACGTAGCAATTTTCCTGTAATATCAAACTAATGCATATGTCTTGAAGACATACAAAAGAAAATTTACATAGTGAGTAAAAAAAAAAAAAAAAAAAGAAAAGAAAAAAAAAAAAAAAGTTGGCCGTTTTTTGAAACATCTAAAACGGATCCACCAAAACAGGATGCCTGTATATTTTCCTGTAGTAAACAAGTAATGCATTCGAAAGGACATTTAAGAAGGGGTTTATGTAGCAAATTTCAAGAAAAAAATGAGAGTCGTTTTTGAGACACAGGCTTTCTGTTCCATTTTCGATTTTCATCAAAACCTAGCAAACTCATTTGTTGAGCTGAATCTATCACTTACATAGGAGATAATATCCGAAAGAAAGCTGATAGGGCGAGTTTGAAGAAAATCGTGGAAACCGTTTTTAAAGGAACATACTTACGAGACTTAAAATTGACCTACTTTACAGAAAATCTATCAATTTTCCTGAACAAACCAACTAATACAGCGCAGCTAAAAGGTGTAATCTTGAAGAAAATCGCTAGAACCAGTTTTGCGGTATGGACTTATGGTCATACTTCTGTTTTTCCAATTTTGTCCAAAACTTTAAAAATTTATCTGCACACTGGATCTGTTTAATAATTGAGATTCGTCGTTGTATCTTTATTCGTTTTGGAGATATGGTAGTTAAAATTCCTCATACACGTACATGCGCACACACACAAACACATACATACACACGTACACACTGATCAATAGCCAAAAAGCAACTTTTTGGACTCAGAAGACCTTAAAACGTGTAAATCAGTGAAATCACTGATCGAAATATTTGATCGAATTCAATACTTCTTTTACCTACGATAGCTGGATTATAGAAGTAAAAAAGTTGTTTAATTATACATTGTCACAAAACTTTTCGAGTTTTTGCTAGATGACATCAAAATATTTGAAAATATTTTTTTTACCCCCCCCCCCCAACCCGTCATCTTTTTTGTTACAATACTTATTAATTAAAAGAATAAAATACTCCCAACAAATTTCAGTGAATTTCGATTATATATTAATATCTCCATGGTGAAGCACAACCTCTATAGCGTACAACTCTACATTCAGGTTATAAATTCAACCGATAAATAATATTGTTTTATTTGAATGTAATTAAAATTTTCTAAACGTATTTAATATAGAATAATTATTTGAAATTTAATTTTAGCTTAACTGTACAGTTGAGATTTCGCTGTAATATTCTTCGCATTCTGATATTGCTAAATAAAAAACGGGCCGCGGTAGCCCAGTCGGTAGAGCGCCGGCCTCGTAATTGGAAGATTGCGGGTTCGGTACTCGAGCCGGCCAAAGACCGTCGTGTAAACTCATGGCGGCTGGTGCACGTAAAATCTGTCGTAGCCGCAATGTCCTCCATGTCCCCATCAAAAATTATACCTCTGGGGGTCACCGAAGCGGAAGAGCCATCCCTTCCGTGGAGGATCAAAATTGTGATGGCATGTCTCCAGACCACCTCTAGGGGTGTGTCCCAGACCGTCGCCAATTGACCATCTGCGCAGTACTAGTGCGACGTTAAACCCAACCATCCATCTATCCTAAATAAAAAATAAACACTAAGAAATTTCTTTTATATTCAATTGTTCTTTCCCAATAAACAAAGTTCAGAATTAATATCGATCGAAACTATTAAATTCTCCAAAATTTATTGGCATCAAAGTGATCTATCATCTTAGAAATGGTTCCAGTAGTTCCAATAAGCTAGTTTTTTTAAGTTGTTGTTTTGTAAATAAATACCTTAGAGGATAGAAAGTTTACGGAATATATGGAACAATTACCAGAATATATTTAATTTTTACAATAATTTCAGCTGTACTAGATTTTTTTTTTTAATAGTGTACGTAAATTTCTTTTCCCGTCCTCAAAAATAAATGATCCAATAAATAAAAATTGATCACACACGTTAATACACTAAACATCCTCATTCTTAACATTTTTTTTTAAAAATAAATACATGAAATAAGATTTTGCCACGGCTGTAAATTTCTAACTGCGCAACTACAAAAAAAAAAAAAAAAAAAAAAAAAAAAGAAGAAGAAATATGAAGAAAAAAATGCTACTCCAGAATCACTCCTAATAATAGGAAAAAAAAAAAAAAAAAAAAAAAAACGATCTGTCTTAAACTAAGACCAAAAAAAAAAAAAAAAAACCCTTACCAATTCTTGTCATTTACATTTTTTTTTTTTTATCATAAAAATAAATCTGATTACTTACATTAGCTACCATCTGAAGTACAAACATTCTTTATTTCTCTAGAAAAAATGAAGCGCATACACAGAAAAAAAAAAAAAAAAAAAAAACTTGTTTTTGTCCGTAGAAATTTATCTGACATGCATATGTGTAATGTTGTGGAATATTGTATCTTCCACAAAATCTAACGTCTTGGACATATCTCTGTAAAAAGGATGGTTTTCTCTCCGTAAATAAAAATGCAAGTATGTAAATACGCTAAAAAGTCTTCGAGATGTTTAGCTGATAAATGTCATACTATTTTTTTCAATTTTACTGTCGTAAAGCAAATAACAGAAACAGAAAAATATTTTAAGTTTTGTCGAATAATGTATATAGCTACTAAATTTAGAATCAGGATTTTATGCTCCAGGATTTCCATTTACTGATATAAAATCTCTTCTCTTTGTTTGAATATTAACTTTTTTACTGAGTATTTTTTTTTTTTTATAGAAAGACTAAAAAAAAAAAAAAAAAAAAAAAAAAAAAAAAAAAAAAAGGTTTTCATTTCTTTTTAGACAAATAAAAAAGGATTTAAAGTATAAGAAAAAAGCACTTTTGTTTTTGCTACATATTAGTTAGCTAAATTTTTATTTAGTAATTTACAGTGCATCTCATAAATATAGAGATAGGTGATTTTTTTTTAAATAAAAGTTCAAAAAATGAAGCAATAATCACGGAAAAAATTATAAGCATATAAAATCAGAATATAAGTGTGGTGTATTACAACAATGATATATAGTATAGGTTTTACAGAATTTGTGGGAAAAAAAACATGAAAGAACAATCATGCAGTACGCATTGATCATTAACACTTTCCAACGGTAGGTACTTGTATCGTATAACTTTGAAGATTCTTTGCCTTACGTTATCACGTAGGAGACAGACAGAAGGTCTGAAAAGTACGCAGACTAACAAATGAAATTTAAAACGACTCTTAAACATCGTTCGAAAGTGTTAAAAAGAAAATCTAGCCGTTAGATGATAAATGCAACCCTTAATGTATCTGAATATTTTAGTGTAGCCCAGTAAATCTGAAGGTTAATCCTATGATAGTCTATACAAAACATTATTTTAGAATATTAAAAATACATGTGAATTTCTTTATGATTTTTACAGTAGAAAGTTATTTAAATATGATTTTTAAAGATGTCTGCCCTAAAAATAAACGCATTCGCATTCGCTTTTTTTTTGGTTGTCCCTGAACACGAACTAGTTGTATAGGACCTATTAATGTCATTTTAAATAGGGAAATACTATGGGAAATACTATTTAAAATAGGGAATTCACTATGGAATAAATAACATTCCATAGTGAACTTCATTAATATATATATATTAAACGCTGAAAATATTTACGGACGCTGAAGACGGGTGACAGAGAGATAGAAAGATAGACAATCGGAAGGACAGATAAACAAATCAAGATCATATTTACGCTTAAAAATTGAGAGAAAGTGTGAAAATTTGAACACCAGTACAAACTTCTCGTGCAAATACTTCCCAAAGGTTTTCAATTGGATTTTGATCTGGTCATGGCTGGCCATTTTATAACAATAACTTGATTCTGCATAAACCAAGCTTTTGTCTAGTAGGATGTGTGAATCGATGCACTGTCCTGTTGGGATTTCCAGTTTTCTCACCCTAAGATGTCTCCAACTGGAAGATTATTTTTGAGAACATTTTAATAATCCCCAGAGCAATGTCGATTATTACGAAAATTAATATCAGGAATATCCGTTGTTCTGTTGAAACATAAATCTTCCAGCACCATGAGAGAACCCCTCCTTTTTGTCGACCAAAGAGCTCATCAGGTTCTTGTCATAGATCATGAAAATAGTATGCCCAGCCATTGAGGCCAAACAAATGGAACATTTTCTAGTCACTGAAGAACCATTCACCCGTTCAACGACGAGAACCTTACGTGTTCTTTCGTTGACTAAAAAGAAGATGTTCTCTCATGGTGTCAGTCGCATTCTGTTTCAACAGAACAATGGTTATTGCTGATACTGCTTTTATTAATGGTCAACATTGCTCTAAAGGTTTTTTAAATTTACTGAAAAGCAATCTATTTCGAATTGAAAACTATCCTGGGGGAGGGGGAGACTGGAATTTTCAACAGGACGATGCGCTGATTCACACCTCCAACTCAACAAAACCTTGGTTAATGGAGAACCAAGTTACTGTTATCAACTGGCCAGCCATCAGTCCAGATCTAAATGCAATTGAAAACCTTTACGGAGTCCTTTCGCGAGGCGTGTTTGCCCATGGTCTTCAGTTTTCGATTAATCAGAAATTAAAGCAACAAGAAGAGTAGAGTTGGTACTTTTTACAGCCACACATTCTCCAAACTCTATTTCTAAGCATGCCTGATATGATTTTCAAGATGGATTTCAAAGGAATGGATTCAAAATTTGAAATTAAATCCAAATATTTGAAATATCTTTATATTTTTGAGGCAGAATAATTTCTTAATTATTATTATTTTTTAATACAAACTTCTACAAAACTGTACTATATTGCTTTGTTGTAATATACTTATATTCTGATTCCATATGCTTATAATTTTTTTTCGTGATTATTGCTTCATTTTTTGAACTATTATTTCAAAATATCTCCTGGGTTCTACATTTCTGAGAAGCAGTGTAATATTTTAATAGGTATTTAACAAAAACCTGCAATTAAAACAACACATTTCCTAACGTAAAATGTGAGTGTACCGTGATTTTTAATCTACTTGTCGATTAAAGCTTCATAAATTTATGAAATATTTTTCTAACTATAAATTTGAAACCAGAATTTTATGATATAGTGTAACCACGTTTCCTACGCCTAGCAGTGAGGACGAGTCGAAAATCTTGGAGGGTTTCCAAGTTGACCAACAGGTTTGAATTTAGTAAGCATCCAGTCATTCGGTATTCCCTTATCGCTTATTTTCTCTCAACGAAAACCTTGTCTCCCCTATTTTACTAGTGGACTCGTTGAATCCGCACTTGCGCAGAGGCTTCCATGGTCGCAAGAAATGTAGTTAAAGAGTACCTCTGTTTTTTTATTTTATTTTATTTATTTATTTATTTGTATAAAAGAAATCATTCTTGTTACTAGAAAAGAAAATTTTTTAATAATTGGTATTTAAAAAAAAAAAAAAAAATTCGACGCTAAACGAAGAAACATTCAATCACGGATGTATTTAGGATAGAAAATGTGCGGTCGTGCGTAAGTAAATAAATAATTTTATGAATAAGTAAATTAACAGGTAAGTCTATGGGTAAGTAAATAAATAAGTAACCTAGTTAGTGAGTAATTAAGCAAATAAGTTTGTGATTAAGAAATACTTAACTGTTTGTGTGAAAGTAAGTATGTGAGTAAGTAAGCAGGTATGTATATGTGTAAGTAAGCAAGTAAGTAATTAAGTGTATGCGTAAGTAAATAAGTAAGTAAATAAATGGGTAAGTAAGCGAGTAAGTAAGTGAGTAAATAAATTAGTAAGAAAATAAGAAATTAAGCAAGTAAGTGAATGCGTAATTGAATATACAAGTATGTGTGTGTGCATGAATAGTTGCTTTAATAATAGCGATAGGTTTAGCAATAGTGAATATAACATATTTTTTTTTCTTTTGTAAGTCTGCTTTGCTACGTTCAGTCTACACATTTTTTCTGTAGTTATTTCAAAGTGTTCCAACTCAAAAACATTTCCATGTTCAGGGATGCGAATTCGGCGTAGTACTCATACAACTGTTAAGAAAATCAAATACACTTCTTATTTAAACTAGGATTTTTTTTTAAAGAAACATTTTTTTCATAGATAGTGGTATGAAATTTGCGGCAAATTCCCATCCCTGATATTAAAATTTGTTTTAAATTATTCTAATGACTGAATATACAAACAAAAGTAATATAAAATAAAAATATTTACCTTTTTAAATATTTTTTCATTATATCATGTTGGAAAACTTTCTTTTTTATATAGATGTTTAATATTTCAAGAGTAATTTTTTAACTTTGCTAAAATTTAATTATGAAATTTCATGATTACTATTTATTTATTTTTATTATTATTATTATTATAATTATTATTTTTTTAGAATTTTCGTAGCGTGTAAAATTTTGAAAAATAAAAGAAATAATGTCTGCAGCCCATTTATTTTGTTTCCTATAAATTTATGATTAACATAATTATTATTTTCCCCAAATTTTAATTATCTAAATTTTGAAATTTTAAGAAATATAATATGAAATAAACATATTTGGTATATTTGTGTATTATTCTTTTTTCTTTGCTGCCTGTTAGTTAACATTTTTTTAAAAATTGAAATACAAGGGTTCATACAAAAAATATTACAAGCAGCAGCATTTGAAACGTAATAATTGTGGAGGGATTTTTTTTGCTTCAGATTGGAGATAGATGGTGTACGTTATTTAACAGCAGTTTTGTGGGTAGGTAGTGTAAGTCCTCAAACGCACCAGAATCATTGAATGGCATTTGGAAAAGTGATCTCGTTTGAAGGGGCTAGACATGGCTCCTTTTTTTTGTAGGCAAAAAATGTATTTGAATACCAAAATATGGTGTCATCTTCCTACATGAGAAAACTGACCAATACTGCTTGCCAAACTGAAAAAATGCTGAAAACGGTTCAGTGGGAAGTCTTGTACCTCCTCCATATTGTGCAGATTTGGCTCTCAGTCACTTTTTCCTTTTTCCGAAATTGAAGGAACACTTATCTAATACAATGAAGACAGTGAAATGAAAACAACTTCTGAAAACTGGCTTAATCGGCAAGGACGTGATTTTTACCACACCGAGTTAAACAAACTGGTGCTGCGTTCAGATATATGCCTAAATAGTTTTAGTGATTACATGAAAATGTGATTCACAGGTATGTCTCTTTATTTCTTTTGTCATTTTATGTCTATGCTTAATAAATATTTTTTTAATACCTTTTACTTTTTATTTAGATCCGTCCTAATATAATTAAAAATCCTAAATCCATCCTAATACAATTATTTTAAATGAAATTTTGAACGTACACCTCTAAATTTAAAATACGACGTCCCATGATATTAATAAATTTGTATTTTTATACTTTGAAAAGTAGAAAAAATAATTTCTCTATTAATTTCTTTCCACTTTTTTAAATATTTATCTCTTTATATATATATATTTAATTATTCTTCTGCATAACAAAAAACGTTATTATTATTATTATTATTTTTTTTTTTAAGAAATTTTGAATAATAGGAATAAAAGTTTTTACTTTTTATATATTTTTAACAAAATTTTATATGTATCATTTTATTTAGTGTTTATTTAAAAGATAATATAATATAAAATGGCTGTATCGAAAATTAGTGTAAAATAAAATATAGTTTTAATTTTTGTGTTTCCCATATTAGGTATGTTAACTAGCACTGTTTTATTACGATAAATTAGTATTTAAAATATTTTAACCTTAATAAACTGTAAATTTATTATACGAAATCTCACGCAAATTTTATAATTATTTAAATCATAAAAAAGTACAATGTGTATACGAGCAAGATTCCCTTTTGCTATTAAAATGTAGTAAAACTTAAAGGTAAAGAAACATATTAAAAAGATTAATCAGGAAATATTGATTAATTGCGAAAATAAATAACATTTAATTTTGATAAATATTAGTATTTTAACGTATCTTATATATATAAAAAAAATAGTTGACTTCCTCTTACAAAATAAATCAGTTCGTGAAAGTAAATACAAGGTAAATTTTATTCAATAGTTGCTGAGAAATATACATTTCATTAAGCGTTCTCAAGACGCTGAGATTACAGGTAAACTGAATATGAATTAGCAAATAACTTTCTAAACTGGGCTTACGGAGATTTTCTCTTTTCATGTAAATGAAAAGAATGCAAAACTTGTAGAAGAAGTAAAAACTACTGTAAACTCTTAGATAATGCATTCTTTTCGGCTGTTTCTCGAAAATGTGCTGAAATTCCGCGGGGAAATGCGATGAATAGTCTCCATTTGCACCGATGTTCTGCAGAAATTGACGCGACAAGGTAAAGTACAATGAAGGAGGATTACTTAACAAAGGTGAATAGAAAAGAATATACGTATAACGTTTTGATCATAGGACGTTAGCACTTTTAAGGAGTTAATTTAACACTTCTGAATTCCCTTTGAAGTAAATATTTTCCTCTAGAGCAACAAATAACAATACTTCTCTAAATTCACAACTTAGATTGTTGTCTTGTGATACTTATTTTTATTTATTTATTTATTTATTTATTTTTTTTTTTTTTTTTAATGTTTGGAAAAGATTAGGGAAAAGGAAATTTTTATTCTTTCATTTAAATTAAAATATTTATAGTATGAAAAAAATCATCTCCGAATAGTATGAAAATTAAGTTTAGATGTACTACAGCTATGAAAGAATTTTTTTTTTTTCCTTCTACTGCAATTTCAATTTTGTTTTTTTAAACTCCACAAAGGCTATTTTTTTCGTTTCGTTGAATCTGGAAAAAACTTGCTTAATATGCATAGATTTCTATAGGGATTTGTTCTGCATTTTATCAATTGTTAAATTATTTTTACTTTGCTCAAATAAATAAATAAACTATATAAAATAAATAAATAAACAGAAAATTAAACAAATTTTGGACTTTCGGACATATTATACAATATACCCCTACGGAAAAAGATCATTAAATGCCTTTAGAATCACTCTTAAAATGTAAAATATAATTGTGGTAGAATTTTAAGACAGTTTAATCTTTTTTAATACTATCATTAATTATTTGAAACAATATTGAAAGTTGATGAAAATTATAATTTATTCCAGAATATAATTACAATTTTAAGTTGTGGAATTCGTTACAGGATTATTTATCTTTTTTGATATTCTAGAAATGAAGGTTTAATTGTTATGGAAGTATTTCTTTCTTTAGCGAATATTAAATAAATATCAATAAGTATAACCTATTGCTATTATTCTAACTCGATATTTAAAATTTTCATCACTATGAAGGATGATTTTTTAAACAACATCATAGTATTATTGAGATATTGTTGGAAAAAGGAGATTTTTTTTTTAACCATCACAATTATGGAATTATAGACGCTTTCAAGGAATCGCTGATTCATTTTGATTTTTTATCCTTTTACAAATAATATCACCTCCCTTTTACACACAGTATCACACTTTACTGAGATTTTATAAATATAAGTATCTTTTGATAATACCATCTATAAGAACTTTACATTTGGCAATTAAGGCTTTCCGTATTTAAAGCTGTAGTTGTTACTGAATCTTTGTGGGAGCTTGGACTTTTAGAGTAATTTGAAATTAAAGTGGGAGATAGTTGATTTGACCTTACTACTAACTTTATTCATAAAATCGCTACTATGCTGCTAAAACTACTGAACAACTATTCCTAATACAAATGTAGTTTTACGGTATATTCTAGAAAAATCTACGGATACAGAAGGGTTATGGTAAATAGCCATGATTATTTTATAGCCATTTAAATATTCTGCACCAGCAGAGATAGTGCATTACTTTTTTTACCTATTGAGTCTATAACAAATAAAAATCGATTTGAATCAAAAGTATACTTTGCCTTTCGTTAAACAGATGCAATTCGGAATTTCTCTAATTCGTAGAACTTGTTCAAAAGCGATGACAAACTCATTAGCCAAGTTTCCCTAATAGATAAAAATGAGGGGAACAGTGTTCACTCACTCCATTCAGTTATTTATTGAACGAGTACCAGGGGAACGTAGGGAAGAGTTCTCAATACTGCATCTTAAAAGAAAGTGGGTAATGAGGCTGCTTAAAAGAAAGCACTTAATTAAGTGCATAATGATGTTAAAGCTCTGAAGAAATTATGTACAGTTAGAAAGTTGACTGCAGCAACATTTGGGTTCATCTTCAATTTTATTTCTCAGTACAACTCATCAAATATAAATGTTACGTGAAGAACTGAAAGCAATTTTGTGTTTGAATATATGGATGCATAAAATTTAAATGAAATTGATAGAATTCCATTAGAATATTTTACTTCGCTTTGTTGTCTAGATGAACTAAATGTATTAAACATAAATACGATAAACATTACTTGCATTTACATGATTGAAAAGAGAAAAATATTTTGTAAGGTGCAACAAAATAATATAAAATTATAAAAATATTTTATAAGGTGAAATCTGCGCAATTTGAATAATGCATTTATAAGTAATGTTATCTTTTTTTAAGTAAGTGTCTGACTAGACGAATTTAAAAAGAATATGAAGACGTAAATGAACATTTGTACAAGCAAAAATACTTGTTGAATAGATAAAGAAAAAATAATGTCGGACAGCCTTTGTAAATCAATTTTAAAGGCAAAAAATATATAAAACGAAACTGCAGTTATTTTTAACCCATTATCATTATCATTGTTATTATTATCATTGTTATTATTATTATTGTTATTATTTTGCTTCTTTTGTGCGAAGAAAAAATTTTGAAAATAATGTTTTTAAATTTATTTTCTTTTCTCCTCTTCTTCTGCTTTTTTTAAGTTTTGTGCTACAGATACATGCTTAATAATTGAGTGTAAATTTATAGATAATATGCTTGGTTATATATGTATTTTATCAATAACTAAAACAATAAACATGTGGTAATTTATTTATTTATCATAAACTTAACAACGTAATTGGTACAAACTAGATGTTACTGAAATTACATTTAAATAAAAACCAACACAAATGGCTAAAGCTTCAAACAAATGAATGCATTACTATCATCTAAAGAACTTTATATCTGCATTAACATCTCTGAGGGCATAAAAATGGATAAAATTTTAAAATCTATGCATATAAATAATATATATAACATTTATCGTATATAAAAAATATTCTAATTTCAACTATTTGAAATTGTGGTATGAAATGACAATGCCTCTGATTATATATAATATCAATATCAAAGTCTCATTAGGAAAATAAGCCTGAAAATGCTTAACATATAACACACTTTACACATTAAAAAATGATATAAAATCACTCTTAAAACACGTATATAAACCTTTTTATTAAAATCAAACACAAAGCTTTTCACTATTATTAAAATTTTCAGGTGTTGTTAATTAACAGCAGAGTAGACAGCATTATATACTAGAGAAGTTCAATACAGTTACAGTTAAAAAATAAGTCTTGTAAAAATCACGAGTCATTTAAGATCACTAAGGTTACACAGCAAGTTCTGTAGAAAACGTTGACACAAAAAAATTTTCAGCACACCGGAACTGTCTTGTAGTGTAGTCATGTACTTTTTTTTTGGGGGGGGGGGAGGTCCAGCTCACAAAAAGTCGCACCAGAACTACATCCCAAGTAGCACAGGAACGTTCTGTGAACGTCTAATAACGGTTTCAATAGTTCAAACACCGTGTTTCGTGTCAAAAGAACGTTCTAAAACACGTTCAGAAATGGTATTATTTAGAACGTTCTGAAAATGTTTGATTTGTACCATCTATAAAACGTACAATTCTAGTTCTATATAGAACGTTCAAGTGTAACACCGTCATAACACGTTCTGTAACAGTGTAATTATAACGAATATGACAAAATGACTTTTTAGTACTATTGGTTGAGAAACTAGGTTAATCATGAAAATTTTTTACTTCAGTTTTTGATTTTTTTACACGTTTTCTGGCGTGAGGAATCCGGAAGTCAAAAGGTTGGTATGGTATCGGCACCTATTAGCGTAATAGCCCGTTAGTCCATGTACACGATATCTCAAGAACAAATGATTGCAGAGAGATCGGACCAGTTTTAAAATATCGCTTATGATATTGATAAGAATCCTATTGAGAGATTTGTAACATTCTAATTTAAAAACTTCGTAAGTTATTCGAAATTTATAATTTTTAGCTTGATAGAGAATAGAGCATTTTTTACATTTTCAGTTTAACGTTTTGTTAGCACGTCAGTAAAGAATGCTTTTCAAGAATCAGTAGCGGTGAGGTGAAAAAAAATTACAAAATTTTAAACTCATGGAAAAATTTTGTGAATTTTGTATTTCATGAATCAATGTATGGAATTCAACCAAACTTGTTACATAATTAGATCTTGCCCTAAATTGGAGGTTATTTAAATTTCATTTAGGATATATCGTCCGATAGATTGCGGTGCTATGTAATGAAACCCTCCATTTATGGGACGGCTATATCTCAGCTTCTATAGTGTACAATTGCATTAAACTTAATATATTGGTATATATCATTATAACCTCTGCTAATACAATTTGGATGTATACATTGTCCAACAGGTGGCGTTGTAATCTGCAATTTAATCATTTAACGGAAAGGCAATATTTTAACTCTTGTGATTTAACACTTAAATTTTGTGATACACTGAAGTTATAAGTGAAATCGATTTTATGTAAAGCTTTACTGGTACATTTTGGATGCACATCGGCCAACAGGTGGCGTGGCTATGTTGCAATGTAATCTCATAACGGAAACGGAAAATCTCAACTTCTGTGATTTATAAATGTTGTAAATTTGGTACGAGAAATTAATATTACGTAAAACTCTACAGATTGCCTTTGGGTGCATATTGGACGACAGGTGGCGCTGCCACGTTCCAATATTTTCCATTCACAGAAAGGCTATCTATCAGCTTCTGTAATATATATACTCACCAAACCTTCTGTGTGACATACATTTGATATACATTATTGATTCAATTTGGCTGTATAACGAGTAATAGTCAAACAGTTTTTTTTTAATTATTATTATTCATAGGACATTGTTTTTTCCCCTAGGAATAAGTATACGGGGATGGGGGAGGGGTGGATAAAAATTTTCACTATGAATATCTTTCAAAAGAATTCGATATCACCTTTAAAACGAATAATTGAACCATCGTTTTCAGATGATTTAAAACAAATTTACCTTTTTTTTTTTTTTTTTTCATTTGTCATAATAATAATAAACCCTTAGAAAAATAAATTTTCTAAGATCTTCTACATAGCATAAAAATGATTGTCTTCTGTCATGAAAATCTGCTAATCAAGGATGTTATTGAATAAATAATCTACTGCTTGATCAGCAAACTGCACAAGGTTCGGTCTGCATAGCATCAACATAATTGAAGAATGTGACAAAAATTTTCGCGCTTTAACTTAACGATAAGCAAGCATCTGCTATTACAGGAAGTCAAACGGTTTGGCAGTTTTATCGCTAATTTGGCTATTTTTTTCCTCTCTTTAATTATTGCTTATATTTTTCTTTCTTTTCTTTCTCTCATCCACAGATATGGATAAGAAAAATCCAAAATTTGACCCGAAAGTATTGTTTTTGGGTCAAATTTTGAAACTGATTTTTTGCAATATTTTTGCACATTTTGAGGTCCCCTGAATCCAAAAATCAGGTTTTTGTATTTGATCTGTGTGTGTGTGTGTTTGTGTATGCCTGTACGTGTATGCCAGTTATCAGCACATTTCAAAAACAAATAATTCCAGAATATGAAAACTTAGTATTCTACATTTGAATCATGTAAGGGGATGCTGCACTTAGCTTTTCCTTGAGATCAAGCAAATGCTTCGTGTACAGGGACGTCCAAGATAATTCAAATACATTAGGTATGTGAGCGAAATTTTTTTGCTATTTACAGTTTAATATCTGTAGCCTGTACTAAACAAAAATAAGTTAACATATATTTTTTTATATGCATAAAAGTATGTTTAGTGTAAAATATGGCATGAAAATCATTCCCCATTCATCTACAGGGCTACCTAGGAATGATAATTAATACTTCAAACCTACAGAGTAAACAAAGAAATTTTTTAAGTGGAAATTTTAACGCTTTTTTTCCCCTATAATTACACGTTTTGAGGTTCCCTGAATACTAAAATCAAATTTTTAATGGTTAATCTTTGTGTATGCCTGTTATCAGCTAATTTTAAAAGAAATATTTGCAGATAATTCAAATTTTGTATTTTGAAGTTTATTTTGAGGTTGCTAAAAATGTTTGTTCAAGATTAATAAGCTTGAAAGAGTGGTGAGAAAGAAAGTTGACTGAAAAATTTGGAATGAACTTTGGAATAATAGCCAAGAATTTTTTATAGTAGGCATTATGCAATATATTTAAACGGGGTCCCCCCCCCTCCTCATTGAGAGAGTTATTCGTCAAATAATATCTGTTCCTAAAACTAGTTTGAAATTTTTGAAACGTAGATTATATAGTATTTGTTATCTTACACTTTAATCTGCAATCTGCATTTATAGTATTCAAATGCTAGGTAAGAGTAAGAGACAGCCATGTGAGTGTCCCACGAAATTATTATTAATATTTAAATAAAAACAGTCTTTTTTAAATACTGATAATGCATAATTAAGTAGTAATTTTTATTTTATTTTTATCTATTTATTTATTTGGGTTGAGAAGTGATGTGTCTGTCAAATGAAAGAAGAGATTTAATTGATGGTCTACATTCATGATGACGGTCGTTATCAAAAAAAAAAAAAAATAGCGATACCTTCAAATTTCACACATTATAAAATCCAAAATTTTGCTTCAAATTATCTTGGAATGGCGAATTTTGGTTGGTGGGTATTGATTAAGTGTATGTAATAGGCACTTCGGTGGTATTTCGCGAAACTTCTAACTTACCCGCCGAAGAGGGAGAGTAAAAAGTGGGTAAGACGCTGCCGAAAGCAATGGAAACCCAGACTAATCATGTTGCGAGCGGAAGAACCATTACAAAACGCAGCTGGAACATCAACTTAAGTTTCGATTGATTTCAGCGATTTTTTTTTTTTTTCTTTTGAGATTTTGTTAATAATGACATGGAATTTTGAGAATTTATTTAAATATACTATGCAGCAAAGCGGGCAAAGCCTGCTAATGTTTATTTAAAGCATACTTAGATATGCTACACGAAACGTAATAAAATTATCAAATACTGTTCGTATGCACATAAAACATGTTTCCTATAAAATATTTTATTGTTAGCTTATGATTCATAAGGCCATATAGAAATATTTAGATATATTAGAGGATAATAAGCGAAAATTGATCGAAGTGTGTTTTAAATTTTGTTAAACGTTTTCAACTTCCCAACAAGTTAAAAATATGCTTAAAATTTAAGTTTGTCAACACCATTGTCTGTCTATTCGTTCTCTAATTTCAAAAATATATTTTATAATTCCTCAGTTACATCGTAACCGTGCTCATTTTTTATTGAAAGTATGTGTATACCGTAAGCGGTTTGATATGGGGACTCACTAAAATTTTAAACGTACAAAAGTGTATGTTTAGGTGTAGGGTGCAGGTGTTTTATAAACTAAGTGGTCCGCATGATTTTTCTCTTTTGTTTATTACTAAATATAGTAAAAATGTAGCAATTTCTGTAATATTTCAATAAAAATATAAATATCTTGCGCATTAGTAAAACAGAAAAAAAAAAAAAAAAAAAAAAAAAAAAAAAACTAGTTATACTGTGACGGCTTTAAAAGTTTTTTTTTTTTATTCCATTCTATATAATAGCGTCACCAACGATTTATTCGCACAAAATTTCAAGAAACTTAGCTTCTCACAATTAACTTTCTATACATATAATTTCGTACAATTTTCACCAATAGGTGCTGCTGTATAGGCAACTGGAAATCCCAGACACTAACAGCAACGCCACATTGTGGATAGATTACATCCGAATTGAATCAGCATACATTTTAATAATATAAATATCATATACCAATTTTGGTGGATTTAAATAACAATAAATAACATACGAAATATATATACCTTAGAAGAACTACCTACTCTGAGAAGCAAGGTTTTACCTTATCAGAAACGAAATTAAATTGTCGTCTGTTAGCTTTTTGTACCCAAATAAAATCAGTACAGATTTACATGATTTCCATCACATGTACAAGCTTAGTGTATTTATAACTATAGATGATTAGATGGAGCCTGTCCAGTAGGATTGCAATATAGAAGCAACATGTTATGAAAGCCACATATTAAAATCTAATTAGCAGTAATTTAAGTCTAGCCAAATATTAAGTTTGGTTAAATGCTGTCCACTGGATCGTGAGAAACAGAGTCCAAAATTTTCTTTCTGACACACATACAAAGACATTTTCTAACAATAGTTGAATCACATTCCAAAAATCACAAACTGTGTGAATTTATCGAAAATCGAAAGTCGGAAATTTTCACGAATCCAATACTTTCTTCTTGACAGATGTAAGTAAAATAATAATAATAATAATAAACGGTAATCATACGCTTGATCAAATCTTGAGGTTGAAATAATTAAAAACAGCTAAAAAAATGTTTTATTTATTTCTTAATTTATTTATTTTCTCCTATATTAACCCTTTGCCGGCCCTAGTGCTCTAAACCGCTATACATAGTATTGCCAAATTGAGGGACTCTTTTATTTAACGAACACCAATAATTTTGAGGAGTGATATTTGATATACATAATGGACGAATAAACTTCGAAGTGATTAGACAACCGATGCAGTAGAAATTTATTGGTGGATATTGAACAAAAAAAATCCTTAAATTTGACAACATTCAAAAAAGGAGAGGGAAATTGAATAGGACCGGCAAAGGATTAAATTAAAGGTTTAAAGGATAAAATTTCGATCCGTGCAGTCATCTAGAATAACGTTTAGTATAAAAATACACAGATTATTTTTAACTAATGGTTGTGAAATGATTATATATATATATATATATATATATATATATATATATACAATACTGATAATTATTCAAAAAAACTTTTTGTACATTCGGCAGAAAAATTACTGAAGCACACATCCACGTTTCATATATACTAGCAAACCCGTGCGGTATTTTCGCACTTTATTTCTTTTCTTATTTACCTTTAAAATTTGAAACTTATAAATATTATATCAATTTCACCCCTTAATTAAAATTTTAATTTACCAGAAGCCAAATTATTATTAGATCCAAATAAATATTGTGCAATAGTGAAACCAGAATTATTCAAAGAAAAGCTTCAAAATAAAATTCATGGTTTATGACTCAGTTTTCATACTTCCGCAGGCAGTACGGTTTTAGTAAAGGACCCCTGTGACGCCTTTTAAATTTTAATCGCCAAGTATGCAATGGCATTTTATTTATTTTAGCGTAATGTAATTTTTTGTAAAAAAGAAAAAAAAAAAAATCCTAGACTTAAATTGATAATATTTTTTTATGATTGCGTTTTGTAGCCAATTTATGATAATATATCATGTTCTGTTTATATCTTTGAAATATTGCTAGGTTTATACTGACTCTTGCAAAGATTTTGCAGAAATAACTTTCAAAAATACATTTCTCATAAAATAATGTCCTCAAACAAATATCGTCATGTTTTCTTTATTAGATCATTGAACTGAATCCGCGTGCTTAAATATTGTTCATTTTTAAATACTATTTTTTATCCTCACGTATTTTATTAATTTTACCACTATCGTATCATTTCAAAAAATATTAATTGAAATTGGTCCACGTTAGAGAAATATTATATAGATATTAGTTTGATCACTAATTTTTATCATCAATCTACTTTTTTATAAACAGCTTAAGACTAAGATTATGACTCGATAAATATTTACTCACCAATACAGTTTAGGTGCAAATATTTTGATTTACTAGAGCTTCAATAATATTTCTGCCGACAGTATATGGAGTAGCATCATTCACAACCGCTCTTTCGTGCCGGCAAAATGTTTTTAATATTTTTTGAAATAGCTCACAATTTTTAAAATGAATAGTTGAATCAAGCTTCTGTAATAATTTGAAATAATTGAATTTATATATATATATATATATATATATATATAAACAAATAAATAAATAATATTTTTTTCCATTATTGGTTTTTTTCCTTTCTCTCATTTTTTTCATAAATGTAAAATGCAGAAATAACTGCTTTTAATTGAACAACGTGGATTTGTTTAAGAAAATGTAAAATACAGTTTTGTAATGGCCACGACGTACTAGCTTGATTTTGTAATTATCATCCAGTTTAGTTAGATAAGCTTTCCTTGAAGTGGCATTTTATGTAATTCAATAAAACAAGCATGCAACATTTTAAATACACGACGAATTTTTATATCTTGCCTCATCATAAAAATAAACTATTTAACAAAATATTGTTAAATACAAACTCTGTAACATAATATTTAAATAACATTTTTTTAATACAATTGTTGAGTTCTGCATTTTTCATTAAAGTAACTACATAAAACAAAAATAGTTCCCCCCCCCCCCCCTAATAATTAAATAATGACTATGCCACAAAATGAAAAGGACTACTTGTGTTGTTTTATCTCAAAATAGAAAGCTGCCAAATTTGACTAGACCGCCAAATTACCAACAAGGGTTGCCAGTTCCATAATTTTCAGGCGCGAAAACCAAATGATTTCATATCAATTTTCTCATGTTGATGACTTTCTGATTATCAAAGAGAGACGTAAGAGTGAATTTACTTTATATATCTTACATACATATATTTTGATACATTATTAATACTTTATTCATACTTATAATAAAAGTTTGTATATAATTATTAATCAGATGCTAAAAAGTTTGACTTGTTATTTTTAAGTTATTTTTTTTTTTTTTTTTTTTTTTTTTTTATCTCGAGAAATTGAAAAATGCTGTTAATGTAAATCTAACTACTAATTTGTTTTCTAACAGCATTTGAATATTAGTATTACCAATGAATAAATTTTACAAGCAAAACTTGTCACATAATAGTATTATGACATCAAATATTTTTTCTGTTATAAATAAGCGGGATTTTTGTGTAAAAAATAAACATAATTTAAATTTCTCATCAAGAGAAAAAAACATATATTAATTTCTTATAAATCTAATTTTAAGGTATGTGTGCTTGTGTCATTTTGTCAGTCTTAATAAGGGTATGGTGGACGTTGAAAATCTTTCTTTGAAATTATTGTCTTACAATTGTTTGTATTGCATATAATGGGTCGTTCAATGTAAAGTGAATTATTTCCTTCTAAATAGATTTTGAAATAACGAACTTTTTGCAAATTTATATGTAGGAAAACAATTTAAGATTTTGTAAGCATTACCTATTTTTAGCGTTTAAAACAAATCAGAGTAGTAAGAATTTATAAATTATAAGAAAAATAACTTAGAAGTTTCATTTTTATAATTATTTAGAAGTTTTAGTTTTCTGAAAAAACAATGTCAGGCCATTTATGGGATTTTAATGCAATAATTAGAGGTTTTTCACTTTTATAATGAAAGATGTAACTAAATGTGGTAAAATTAAGCAAAAATATTCATATTTAAAAAATGTGGAGTTTACACCGGTTTCACAGCGTATGTTTCACAGTGTCTGTATATGCATTGAAATGTATGAATATTAAATATATTAAAATTTCCTGAATACTACCAAAGTTTAAAAAATTAAAATTACAAATTTTAATCTTTTTTTAAATTGTTTAAAATGCTTTAGTCTTAAGTTTTTACTTCGATCTTATATTATTATAGTTTATAAATATACTCTAAATGCATCTGTACATTTATTTTGTGGATTTATTTATAAATATATATATATATATAATTTTTGAATTAGAAAAAAAAATAATTGCATGAAAATTCCACAGTTAAAAATATTACAAAAATAAAAATTAACTGATCAATCGATCCACAAAGTAAAGCACAAATGTATTCAGATTATACTAATAAACACTATTAGTGCAAAATCAAGGAGAATTTTCAAAAATTAAATAACGTAGATAATTTTTTTTTTTTTTTTTTTATATTATGAATTTTATTCTTTTAATTTTTATAACCGTTTATGATCATGTACGTGTGATTCTACTGGTCAGACAGAAAATTATATTTCAGTTTCAATATCCATGTAATAAATGCTAAAAAAGAGATTATGTATTAGTTTTCTTAAATTCAATAACATCGATTTTCTCAAGAGATGTGAGTAAAAGCCTGCTTATAAAAATGCTAATTTAATTTAATGTTGTAAATGTTTACAGTCAGTTACGGTTAATATTAAGAGAACATTTTTAAAAACAGAAATTTATTAAGAAATAAAAACAGAAATTTTACAAGAAATTTTTATAACAACAGTTTCTAAAATTTCCGTTTTATGGCAGAATTTCTTGAGATTATTAATTTCTTATCCAACATTCATTTTAAATTCGTATATTTTTTAAAGTAAAAAAGTTTATTTTACATTTAGCTATTTAAAATATTGTATTAAGTTTCATGTTTTTATATTTTTGACAAAATATACATATATATATATATATATATATAGAGTTTGAAATTAAGGTAATTTGTGACTTGCGTTTTACTATATAGCAGTTCGTAAGATATCTTTCTTGTAAAATACTAATAGATAGCAGCACTACTCCGAAATTCACTTAAAATTTACGAATGCGTAGTTGCTTTAATAATATTTCGGTGCTTTATTTTTTCACTTGAAGAAGAGTCGGACTGATAATTTGACCTGAAACAGCTATTGCGTTTCTTTTATTTTCAATTTATAACCTATTTGTCACCTTCAAATCAAATGGTAATGAAGTAAAAGAAAAAAAAAAAGTGCATTAAAATTTAAATAAAATCTTATTTATAACCGTTATGTTTATGCATAATGTATAAATTTCATAGTACAACAGCTTTTTACTTTTGTTTATTTTAAATAATTTCTTTAAAAGAGAAATCTTTATTATTTATTTATTTATTTATTTGTAGTATTTATTGGAAACAATGGTAGTATATAGCTGAAAAAATTAAACTTATTAAAATTAAAATTTAATTAAAATTAATTTGTTTTTTTTTATTCATTCATTTCTTTTTAAAGGAAAATGTACTTTTTCGTTTTATTATATTCATCGAAATCAAATGGTAATATAATGGAAAGAGCAGGGGCTATAAAATACATGCTTCAAAATCTAAAGAGGTACAGTTGACTTTAACATTGTAGTTCTTAAATAATAACAGATCCACCTGTTGTTGATAAATACTCATTTTATCATGAGATATTTAGATGATTTTTTTTTTTTTTTTTTTTTTTTTAGCTTACTTACTGATTTTTTACCAAGCAACATACATTATATAATATATATATATATATATATATCAGTCGAACCTCGTTTACGGGAATCTCATGGGGAATAAAAAAAAAATTGTTCATGTTATCAGTAGTTTATATTGTCAGTAACTGAGAAACTGACCTTTGTTTTAGCGGGGATTGTGGAAACTATTCACGATAAGCGGTTTACGTTAATTAGATTCGACTATATATATATATATATATATATATTGTATCAGAAAAAAAAAGTAAAAAATGTACAAATTTAAACTCTCAAAGTACGGAGTATTGTTATAAAGTTTGGAATAAAATCACAACACAAAATATGGAATAGACTTTCATATTTTTTTCCCTTTATTTTTCCCATATTCCATTTTGAGATTTAATGCATCTTTTTCAGACGTGAATTTTACTGTAATAATTTGCTTAAGTCAACTCTGATAGACAAGTTTAATGCATCTGAATGTTTGCATACATGTATTTCAATTTAATCTTTAAAACGTTTTTATTATACCTCTTTAATTAATTGATTACGAAAATATGTCTGCTATATTCAATATTTAACATTCTTCAATATATAGCTAATAAAGAAATTTATAAAAATATTTCTTCTTGTAACCAAATATATTTATGTTAAATGTGTAAAGTTATTCTCACTTAATCCTTTGAGGGACAAGATAATTTTGATCATTTAAAATTATCTGCCACCAGTACGTACAAACAAATATAAGTGATTAAAAGAAAAATGGAGTTTTTCTTCTATATTATTAAAGTAAAACTTTGTAAAAAAAATTCTTGGACAAGTTTTTACAGTTGGGAATTAAAATTAGGTTTGATATAATGTATTCCAAAGCCTTTGAAAGGGTTAAACGAATTTAAATAAATAAAAATGTATAAGTCTGCGTAGCTTTATATTTTTCTTTCATCTGAATTATATAGAGATCTACAAAAATATAATTAAGTGAACCTGAACATTAATGTTACAAACAATACTCTGGTTAATATAATCCTTTTTTTTTTTTTTTTTTTTTGGTATCTGGTTGCGTAAAAACATTATGTAACATTGGGCATTATGTAAAATCACAATGCACAATGTTGTTATAATTTAATCTTTTAAAGTTTTATTTTCGTATGCATTTCGCATTATTAAGATATATATTTTTGAAAAATTTAAACTGTTGTTCCGAATTTATCATTTTTGGTGTATAACGTACAAAACTCATAAATATTAAATATGTACATAGTAGACATACGTTGTACAGTATCTAAGAACTACAATGCCGTATATTTATTAAGAGTATATTGTACTGTATGTAATTAATGAATCTGTCAATTTTATGATTAATAATCAAATAGTAATTCAGATAAAGCTAGTCTGAATACACACAAGTGTAAGCACATATGTAATCCACAGAATAATTATTGTGCATCTTTATATACGTATACAGATGATGGGGGACCAAATAAGAAAAAAGGCGATACTTTCGAATTTAAACATTTTGTCGGAAATATTGAGAAACATTTGATGGATACTTTGTGGGTGTAAATAACATGTTATATCACATATGTTTAAAAAAAAATGCCCCAAAGATAAGAAAAGAACCACTAATAAAATTATATTTTTACATATTTGGCACCATCTTGTAATTAATAATGCTTGAAATTTATTGTAGTTTTAGCATGTTTTTATGACGCTCTTTTTAATTATCATTTATAATTCACCATCACAGAAAATTTCTTTAACGAAATTAAAGACTTTCAAGTGTTTTTTATTTATAATAAGCACGGTTTTTAATTTATTATAAGTCATTTTTAGAAAACTTGACATAGTACATTAGACACAACATTCTGTAATCTGAGATTAAGAACATTAAATTTATGCAAAAAAATGAGCATTTTTACTAAAAGATATTTATCTGCGCATGCACAAGATTTAACGAAAAAAATTTTTGGGTTTTATTTAGTGAAATGTATAGAACTCATGCAAACATTGTGAAAAATCAAAAAGATATCGTCAACAGAATTAGTTGAAATTTAAGCACTATGAAAGACAAGCAAAAGTATAAGTATGTAATGCATATTTTTATTTTTAATAAGTCCTTGGGAATACACTGTAAGTTAATTAAATTGAAATCTTTATAAAACCACTTATCGTTCGCTTCTCTTTCATACTGCTTTAAATTTAACTAATTCTATCGATGATATGTTTCTAAATTTCCCTGATATTTCTTTGGTTATTTTTTCGGAGTATTTATGTATTTGGATAATAAATTTTGTAAAAAAAAAAAAAAAAAAAAAAAAAAAAAACTTTGTCACCATTTGTGGATGCAAAGTTAAAACTTATTTAGAAAAAATACTCATATTTCATCTTATATTAATATTTTTATATTATATTTGTATTATGTTATGTCTAATGCACTATGTCAAATTTTCTAGAAATGGCATTAAATTGATCTGAAAACCCTTTATGTTATATAAGCAAAAAATGTTTCGCAAATTTTCAATAAAGTAAAAAAAAAAAAAAATATATATATATTCTCAATGAATGCGCGTGATACTGACAAAATTATGAATACACATAAATTAAAAAAAGCCACATAAGAATAAATGCTACAGCTACAACGCATTTGAAGTGCAAATTTTTATAAATAAAAATTTACACCCCCCCCCCCCCGTTAAGATCCCTTCTTTTCTTTCTGGACAAAATCTTTACATAAATGTATGTGGAATAACATGTTTTTTATACCCATGAAGTTCTATGCACTTTATCAAGATTTCTCTATGTATTTGACAAAAAGGCTAAATCGGAAAATTACACATTATTTTGCCACTCGTCTGTATATCATGAAAATGGCTAAAAATTGACTTTTAAAGTTTGGAATTCAAGCATTCTCTGGAATAAAAACTATTTATATTAATGGATACAACACGATAAAATTATTGTGAAATATAATTATATATATATATATATACAAAAGAGCAATAGTTTTATTTATAAAGTATTTATACAAAAGCTATTTCTATATGTTTTCTTTCTTTAATTTTTCTTTCTTTCTTTAATTTTTCTTTCTTTCTTTTTTTTTTTTTATACTAACCTTCTGAACCAGAAAATAATGGCGTCCAATAAGTAAAAATTATGTTTTTAGCATAATCATAGACAGAGATTGGGTGAGGACGGCTTTCTTTACTTTTACTTATGTCTAACATAATATAAAAACGGAAAAGGGAAAACGTTATCAAAACAATAAATAATATATTTAATAAGTAAATAAATAATATACTAAGAAATGATATATTAATTATAAATAATATACTTACTATATTTTTTATTAAAAATAATAATAATAATTACATTTGTTTATTATTTAATATGCCATGATAGCATAATTACATCAAATGAGTAAAAATTGCGTTGACTCATTTTAAAGAAATTTAAACATTTAATGATTACCAATTACATTGCCATGTGGAATAAGTTTAAATATCTGTAAACATAATTTTTGTAAACTGCTGCTGTAAACTGAAAATATGAATACACACATGCACTGAAATTTAAAAATATGAAGTGTGTTAAATATTTTGATTAAAAAAATTATATTTAAGTATTTGGAAATTTTTAACATTTCTTCCTTCTAACTAATTTTTAAATTTTCGTTTCAATTTCTTATTATTATAAATTAACAATATATTCTAAACTCAATTGCATATAATTTTAGCGGTGTATTGGTGCATTAATTTTCGAAAATATTTTTTATGTTGGAATATTAAAACTTTCTATGAACTTCAGCATTCAAATATATTTTTAAACTATCCATGGACTTACAAAGTAGTACCCAGAAATGTTTAGAATATACAGGGTGCAAAGTCGAGAGCAGGCATTTATTTGCGCAACAATTGGTCTCAGACGTTCTCCAATTACAAAATGTATTTTTTAAAAAAATGTAAGCATTCATTATATGACATGTTTAAATTAAAAAAATCAATTTATTCAAAATCACAAAAATTGGTAATTTTTATACGGTTTTCAGGACGCTAGTAGTAAAAGTTGACTTTCAACTTAAAAAATATAACACGAAAAGTTTCACTTTTGTGCGCCCAAAATTGTCTGAGATAGTTAGTTTCAAAATTTAGAATTATTTCGCATTTTCTCGGGCTTTATTAAAAAGACAATGAAAAATTCTTTAATAAAGCCCGGGAAAAAGCAAACAAATTCCAAATAGGATATTTAAACCGATCCCTTATTGAAGGCCGAAATATGTTAGAAAATCTAAACTTTAAATATCTTGTTCCATTTTGGGAGAATATAAATGAAACTTTTTGTTAGGATGAGTGTCAATTTTTTTAAATATCACTATAGGGATCTGGAACTGTATAAAAATTTAGTTTTTGTAATTTTGAAAAAATAGATATTTTAAATTTAAACTTGTCATACCGCTCATATTTTTATAAAAAAAATTTTGTAACTGAAACTATATGTTTGCGACCAATAGTTGCGGAGATAAAGACATTCTCGTGATTATCTTTGTACCCTGTATTAAAAAAAATTAATATATATATATATATATATATATGTGTATGTATAAATGAATTTTTAATCGTAGTTAAAACCAGGCAACCGATATAAGATCACTGAAACCACATAGAACAATGAGAAGGAAATTACAACAAATTTAAATAACCTGTGGAGACTGATTGTGATTTATTGAAACATTTATTTTTGTTTATTTATTTTTATTTTATTTAACTTCAATCTAATCATACATTTATTCCTAGATTATTCGTTGCAATTTTAATAATTTTGACGGTGCGTAAAAACGACATGAAACTCAAATCAAAAGATACAAACAAGCAACAAGAAGAAAAAAAAAAAAAAAAACAGCTTTTTTTTTTAAAGGAAAAGCTCAGAACGGTGAAAAAGAAGAAGAAGAAAAAAAAAAAAAAAAAAAAACTCGTCAGGGGTGACCTTTTTCACCGTTGAGCACCAATGTACGATTTCGTTCGTTAGCAGCTATACCAGCGGACACCGAATCGTACAAGAAATTAATTGAAGTTAAAAATGAAGAATAAAGTGGAATAAACCAGGGGTGCAGAACATGTCCGAACGTCCGAACGAGGTCCGGGGGAAATTTTGAATATTTTTTTAAGAGAAAATAAAAACGTAAATCAAAAATAACAATTTGCTACTTTGAAGTGCTTATACACTAACAGCGATATTTTTATGTTACACTGTATGTTTATTCTCTTAAAGATTTATTACATAGAGCAAATGACTTTGAATAGCAAAGTAGATTTTTGCATTATTGAGGGAAATTTATACTGTGTTTGGGGGAAATTTCCGAGGTTTGAACATTTTCTGCACCCCTGGAAGAAACTATTAATTCAAGAACACAGAGAATCAAACAGAAAACAACTATAAAAAACAAACATTACTCACAGGATGATGCATCCGGAATCCCAAGGATTAAAACAAGCAAAATAATTCAAGAGTTTAGTTGTACATAGCAGATGAAGAATGATACAACACGGCAACAGGGATATGAATTACTTTTTTTTAAATTCAAATAATGTTTGAGAAATTTGAACATACTTAATTTAGACGTATATGCATGAGAAATTCCATATTCTACGATAGTAATTCCCAAAAATTGTCATAACGTGAAAGTCAACACTATATCCCTTAAAAAATTCCTTAAATTTTTGCATTTAAAAAAAAAAAAATCTTTTTTTCCCCTAATCTGAAGATAATGGCGTTATAGTATTAATAACGAAACTTTAATAAACACCATAAAAGGCAAGAACTCGCAGCTGCTACAAAAGAAAAAAAAAAAACCGGCAACGCATTCAACACACTCAACGTGCTTGTTTGCAGCTCTCGCGCTTACATTGTTCGCCTGATGAAGGGTTGTGTCTTCTTTTAACCCGAAACAATTGTTTCGAGTTCTTGCATTTTATGGTGTTTATTCAAAGTTTTGTAATTAATACTATAACTTCATTATCTTCAAATCAGGGGAAAAAAGAAATTAAAAAAAAAAAAAAAACAATGAAAAAATTTAAGAAATTTTTTAAGGGATAAAGAGACGTAATGGCACTTTTTTCGGAAAACTGTCATATAATATCGAATTTTTGATGCATATTACGTTGAAATTAAAGGAATAGTAAGTATGTTAAAATTTCTCAAACATTATTTGAATAAAAAAAAAAAAGTAGTTTATAATCCTGTTCATGTGTTGCATCATCAGCTATGTAATTTTTAATAAAAAAGCGCCACAAAACTGGCGTTGTAAAAATTATTACTTACAGACTTTGAATAAACACCATAAAATGAAATAAACTCGCAACAATTGTTTCGGGTCGAAAAAACAAACGACCCTTCATCAGGGGAATAAAGTAAGCACGAGTGCTGCAGTCAAAGCGGCAACGCACCAATTGCGTTGCCGCTTTGACTGCAGCACTCGTGCTTACTTTATTCGCCTGATGAAGGGTCGTGTGTATTTTCGACCCGAAACAATTGTTGCGAGTTTATTGCATTTTATGGTGTTTATTCAAAGTTTGTAAGTAATAATATATACTTTTTACTTTTAAACGCCCGTACTGTGGTGTTTTTTTTTTTTTTTTATAATGACGTCACAGTTTTTTTTTTTTTTTTTTCTACACTATTTTAGAACGTTTACAGTACGTTTTCTAGAACGTTCTGAAACTGTGTATAACGTTTTGAAAACGTTCTAAAGACGTTTAGAACGTTCTGAGACCGTATACGTAGAACGTTCTCAGAACGTTTCTGTAACACCGATGGTGATAGTTACACGTTCATTGAACGTTCTCTGAACCGTACTATTGTACGGCTTCAAGATGGACAAATAGACGTCTATAACACGTTCAAAGTGAACGTTCTTAGAACGTGTTTGTAGAACAATTTTTGAACGTTCAGAGAACGTTTCGGTGCTGCTTGGGATGGCAATGAAACACTTGTAGAAGCACACACAAATTCCCGAGCAAGAAGATTAGAAGTCGCGGTAACAGCCGTGAACGAAGTTAAAAAGTCAAATGCAGCCAAGAGGCAAGGTTAAGGCCCAGAGAGGTCACATTAGCTTTACATGTCGATATTACCCGAAGAAACCAAAATTTAAAGGCATACAATAGAAACTCGAAAAATGGATTTCAACACAAATTTCAGTAATCTCGTGAGCACAACGTGTGCTATATTTTATGTAGAGATGCAGCATCCTTAAAGTTAATAACTCTATTGTATTTAATAAGAGTTATTAACTTTAAGAATGCTGCATCTCTATATTTTATGTAGAGATGCAGCATTCTTAAAGTTAATTAGGCACACGTTGTGCTCATGAGATTACTGAAATTTGTGTTGAAATCTACTTTTCGAGTTTCTATTGTATGCCTTTAAATTTTGGTTTCTTCGGGTAATATCGACATGTATAGCTAATATGACCTCTCTGGGCCTTAACCTTGCCTCTTTGCTGCATTTGATTTTTTAAGTTCGTTCACGGCTGTTACCGCGACTTCTAATCTTCCTGCTCGGACATTTGTGCGTGCTTCAACAAGTGTTTTATTGGTATGTAGTTCTGGTGCGACTTTTTGTGAACTGGACCTCCCCCCCCCCCCAAAAAAAAAAGTACATGACTACACTACAAGACAGTTCCGGTGTGCTGAAAATTTTTTTGTGTCAACGTTTTCTACAGAACTTGCTGTGTAACCCTAGTGATCTTAAATGACTCGTGATTTTTACAAGACTTATTTTTTAACTGTAACTGTATTGAACTTCTCCAGTATATAATACTGTCTACTCTGCTGTTAATTAACAACACCTGAAGATGCTATTTTAATAATAGCGAAAAACTTTGTGTTTGATTTTAATAAAAAAAATTATATACGTGTTTTAAAACTGATTTTATACCATTTTTAGTCCTTACAAATTTTAAGCTTTCAGTGGTTTTTAATTTTAACTACACGTTGCACACTTAACATATCACACATAAGTTTTAAAGTTGAGTATTTTAAGTGTTAAGTAAAAAAAAAAACTTTATTTATTTATTTTTTATTTTATCTAATTTAACTTACGAAAATATTTTTATACATTTTACTATTATGAAGTATATTGTTTATTTTTATTAATTTATAATTGCGAATTCGACTGTTTCCAAAATTTTATTTTCAGGAGACTGTAATAATTTATTTGTTGAGAAGTTATTTTTAATTTCTATTTATTTTGTCTGATCTCATCATCATATATTATAGGCTCTTATCTTATTTCGTAAGAGTATAACTAATTAAAAAATATATTAATTAAAATGTCATTAGTTATATTCTTACAAGAATAATATTTTCTAATTTTCCCGAATGCTGAACTCACAATAAATCTAATTATTTTACGAAAGAATTGATTAATTAATGTTCTTCGCATAAAGAGAAAAATAATAAATTTCTGAGCATAAGAATTTCAAATGATGTTCTTCCGCATAATTATCAAAATTTGTTAACTATACAAATATTTCATAAACTCTGCTTCACGGCACTTTAAACCGCTGAGAAAACTTTTGAATGGTTGCAAATTTAAAGCCAAAATTATTAAATGCTATACAGGATTAGTCGTCATTATTTTAAAATAAAGTAGCAGCTTATTTATAAGTGTTCACGTCAGTCAGATTTACTCTATTCTCTTCCCCACGTAATCGTAGGTTTTTTTTTTTTTTTTTTTTTTTTTTTTTTTTTTGTTGGTGTTGTTGATTTGAATTATAAAAGTATCTCATTGAAAAATGAAATTTTTCGAATGCTGTTTTTTGAATATGACTTTTGAATGCTGATTTCTGAACGTGTCACTTTTTATCTTAGCGAGAAATGTTTTGAAAAATTAATTTTAAAAATTTATTTTAGAGATTGAAAGTTAAAGTCCTAAGTTAACTTAATGAAATAAATTATTTAAAGTCATTTCTTGAAAAAATTGCTCACTGAGCTAAAAAAGCGACGAGTTTAAAAATTGTATTTCAAAAACAGAATTTGAAAAAGTTCATTTTTGAGTGAGATAAACTTATTACACAAAGCAACAAAAATAACATATCTTAACACGGGAAAGAAGAAAGAGGGAACCTGACTGAAAGCACCCTTAAATTTCAACCTTAAAATATTTCAGGTCATTCAAATCTTTTTCAAGTAATTACAGAGTTTCAAACTTTATCTTTCCCCAATTTCATTCAGCTATTGTCAAAAAGTAATGTAAAGAAAAGAAATGAGAAATGTATTTATTATTCTTTTTACATTAAGATTAATGATTATGCTTAAAAATGCATTGTTGTCCAAGAAATAATTTTTTCATCTATATGCGTTATCTTCCTGGACTATCGTATTATACAAAAAAAGTAGTGAATAAAAACAAATTCTTCTTCTTACTTCAATATGGTTTATGTCAAGCGGAATTATGAGATAACGATTTTATGGATTAAACAATAAATAAAATGTTACTAAGAAGTTTTTCATGAATATAAATAAAAAGTTTCTCTTTTGCCTAGTAAAAGAAAAACAGCAAATACGCATTTCCAATAACATTTAGACGTGGGAAAAGCACATATTTAAGACAAATATTTTTTATTACGTATCTCAGTTGATAAAAAAATGAAAATTTTCTGTAATAAATCAATCCTAAAGAAAAGAGTTTGTATAAGTAACGAAAGAAGACATAAAGATTCAATTTTAAATGTTTGTATCTTTATATAAAGGAACACAAATTGAATATAATATAAATTTTTTGAAAAATAATCATGTATTATTTAATTCAATATTTTACTTCTGCAATATTTTCTTTGAATAATTAGGTATTTAGACACATCTTAATTAAAACTAGTAATTAGTTCTTGTATGTTAATTGAGCATGCCTGCCAAACATTCTAAGTAATATTCCGTAGTATTACTAGTACATTTTTTTTTCACACAAGTTTTTTAGAGTATTCTTCTTCTTGTTTAATTACATTTGGAGAAAATTACTTTAAAAATAAAGTGGTGTGGCGAAAGGGGCGGGTGTTAACATTACTACGGAATATAAATTAAAATGTTGGCAGGTATGAATTGAAAAAACTTTTGCCATATTCATTTTGTAGTATATAAATTAATAAATTACAACGATAGCTGTAATTTCATATGGTATTCATGCAAAAAGAAACATTTTTTTGATTCATGAAAATTTTCTTGTAATTGCACAGAGTTCTTATTTTTAAAAATGTATCATTTTTATTTTTCTAAAATATAGCTTAATTTGTAACGCTAACAGTAGTATTAAAATTTCATTATCCAATTTAATTGAGTATGCAAATATAAATACAGAAAGATTTTTCTATCCTTAATGATTAAATAGTAAGACGTTAGTTATGCAATGCGAATTACTAATGTTCAAGTTTAATAACAGTATTAAAATATTTTCTTTCTATGAAAGTTTGAGTGTGGTACACAGAAATATAGAAATAGAAATAATTATCACATTGTAAAAAAAAAAAAAAAAAAAAAAAAAAAACTTAAATAAATAATTTTCTTTAATTATTGCATTACAAGTCGTAAAATTGACAATACATTGGGCTTCAAAACTGTCTACGTAAACGAAGCATAATTGAGGTTTTCAGAACTTCAGAAGAAAATCTAAGGACTTCTGGAGAGTATTAAACATTAAATAGAAAGTAGAAATCAGTAGTAATTATTAGAAAGTATTAAATACAGTATTAAATAACAGTATTAAAATATTTTCTTTCTATGAAAGTTTGAGTGTGGTACACAGAAATATAGAAATAGAAATAATTATCACATTGTAAAAAAAAAACAAAAAAAAAAAAAACTGAATAATAAATCTTGTTGAAATATTGCATTAGAAGTCGTAAAATTGACAATACATTGGGCTTCAAAAACTGTCTACGTAAACGAAGTATAATTGAGGTTTGCAGATGTTCAGAAGAAAATCTAAGGACTTCTGGAGAGTATTAAACATTAAATAGAAAGTAGAAAATAGAGTATTAAATATAGTATTAGTAGAAAGTAGAAATCAGTAGTAATTATTAGGAAGTATTAAATAGAGTATTAAATAACAGTGTTAAAATATTTTCTTTCTATGAAAGTTTGAGTGTGGTACACAGAAATATAGAAATAGAAATAATTATCACATTGTAAAGAAAAAAAAAAAAAAAAAAAAAAAACCTGAATGATAAATCTTGTTGAAATATTGCATTAGAAGTCGTAAAATTGACAATACATTGGACTTCAAAAACTGTCTACATAAACGAAGTATAATTGAGGTTTGCAGATGTTCAGAAGAAAATCTAAGGACTTCTGGCGAGTGGTTAACATTGAGGTCTGTGGTAAATAATTGTTATGTTTTAATAGCGAAGACAGAAATTGGCGAATTTAATGAGATAGATCATATGATGATTTTTCGGCCTGTTAAATAAATCAGAAGGGCGAAAATATAAGCGAGTGAGTTTTTCAAAATTTTAATTACAACTCAAACAACATTTTGCAGAGTTACCGCTTATTTTGTGTGCTTTCTAAAATTTCTAGAGTGAGAATCACTCTCTTTAAACAAGTGACCAGTATTTTGACACCAATTAAGTTGAGAAAACACTATTGTCGCTCTTGAAAATGTGACATTTCTCACTTTTCGTGAAAGAGTGACTTATATTTACTCTGTCACAAAGAGTGAGGTCATCATTTATTGCAAGATCAACCTTCTGTGGAGTGAAAAATATCTGGCGTTATCTATTAACCATATTTGGAATGAAATCTAAAGAAAAATTCTGGATGATCTCATGCATGTGTTTGTTTAACAGAACTCATTGAAGGTTTTTTACGAATGAAAATGGAAAATAATTATGTTAAAATTTAATTTGGTAAATATTTTTTATACGATTGACAAATTTGAAATATTATTGTTAAGGAATCGAAAATCATAAGAAACATATCGAAATTCGCATTAAAAAGTAAATAGTTTTATTCAGAAATATATAAAGTATAACAGAAAATATTATCAATGCAAATATTTAATACATAACGCCTTCAAGCCTATAGCAATTTATATTTTTATTATATTCATTGACAGCTAACATACGTGGAATATCAAAAATTTGGTTATAATATTTTACTAATAATTAAAATCAACAGCAAGATTTATAATCTTGAACAGCCGAGTTTTCAAAAAACTCTGATTTGTATGTGAATATTCTTTTTTTCTTTTTCTTTTCTTTCTTTCTTTCTTTTTTTTTTTTTTAAACATGTACAATCGAGTATCTTTTTTTCCTCTAAAGCTACTTTAAAAAACTTGTTGTCATAGGGAATTTGTTTTCAAGTGTATATTTTGCTTTTAAAGTAATTCTAACTATAGTAATTTAAAATAATTTTAATTTTAAATTGTTCGTTAGAATTCTAGTAATTTTATATTGTTGATAAACGAAGTAAAAATTTATAAATATGATTAATTTCGTATGATAATGATTTACTAAAATAAGTTAAGCAGCTGGAGTATGTGCTCAATGGTTCAGTGGTAGGACATTCGCCTGCTACGGGGACGGCCCGGGTTCGATTCCCGAAAGATCCAAACTGCATACTGTTAGCCGTTGATTTGTAGTCGATTCGCAAGGGGAAAAGAAATGATATCGTTTAGTTTATTCATTTTTTTTAAAGGAAAAATAAGCATTCATACTCTTTGAATTTATCGGAATAATCTCACTCTTTCGAAAAGATACTTTTCACTCTTTAGAGGTTGGCTCCATTTTGGCATGTTCAAAGAGTGATATGACACACTTTTAGAGTTATATTTTACAGAGTGCACTGCCAAATTTATGCTTTTTGATGTCATAGTGTGATGTGATGGATACGTATGATATTAAAAAAGGTGATTTTAGTTAGTAGTGTTTATTATGGATATTTCGAAATATCCGAAGCTCATACTGCATTGACAAAAGACGAAAGGATTTATCGCAATGAACGTGTACTTTAATATATTGTATTAATCCAGACACGATAATTAATCTCAAGAGGAAAAGAGAAAGAGAATAACGTGTAAACAACTGAGGTAGAAGCGTCTTATATAAATCGAAAAAATGGGGCCCCCCTTTTTTTCATGAAATTGCTCATCACTAAAAAAAGTTGAGATGAAGGAATCAAATTATGAAATTCTGTTTATCTGGTTATACTCTGAAGACGATCCATAAAATAATATATTTACAAAATAATTTTAGAAATACATGATTTTATTTATTTATATTTTGATAGTAAATTGTTTATAAAATATTCAACTTGGTGGGCATCATTAAAGAAATTCCTATTTCTGTTACCATCAAAGGAACAAATCTTAAATCTTTTAATATAGGTTTTATTCACATCATTTTGTTCTATATTTTTAATCATGTATTGGTGGCTTTTTATTTCATGTAATTAACGATTTTTAAACTTGATGGTCCAAAATTTCAGAAGTGTTTGACCATCTTAAATAATAATAATAACAATAATAATAAATACAAATCCTTTAATTTTGTGTTAAAAATCACGAAAAAATCGGATTGTGAAATATTTGTTTAATCTTACATGCTTTTAAAAATTTTACTTATAATGCAATTCAACTGAAGAACAGAAAATATATAAATAAATACATAAAAAATGAAATTATTTTTCAATTTAACTTCTTGCTAGAAATTAATTCGTTTCGGAAAGTAGAAAACAAAACAAAGTGCTGAAATAGCGATCGAAATCCATTTTTTTTCGTGGTAATAAAACAAAATATATTCTGCTAGAGATTAATATATCACTCAATATAAAACACACAGTTTGTTTAGTTTTGAAATATGTTGGTTTTGATTTATCATTTTTTGTTTTGCTCCTAGTCACATATTTCATGCAACGTGAATGAAATAATCCTTCATAAAAAAAAAAAAAAAAAAAAAAAACTAAAAGTACACTGTTAAAACTACTACAAAAAGACTACTGTAAGTCATTTATTTTAAAGACTTTTGTGAAATTACAAAGAAAAGTAAGAGGAGAAGATGAAAAATCAAATTTATAAATAAAAGGTGCTCACTAAAGTTTCCGTTTTCACCTGTTTAACATCTAAACGGCTGCAGTCATAGTCATAAAACTTGTGTCTCACTATAGTAAAGTGGCAATGCACTACTAAATGTGATCGCTTTCAGCGCTACCTGGTGGAAATCGGTGGAGTAAGCGATTCGAGTACGCGGTAACAGAAAAAGGTGTATTACAAAGTCTTAGAGCATCGATTTAATACGGAAAGATGTCTTGTTGACATGAATAATAAAAATAAAACGCTTAAAACGTGAATTTATTTACTCGCAATTTACTGGACCGTGACGTGTCGTGACAATCGCAGAAAGAAAAATACAACTATTTATCTAAAAAGTACAGGGTTAGTCAAAAGGAATAGGACAATAAGAAAACTATTTTTAGACGAATGTATGTTTATTGTAACCAAACTACAGCTACGTATGGACAAATAAACTATCAAAGTTTTTTCTCATGGAACTTCCAATTCCATGGCTGCACGATTTGTCGACTTCTGGGGACTTCGTTGAAAGGATGCACGAATGGATTCCACAGTTTCTTCGGAGATACGTGGTCGTCCTGTGCTTTTACCCTTGCATAAGCAGCCCGTCTCCTCAAATTGCTTTACCCACCTCGCAATGGAATGTCGATGAGGTGGTTCCTTGTCATACTTGGCTCGAAATTGTCGCTGGACCGTAATTACTGACATTGTTTTAGCAAATATCACACAAAACACCTTCTCCTTGCCTGATTGCGCCATTTTGAAAACAGCGTCTCCTAGCGGCATTAACGTACATGTGTGTTGCCAAATAAAACTTTGATAGTTTATCTGTCCATACGTAGCTGTAGTTTGGTTACAATAAACATACATTCGTCTAAAAATAGTTTTCTTATTGTCCTATTCATTTTGACTAACCCTGTACATTTATTTTGGATATTCTAACTTCATCCGTCAGCGGTAATGCACAATGAGACCACTTCTTACTTTATGTTGCACTTTATGTTGCACCATAGTGGGTGACATGTATGCTACGTAAATTAAAAAATTTTTCTTTCTAAGATCGTTTACTCCTGTTATAGCGTAAGAATTCGTGAACAACAAAAAAAAAAAAAAAAAAAAATATGCACGTTTTAAATGTTCTATTTTCAGCATTCATGTCTACAAGACGTCTTTTGTACTATATGCTGTTCTACAACCCCTGGCAAAAAGTATCCGATCACTGAAAGATGTGTCTAAGATACGTTACTATAAAAGGCTATTTTTCTAAAAATTTATTACATTTTTTAAAATAAAGTTTTTTATTACAAAAGTATCTTACTTTGTGACATGATAAAAAATAATACCATAAATTGCAATTAATTTTTACAATACAGAGGAAAATTAATATAAAGTATTCAAAGAAAAAAATGTCCGATCATCACATAACCGGGAAAAAAATATTCGATAAATTTCAATTTAAAACTTGGTTGGTCCTCCTTTTGCTCTAATAACTGCCTTTAAACGGCGGGGCATGGATTCAACAACCTTTTCACATAAATGTGATGGAATTTCCTTCCAGCTTTCCTTGATGGCTAGACGAAGTGCATTCATATTGGTCGGTCTTCTCTTTTCTATATTATTTTTCCAAACATTCCAAATATTTTCGATCGGATTAAGATCAGGACTATTTGCAGGCCAGTTCAGAGTCTTTATTGGAGAATTTCCGTTTTTATTTAAGAAATCCTTGACCCGTTTACCTCTATGGCAGGACGCATTATCATCTTGAAATAGGAAATCGGAGGAGTCACCAAACGCTTCCTCGATGCTAGGTATCAAATAATGCTCTAAAATGTTAACATATACTTCTGAATTGATTGTTTGCAACACTATACACAATTTACCAACTCCTTGAGATGTCATGCAACTCCACACCATAAATGAAGGCTGATATTTAGCTTTAGTTTTTAGGCAATCTTCTTTGAACTTTTCATCAGCTCTCCTCCACACAAAGATTCCAGGGTTATCCCCAGTTCCTAGACAAACACGAGATTCGTCACTGAAAATAACCTTCTTCCAATCATCAGAAGACCAGCATTTGTATTTCTTGCACCATTGAAGACGATTTTTCTTGTGTTTCTTAGTCATATATGGCTTGGTTTTGGCTTTGCAGAAGTGACATCCTTTATTATTTAAACGATTTCGCACTGTACGTGCACATACCTTTACTCCATACTTTGACCACTCGGCATTCAGTTGTTTAGACGTACACCTTCGCATAGATTTGGCAAGATCAACTAATTTCCTGTCTTGTCTACTTGATGTTACTCGTGGTCGACCGCTTCGAGGCAGATTTCTTACATCATTTCTTAAGCGATATTTCTTCCAAATTTCGCAAACAGTACTTTGAGCACATCCAAATGTCTTAGCAACCTTTCTTTGGGAAATTCCGCTTTTTAAGCGTTTAACAATCAAAAGTTTTACATCATTAGATAATTCTCTCTTTCGAGCCATACTTCAGCAGATGCGAAACTAACTTGTAACTTTCAAACTACAATTTGACCTTTTATACCGTCTTCTTCGAACTTGAACGCATGCGCCGAGTAAAAAAAATTTGCATATATCATTTAACTGTGTTGCTTTTGTTTGCGATCAAATACTTTTTTCTCCACACAATGATGATCGGAAATATTTTTCCTTTGTGATTCAACGTATTTTCTCGTGTAAACTCTTAACTGATATTGTAATTTCTATTACTATTTAATAGAATTTGACAAAATTAGTCATATTTCACAAAAGCATACTCATAGGTTTGAAAAAAGTTTGAATTTGTGAAAAAATAACCTTATGTTTTAACGTATCATAAGCACTGTTTTCGGTGATCGGATACTTTTTGCCAGGGGTTGTACAACTTTGTAATTCACTTTTTCTCCTATCTCGTACGATTTTCAAGATAGGAACACTAAGCTCGCCGTTTTCCACCCAGTAGCGATATAAGCGGTCGCATTTCGAAGTGTATAGGCACTTCCTATACCAAGACATCACTTTTACGACTATGATTACAGCCGTCCAGCTGTTAAACGGGTGGGAACGAATTTGTGTGCGCACCCTACATAATTAAAAGGTATTTATTATTGTTACTGACTCTTAGTTGAATAAGAGTAAGGATTTAAAACTTTTTTTAATCGAAACAAACCTTTTTAATTTTTATTAGGAAATAAAACAGTAAAAATTTAAAATATTTCATAAATATTGAGAATTTCGATTAGTTATTTTTAACTGGAAACTATTGTAAATTTACAGTTTCTGGGTAAGCATTACGGTAAATTTACAGAAATTTTTTACAGTATAGAAAAAATAATGAGGAACGATGTTGCACTTAAAGCTAACCCTAACAATACACTTGTCCACAGAACATCCTGAGGAGGTCCATAGGATTTAACTTTTATCTACAGGACATCCTGAGGATGCATTTCGGAGAAGATGTGTTGTTAGGGAATTAACACAATATAGTAAAAAGTGTTGCATCACCTATGACATTTTTATCATTGTAATGAGAGTGTGAGATTTATTTGAAATGCAAACTATTGATTTTTTTTTATACAACAGTTCAACTGCATAAACTTTAGGAGCATGTTTATCTGTTTAAATTAGTTATTTTGTTCGAGGAAGCTGGTGTTATTCGTGAGCTTTCTTTCTTGTAAGTTTTTGCTATGGGAAAAGCCATGAAAATAATTCTCTAGAAGAGGAAAGTATTTGATGCTTTGTACGAAGACAGATTTAGCACTGGCGATATTATACGTGGTAATAAATTAAATCAATTATCGCTGCGGCGACTTTTAAATAGATTGATAAAATCATGAAATGTAAAAATAAAATTTAAACATTATATAGGTACCGAAATTTTATGGGGTTCTACCTTTAAAAAAAAAAAAAAAAGCTACATATGATGGCATTCAATTAATTTGGAAACGCTTAGATGAAAAATAGACTTTGGTGTTGTGTGATAAAAATTGATGAAAAAAAAACATGTTTTTGGAAGAAAAACTGCTCATGCTAACCATCATGGATAATAAAACTTTCGATGATATTCCTTAACTACAGTCATCCAAAAAATACAGAATAACAATTTTCGGACAATTGTTCTTCTGTATTTTTCAGACAATTGAATTCTCGTACATACTGCATAATATAAACACTGAGCAAAAATTCTGTAACTGATATCTAGAATCTATATTGTGGCTCTAGAAAAAATAGTTCCATGTAACCTTATAAATTCTAGTCCCCGTTAAAAGTGAATTCTAGAAACCCCTATTAGAATTCTAGAGCATTTGCCTATATTCTCGAGAGCAAAGTTATTTAAAAATCTCTGCAAATGAATGTGAATACAAGAGGCGGGTTTCAGCAGGTATAATCTTGGTTTATTACCCAATTCTAGAAAATCAAGCAAGAATTTCTCACAATACAAAAGTTCAGAATATTCAGAATATTGTTTCACCATCTATAAATGTGTAGACTAGAAATCCTCGATCATATCATCTATTCAGTTTATTGGCGTGCCTTATGCGCATAGCTCAGAAATCTATATTTCTAGTTAAGGGATTTAGAAAATGACCACTTATTCATTCTAGATGAAGGCGGAATATATTTTGTTTCTCAGTGAACTAGTTTGAATGTTGTTTATATTATATAATGAGTTTAAAATATAGATATTTAAAGTTGAGCACGACCAAAACTAACTAAAGCTTCTCTTAGAGCTCAACTTTAGTAAAATGGGTTATAAAAACTATTTCTTAATAAAAGTTGACAAATTAACGGTATTTTTAATCGAAGATCATCTACTTAATAATTTTTTTATAAAATATTTATTGAATTAAAACGTGTAGTTTATGTACTATACCATATTATATATGCAGCAGAGAAATATTTTAATTTTTCGAACGTTATTTGATATTTAATTCGTTTCTTTATTTCCGATAAATAATCTAATTTAATAATAATGACCGTTACATAAGAAAGGAAATACACACGCATTAAGAATGAAATAGACTTATTACCTTACTAAAATGAAAATGTAGAGTGTGTTTTGAGTTTTTCTTAAATCGCATCTTATTATTTTGAGTCACAATCAGGCTAGAATATAACGTAACGTGATATAATGAATAACATTTTAGAATTGAAATTAAAAAAAAATGAAAAATTAGTTCACATACAAGGAGTTTAGATATTTCGAATTTAATTTTAAGTTTTCACAATTCGCTCTAATTAGTTATCGCACAAATCACAAATCACAAAATGAAAAATGTGCATTTCAATTCTTTAACATTTGAATTAACATGTTTAAAAGTTAATGCATGGATAATTCAAAATTAATTAATATTATAAACATTAATTTTACCAAAGTTTTTAAATTGCAAGCAGAAGAGCAATTTAAGAACATTGATAAGGTAAATAATATCGCCTAAATAAGCATTTTTCGAAAACACAGAAGATGTTTAAAAAAATGTTTTCTTTAATTCAAAAACACTTTGGTATGTTTATGAACACCTTTCGAGTCTTCAATGACAGTTTTAATTTTTATATACTCTCTTCGCCCGTCTAGAATATTTAATTAAGATTAATAAGAGATGAATAAAGATTTCCGATCACTTGGTGAATTTAAATTAATTTAGCTCTATTCCTTTATTTAATGTAAACAAACTTATTGAAGTGTTAAAAAATTCTCCGCATAGAAAATTTTAATTTAAACATGAATTCTGCAGGAATCTTTGTTGAATAATTGCACTAAGTTCAATGAAATATTAATAAGGTACTTCCTCTTTAAGCTATTGGAATGGAATTTTCAATATGAACAGGACATATTTTCTGTTATATTCATTTCAATATTATTCTTTTAATTACTTAATATGGTGCTTTTTTTTTAATATCTTTTTATAGTAACTTAAAAAATTCTTTAATTAAAAATGTATAATAATGCATGATTTTTCATTTGTTTAATGTAATTACTTTAACAGTAATTCTTTCACAGTAAAAATGTTTCATACGTATGTTTTATTTATTTATTTATTTAATTTTATTTAATTTTATGGATTATTTTACATGCTATTCTTAAAACGAGTAAAATAACGAATAGAAAAAAAAAAATGTATGCACTTTTACACTTAAAAAAATTCCTACCATATTTTCCGAATAGAAACAGTTTTTGTTAATTTACTTCCATTTCATAATGAGAAGATAACTATTGGGCAATTGCAAAACTTCGTGTCCTTTTTTATAGACAATGGTATCAGAGATTTAATTAACTATGGATTTACTCTGTGGGTATGATGACACATCGTTGAGGTTTATTTTAAGATGTGTCGGGACTCAAAGAGGCCCCCAAAATATTTCATTAAGTGTTCTCGCTTGTCAGTTATTTAAGATAGAGAGTTGCACATTCAATAAATAATTATATTCATGTGCACAGTTGAATAATCCACATTCCTTTAAAAAAAAAAAAAAACCGTTAGATTATTTATCGTGCCAAGGTTGCACAATCGAATCGAAATCGCTCCGATTGGCGAATTGAAAATAATATTGTAATTAAAACTTTATACTTTATTTCTATTGAACATTGGCGAGAAAATTTGAAATAATAAGAGTACTTCAAAAAGTTAAGGGTTGTTTTATAAAAAGAATTTGCTAGAAGCATCATGAAATTTTGTTGTTTGATTGCGTCATCTAAGAAGACCGTTAGCTAAATAAAACATAAAAATCGAAATGAAATAAATGTGTTTTCTTTTTCTTTATATATATATATATATACTGAGTAGAGGATAATTTTATTTTTGATGACAGGAAATGGATTAGAAATATACTAATGTATTAGAATTAGATGATATATTTCTATTATAATTAAATTTATTTACTTATTTATTTATTTTAAAAGAGAAAATTAAATATTAATACCTGTTATGGAATGCAGAATTTTACCTAAATTTTAATTCCGCATTACAGTGGGTTATAACTGAAAGATTAGATATTGATAGTTCTATTGATTTTCATGATTTAAGGAACCTGCATACACTTAGAAACCGGATTTCACTGCACTTCTCCAAGACACACTTTCATTCGATACAACTCAGCCTTTGCCATAAATTCTATTCTAACCTTCTTGTTTACTGGCAAAGTGAGAAACATTGAAATCACGACTCAGTTTGTTCATTTCTATCAAAACTTATGGAACTCAGATATCGGTTTTCTGAAATATATCAAAAGGCCGCCCAGAAGGTGTAGTGGTTAGCGTCCATGACTCCTACGCGGTTGGGCCTGGGTTCGAATCCCGGAGAAGGCATGGATGGATGAATGGATGAATGGATGGTTGGGTTTTACGTCGCACTAGTGCTGCGCAGATGGGCAATTGGCGACGGTCCAGGACACACCTCTAGATTTGGTCCGGAGACATGCCATCACAATTTTGATCCTCCACGAAAGCATGCATGTTAGGGGAAACGATGACCGCCCATTGGGTGCTCCTTCACAAATGGTCATCAATTCGGCGCCCCCCCCCCCACCCCGACAAATGCTTAGTCACAAGTGCCGCGCCATTGGAAAAAAAAGAAAGAAAAAAAAATATATATAAAAATTCTTTAAATGGCGAAACACAATATAATTATGAATATTTAGTCTCACAGTAATCTTTTCAGTGGTAATCCATGAATTGTAAGGACCTAAATCACGGATAAAGTCATGTATGAAATCTTTTACAATCACTCAGTATTCGAAAATATTGGTGGTAAATTATCCAAGAAAGCTGTAAAAGTTTGAAGCTATGTATATGAAACTATGATTCCTTTTATAATGCATAAAAGGTTATAATTGAGTAAAATAATATCTAATGTTAACTTAATTTTGAATATTTAAGTAGTTTTCTAGTTTTCTCTCAAAATAATTGTTTCTTTTTTTATTTCACAGTCTGCCGTAACCAAGGATACCCACGTTTCTGCTTTCAAGATTTTTGAAAATCTTCTAAAAGTAAGTGAATGTGATTTATCTTACATTTTGTCGGTGCTTTGAAACCGTAACAAAGAGATGAGAATATCAGCTTTTTTCATAATTATATAGTGCAGGTGATTGTTATCTATTGATCTTTTTGTTCATTTTTCTATAATATTAAAGAACGCTTTAAAATTACACGAAAATTCAATGAATGCCGCCTGTAAAAATACACATTTTAAATTATATTAGTATGGACATTTAAGAATTATAAAAATAGAATACTTTTCTGAAGATTTGTTTTCTTTGGTTAAATTTATATATTGTTTGCGTACTTGATCAGTTTATGCGAGCATGTAGAAATGTAAGAAATTTAATGCATCATCGCACACCTAACTTCTACAGACGCTTTTAAATGCTGGATAATCCACCGAAATTCATATTTCCATCAAAATTCAGCTTTTATTTAATAATATTTTGTTTTGAAAATTTTGATTTCTTTTTAATTGAAAAATTGCATTATTTAATTTGTATTTTTTTTTTTTTTTCAAATATGAAAATATAAGTTATGTTTCTTTCATTGCATAATGTGATTCAGTTGTAATTTTTTTTTTAAAAAAAGATAATCTAGTAAGTTTTTGTTACGTTTATTATGTTTTACGAAGTTTACGAAGTTCCTTGAAATTTTCTGTAATGTCTATGCCTTACCATTTGGAATATGTTTATTCGTCAAGCAATGATTTTTATAAATACAAAATACTTATGTTTCATACATAAAATTCCAAAAGTGCATTTATTTACAACTATTACATTGGATCCCCTTGATATATATATATATATATATATATATATATAGTATATACTGATTAATTAAGACGAATCACCTTGTAGCATTAAAATAATTAAGATCGCTTGTTTTATAGTTTTTTGGGGTGCGTTTTAGCATCATGATTTATTTCTGTAAGCTGATTGAAATAAATTGATTTCTCTCAGGGATATCTTCTGGGACCAACATCTCAAGGGCAATTTTCAAGATGCATTCAGTATTAATATATATATATATATATATATATTCATTTGTGTTCATAAATAAAGAATTTGTCCGTTATTGAATGTTAGGTTGGTGTAGAATGTTGCATTTTTGCATTAAATAAAATATTAATCTGTTCATCTTCTTTTAACTGAATAGACATCAAAGGAAGTTTCGTTTAGGTTCAATTACCAAATAATTTTTGTGCTGTATTAAGTAATTAGATTATTTTATATTTCTTATGTTTCAGTCATAAACATAAAAAATAAATAAAATAAAAAATAAAACAACAACAACAACAACAACAACAATTTTTCATTAAGGAAAGAAATATAAGTCATTAATATTCTTTTACCTGATATTACGCCTTTTCAAACTACGTATCAGAACTGCTTATATAATATATATAATAAATATTAGTAATGAAACAGAAGTATTCATTCTCAATTGAAATTTGCAATTAAAGTAGCTATTTCCTAAAATTTTCACATGTCCATTTGTCAATAATTGGTAAATTTGCAAGTGAAACGAATTCGAGTACATTTTGGTATATTTTACCATTTTAAATCAGTTATTGCTTTTTAAGCTGGACGAGTAAAAATAAATAAATAAATACAGTACCTGGCCAAATTATTAGACCATTGGCAAATTATACATTTTTTCATGTTTACAACCTTATTAATGAAGAATTTTATTAAAAAAGATATTTTCTTCATTCATATTTCGAAAACATATACATTAAGGAATGCAATGACAAAAAAATTATTACAATACAATACTTATTGAAGAAAGAAAAAATTGATTAATTTAATTTAACAGAAAAATCAATATTTCGTATGGCCACCTTTGTCAACTAAAAGGGCTTTAAAACGACGAGGCATATTTTCTATGCATGCTTGGATGGTTTCTTGAAGATGTTTATTATGATTCCACTGGTATGTTAAAGATTCCAGAAACTCTACCTTATTGGTTATATTTTTCTTATACATTTCTTTTTTCAGCAACTCCCAACCATTTTCCCCAGGGTTCATATCAGGCGAGCAGCCAGGTCAATCAAGAACTTTGATTTTTTTTTCGCTCTAAATACGTCGATACACTTTTAGCTTTATGGTATGGAGCACCATCATGCATGAAGACTGGTTCCTCGTCTCCAGGAAACCATTCTTGCATTTGTGGCATGAACCTGGTTTGTAAGACTTTCAGGTATTGATCTTGTTTCATTGTATTTTTGACCACATAGAGAGGACAAGAACCTTTTCCTGATATGACAAACCACACCATGTCTGATGGAGGATGTTTGGTGGTTGGAACAATACAATCTGACTTGTATTTCTCGTTTGGGCGCTGCCACACAAATTTGGTTTTTTCGGTTAAAACATGAAAAACCGATTCATCAGAGAAGCAAACCTCAAAATTAAACAAAATTGCTTTTTATTTAATTTCTTTATATTCATTATAAATGCCAATATATCGTTGATCAAAATAAATAGCTATGTACCTTTTCCCAGTCTTCTATTGTCCAATTTTTGTACTTTATTGCCTACTCCAAGCATTTCTTTCTCATTTCTGATGTAAGCCTTGGCTTGCGAGCCGGTTTCATGGCAATGAGTTTATTTTCTGCCAAACGACGTCTCAAAGTTCTTTTAGATATATTAATGCCTTCATTTTGAACTTGTTTCATTAACATGCGTCGCGGTTTCTTTCTGTTATTTATACAAATGTCTCGTATTTTTCGATCCGTCCTCGCTGTCGTAATGCGAGCTCGTCCACTATTATTCTTCCGTGATTGATACAAACTTATGTTTAAGACCATTTTCTTTTTAATATTTTTACTGAGCTTCTGGATACTCCTACCTTGCTGCAATTTGATTTTGGGTTAGTTTAGTGGCCTTCAATAGACCATAAACTTGCCCTACTCTCTTTGGTGAAAGGTCAGCCTTTCTTTCCATCTAAAATGAAGGAGCAAAACCTTTTTATGATAATAAATGAATAAAAATATTAAATATCCCACGCGATATTAATAACAACGCAAATCTTACTTTTTGCAGCAAAATATTCGCTTCAATCCGAAATAAACAAGTACAACAAATTTTACGTTATAATGCAATTTTACACGTATGCCACTGTATCACAGAATAATAACTAACTGTCTTGTGTTGCCAGCTTGAAAATGTTTCTGTAATAAAGGTACTGAAATAAGCTTAAGGTAACTCTAATTAAATAATAATAATTTTGAGCAGGTCAGGTATAATAAACTTCCAATTTCTAAAAACTTTAAATATTTTCTTTGGTCTAATAATTTGGCCAGGTACTGTAAACAAAAATAATTTTTCACTTTTACTAAATATTGCCTATAATACTTAATCCATACAAATAGAGAGAGCTCTATTTATTTATTTACAATAAATAAATAAAATAAAATAAAAATAAAAGCTAGTATGTTACGGCAATCGCAAAAGTATTTCTCTATCTTAATATATTTATTACTCGGCAAACCTGAAAAATAATTCACAACACTGCAATCTATCAAAAGATATGCAATCAAATTAAGTCAATTTTATTTATTTATTTATTTATTTTTAATGAATATCATGTCACATATGAAATTTGGTGCACTTATACACAACAGAATCTAATATGCAGGATTTCCATAAATGCAGAAAATGCATATCAATGCTCCCCTTCGGCGGATCTACAACCAAAATGATTATTTATAGTTTTTTATAATCGACATATCATATAAGAAACTTGGTCACAACGCTCTGATATAGTCGTTCGGTGAATAAGGAAAACCGGAGCAAGAAGCGAAATATATCGGGCGATATGCAGAGAAATTAAGTCAGCATAGTATAGCATATTCGTTCATTTTTACACTATAGAAGCTGAGATATAGCCAATAAGCATAGACATTTTTAGCATACCAGTTCTACCTTTTGGTCTATATGCACCAAAATTGATATGCATTACTTTATGACATGGTGCATTGACATATGAAGTTTCATGAAATTCTGTACATTCATTCTGTATCTAGAGCTGGAACAAATTACTTGTAATACACACATACACAGGCAGACAGACGTCTTCCACACCCAGTTAAATCATGTTCATGAAATTTCAAAACATTTAAAAGCGTCGAAAATCATAATTTAAAATTTTTCCGAAACCCAATCTTATAAGTAAATATAGAAAAATATTAACAACTGGTAAATAATTAGACAATTACAATTTTGAAATACTTAACAAAAAGAAAACTCTATCAACTTTAATTTCTTTTATTTCAATTTTTTATTTAAAAATTATTCACCTTTAAAAATTCTTCAATGTCTTTTGTTGGAAAAATATCAGGGTTATATTTTAGCGTAATTTTTTCCTAATAAATTATTTCAAAATAAATTTGAAAATATATTGAAACTCACTTTCTGAAAAATATTAATTTTAGAAGAGTAATAAATTTTTGTACTCGGTATCAAAATACTATTTTGGGACGAAATAATAATTGTGTTTTATGTTCTTTAAGGTTACGAAGTAAGAAAAGGTTACATGTCACTTTACTGTTAGGAACAAAGGGTTATTAATAAAGACTCAGAGAGAAAGCGTATTGAATTTCGCCATACTATAAAAATGATGAAGAAATGATTCCATTTTCATCGCAATTCTTCCAGCTCTCAGGAGAACAAATTATTTTCTTTTGTAGGAATACTTATTCCTTCGAATAATTCTTAAGAACTGCAATAAAATCGCGACGGAATTTTCAGATTCTTTAGTCACTGAATAAAATTTTCAGGAAGGAAATTTATATCAGTTCGTTACTTCTCATTTTGAAGAGTTCCAATATTATTTCTACAAAGTACTTATAGATAGGAGAATAGATATAGCTTTAATAATGACTGAAAAAAAGAGAAATTTATTATTATGATGTTCAAGTGCACATTATTTTGATAATATCCAATGCTACGAAAATTTTGATAACATGTTTAGTTTCTCTAAAATAATTTTTAACCTTAAAATAGATTTTATACGTTTACAGTAAGAATTATAACGAAATAACACCGAAATTCTTAGATATTTTTGTTGCTAGCTGAATTTTATGATAGAAAATATAGTTCACTTCTGCCTAGCTTTAGCGTTATTTTTATATTTATGCACAGGAGCTCAAAATAAAAGTTAGAGGATAATGAGGTTTTTAATCGATATTTAATATAAATGAGAAATTTGATGCATAATACTTTACCCGCAGACATAATGCGCTTGATGAAATGACACGTACGTGAAAGAAAACAAAATGCGTTTTACTGAGATTTTCGTATAAAACAAAAGATTCATGATTTGTGTATTTCAGAAAACAAACCAATAAGATTATAAATGAGGAAATGGAGTATTTCGTCCTACTCTTCCAGAAAAGGTTTTTTCAGCTTTGGAACCGTTCGTAAAGGAGACAGGCGGACAGTAGTTCGTTCCCGAGCATGTACGAAACATGTTTTTATTGGATTCTTATGGTGATTGAACGTGCTGGCCAAACCATTTGTAAGATTTGTCCATCGTAAAGGAAATCATATATCAGTCGAGCACTATGTGTCTGCAATTGACGTTCATTAAAACGAAATTTCCTCTTATCGCTCCAGTGAAACTAACTATAAAAATAATATCATCTATACACCAGTGAGTCATTACAGGTCTATTATGATGTGGAGGTTGGTGATATTATTAATTCATATACTATCTCAAACCAACACTCCATCTCCACAAAATATGTCACTGTCACAGGATTGTTTTGGGTTCCATATACCGCCCTCCCCCAGATAAATGTAAAACCGGGAAAAGCTGTCAGTTGTAGGGAAAAAATGTCAATATTTGTATGCTTGCGAAGAAGAGAAAACTTTATGCATAACAGGTTTGGGTATAAAACGTTTACAGACGTTGGCATGTTTAATGTAGATGTTTCCAACTGTAATGATGACGGTATCTTTAGTTGAACATGCGTTATTGGTGAAGTTGTTTTAGGAAAACAAGGGGAATGCTTCTACTGCAGTTCGTGAATTTCGTCGTATAAAGTATCTACGGCAGGGACAATTGTCTACTAAAGGTAACCGGGCCATGATTAAGAGATTTGAAGGGACGGGGAAATTAGGAGTTCAACCTGCAAGAGGCCGTATACTTGTCACACCGGCACTTGTTGATGCCGTCAAGACAGCTGTTGCCGCACAGTCACATACATCAGAGTTTGGGAGCAGTAGCGCACGTTCAGTTACTCAACAGACAGGCTATTTTTACAGCACCGCCCGAAAAGTGCTCAAAAACATAATGCACTACTTCCCATACAAGATCCACCATACCCAAGAGATGCTTGATAAGGACAAGCCACAACGTCTCTCATTCGCAGTAAGGTTTTTCAAAAGAATGACTGTTGATCTGTCATGGCCTTGGAATATTCTGTGGAGTGACGAGGATCATTTCGATCTGAAAGGGACAGTGAAAACACAGAAATGCCACATTTGGGATAAGGAAAATACGCGGATGCACACTGAAATTACCCTACATCCTCCAAAGGTGACTGTCTGGTGTGGATTCATGGCGACATTCATCCTTGGGCCATTCTTCTTTGAGAAAATAACTGCAAGTGGTCTTGTCACATGTTCCGTTAGGAGCCGTCGGTACTATACATGCTGCAGACGTTTGTTGTGCTGCAACTACAGCAAAGACTGGTCCTTACGCCGACCATTTTCATGCAGGATGGTGCGCCACTCAATGAGTCCGTGAAGGCGCTATTGCTCCAAAACTTCACAGAGGAACGTGTTATTAGTCGATTCTTTCGTAATTCATGGCCACCACGTTCGCTAGATCTAAATCCTTGCGATTTCTGGTTATGGGGCCACTTAAAATGTGTGGTGTATCGTGGAGATGTTGCGACGTTGAATGACTTAAAGAACTCCATAACGCTTCATGCACGAAACATCACAAGTGATCAGTTACGATCTGCTGTTGAACACACTGTCCATAGACTTGAAATTTTGCAGGTGAATGAGGGTGGTCACATGGAGCACCTTTTCCTATATCGCCCTGGACACAATTAACAATTGCTCCTCTTATGCAATTTCGTCCTAATCTGTTCTTGTTTCTGCAAACTGAACTTTTTTTTTTCTCAAACAGCATACTGTTATTTTTCCTTCCATTTACTTAATGCAGTTCGATGACAAGGTGATCAAAAATGAGTCAATAAATGTTAATATTGAATTTAATGTTTTTCCAGAAAAGGCGCCCTCCGGTGGACATTTTGGAACTATTTTTTTTTTTTCGAAATTCATTGAGCACATCTCGTGCATAGTCTATATACCAAATTCCATTGCATTCCGTTCACCCGTTTACGCTGTAGGATGATGTTTATAGGGGAAGTTTAATTATAACCACCCTGTATATAGTCACTCAATTATAATATGCATGTTATGAATAAACAATTGTTTTATATGCATTAAGTTAGGATATAGAAAAATTGCTTTGATATAAATTAAATATTATGCTGCAATGGAAATATTGTATCTTAAACAAAACATTTTTCTAAAAATAAATAAATAAATAGCATTATATAGTGACTTTGTAGTTATATTTGAGATTCATAAATTTTATTTCTCTTTCTAAATAATTAAAATGCTAATGTTCTTAAATTATTTTTTATATATTTTAATTTTTAAGAAATGATTTAATTTTTGGACTTCATCGATGTTATCAAATTAAAAAAAAAAAAAAATCAACTTCGAATCATTGAAAATAGTTGTAATAATTTTTTTTTGAAAAGTTATGTAATGAGATTATGGTGGGAATAACAGTGTATTTAAATTATAATGAACAGAGTGAATAAATCAAATGACAAAAAATGTTTCTAGATGATTTGAGAAAATCGCAGAAGTAACATTTCAAACTTAAATTATTTCATACTAATAGATATAGAAATATATTGCATATAAGGATTAACTTAAAAGTATTTATGCCAAAATTCACGTCATTTAAATTTTAAAGTATCTTTTAAAAAGTAATTTTATGGAAATTAAACTTAACTCACATTTCTCAGCCTTTAAGTTTGATTTTCACGGTTAATACTCTTTTAAAGATTCTGTAATGTATTTAAATAAAGAGAAATTCGGCATAAATTCTTATATGCTAAATCCATATATGTAACGAATTTCGTTATCTACGAGCAAAGTATCTTTTAATTTTAAAACGTTGTTTCTTCCAAAATTATTGCAAATCAACTAGAAAAATTGTGCTTGAATTGATTCATTCGCTCTGTTATCATTTCTAAGAATTCCTCATCCGTACTTTAAAATATTTCGAAAATTATGAATGATATACATTAATTTAACAATTGTAAATCAAGGAATTATGAATAATTTGTTAGAAAATGTTAATTTTCATTAATAAAAACAAGTTCTTTTAAACCGATAGAAAACCTTTGTTTAAATATTTATTTTCTATATAGTAATGCTTTTAAATTTGATTTATATTAAACTTAATAACGCAACAAATTTTACTTTATTCTTAATCTAAAACAATGACACGTTATTGCATAGTTGCTTCACTAAAAATGTGCGTTTCTTATATTTGAGAAAAAAAAAAAAAAAAAAAAAAAAAAAAAAAGATATTTACGAGATTTTTTTAGCAGAAAAATTTACCTTGGATGTATAGGGAGTCAAGTAACAACAACAATTAAAAAAAGTGGGTAAAAGCAGAAAACAAGAAAGACAATATTTTGGTATTTGATTTAGTCACGAATATCGGACCTATCATCATTTTATGGCGAAACTAATTTTTAAATAATAAAGGATTTCTACTAAAATTTCCATAGAATTGCTTTTTTTTTTTTCTTTTGTATTTAGTGTAAAGCCATTAATGCTGGAAACACTCAGCATACACATTCAGATAACATTAAGCTATACGATCTATACTTTAAAATGCAATTTATAATGTATTCGTCGTCACTAACTAAATTACTATAGAATTTCAATGTTTTCCGAGATTGAATCGTAGTTCATGTAAAACAAAACGAGTATATTTAAAATATCGTTACAAAATATTTATTAGTGTTACAATATTGTGTGTTCGACCTCGAATGATTAAAGCATTTTTCCTGAATAAATGGGATATAAACATTGCTCTATATTAAAACCATAGCCTCCTAAACTAGATGCCTGTCGCGTGGCTCAGAAACTTGGCAACAGTTCGAGCGGTAGACAGCGCCACCTGGTACAGATTGCGCGACTTTTTTATTCAACAACCATCAAAAGTTTTTAAAAGTGGGATTTGATATACATAAAAGGCGAATAGAATCGAAGAAACATCGATCATATATATCATATATCACTTCTTAAAGTTATTGGTGACAGTTGAATAAAAAAGTCGCGCAATCTGTACCAGGTGGCGCTGTCTACCGCTTGAACTGTTGCCGAGTTTCCGAGCCACTCGACAGGCATCTAGTTTAGAAGGCTATGTTAAAACATTATTATTATTATTATTTTAACATTAAATAATTTTACCCTATTTATACATATACTTTCTTTTTATACAACTCACTCTATTAAAAATTAATAGTTCTTATAATAGTATGAATTTATAGAAATATAATTAAACTACTTTGATACATACATTCTTTTAAAATGAAATTTTATATATACTATATATGATATACACTGAAATAATCCAAATATCAAATCCTCAAGAATGCGAATACAAAAGGAACAAATTAATTCCAAAGGAACTAATAAAAATATACTGGAAGCGTTGTATCGATCTCTAATATTGGATGAAGGAAGAAAAAAATAGGATGAATCAGGTCACGGTCATGAACTGCTATTCATCTTTTGGCCAATTCTTGTGCCCAATAGATATCTTATTTAGACTTTCCCATTTAGCAAATTCTGTAGGTTCGATGTAATGAATTATTTGCTGTATGATCGACTCTACGGTAAATCATTGATTTTATATTTCTTTTAATACTAGCAAAGGTTTTTTTTTTCTTTACTAATGCATGGCTGATAAAAAAAAAAAAAAATTGTTTAAGCAGATTAACTATATAATTGAGGGAAAAAAACTGAATTACTAGTTGATTAATCCCACGAAGATTGGCTACTTTGTTATTTATTTCACTACTTTCAAAAATCTTTGGGGAAATGACTGTAAATTGATTTTATGAAATGATTACTTTACGATATTATTTTAAATTTTTTCAACAAAATAATTAAAGATATATAATTTTGAATTACTGAAAGGATATTGTGAACATAAGTTATCTCTTTTTTTGCTTTATTTCCAAACAACTGCTTATGTTATCTTGCCCAGATATATGGTAGAGAAAGTATTGTTTTTGGGTCAAATTTTCGAAGTTGAGTTTTTTTATATTCACACGTTTTGTGATGACCTGAATCCGAAAAACATGTTTTAGCGGTTGGTCTGCGTGTATGTGCGTGTTTGTCTTTGGATATGTTATTAGCTTGTCTCAAGTATAAATAAGAGCAGAAAGTCCAAAGTCGGTATTCTAAATCTGTATCGTATAGAGATGAAATATTAATCTTTTCGTTGAGATCAAGCAAATGGTTCGTGTACAGGGACATCCAAGACAATTCAAATACATTACGTCTATGGGGGAAATTACAAATAAGTTGAATTTAGCATCTATAGGCTGCACTAAACCAAATGAAATGAATATATATATATATATATATATATATATATATATATATATATATATTTATAAGAATAAAAGCATATTTCATGTAGAATATGGTATGAAAACCATTCACCGTTCGTTTACAGGTCTATACAAAAGAATACAGTGAGACAATACTTAGAAATTCATGGAAGGGCATGTTATATTTTATTAATATAAGATTATATTTAAGTGTACAATGTGGCGTGCACATAATTTTAAAAGATGTAAAGGACTGCCAATAATTAAGCGAAAACATTTTTTTTTATTAAATGTAATTAGTGGAATTGCTTTAGTATAATATTTTACCATGTTTAGGAAAACTGCTTAGAAATTATATGTAATTTCTTATACCCATGTGGTAAATAAAGTACTTTTTTAAACTACATAATTAGCGATTGTTTTTGAATATTTACATGTTTTGAGGTTCCCTGAATATTGAAGTTCCCTAAATAAGTCATGTTTTTAACATTTAATTTTTGTCTATGTCTTTTATCAGAACAACTTAAAAACAAATAATTTTAGACAATTCAAATGTTGTAGTTTGAAGTTAATATAAGATTGTTACTTAAAAGATTTTATAAAAATTGTTAAATTTCAATGAATGGTGCGGGTGAAAGTTGTCTGAATAATTTGGAATGATCCTGTAAATTTAATAACAGCTTTTTAATTCTCTTTAAATGTAAATGATATATTGAAACGGGGGGTTGAGGGAGCGGTAGCCCCCCCTTCATTCAGAGTTCATTCAGTCCTACATTCAAGCGAAACTTTTCCGAAGCCTATTTTAAATTGTTTTTAACGAAGGTTCATATAACTGTATTCGTTATCTTACCCCTCAACGCCCAATCTGTCTTTATGGTATTGAATTTCAGGGTAAGAGAAAGTCATGTGGGTGACACACCAGATTAATTATCTGCTTTTTCAAGCATACCGACTAAACAAAACATCCAGTGTTGTCAGTAACAGAATATTATTTTAAAGTAAAATGTAATGATCTATCTCAAAGTTTCGATTTTAATCATGCACAACGAAATCTCACGAAAAGATAAGTGTTAATGTTTATAAATACTCGAAAAAGATTGAGAGATTTAACTGAGCTCTCGAAAAACGAATATTTTGTATCAGAAACGTTTGTTAGATTACATGTTTGACATAAGAGTAACTGTAAAGATAAGGAGAATTTTGTTAAACGTTAGGTTTTAAACACACCAATACTAGGTACATAAAATTTAAAAGATAAGCATTTTTTTTTTTTTTAATTAAGTAAGAAAATATACCAATATATTAAATATATTAATAACTTGTTTTTCCTTTCTAGTAAAGCAAGGTTAACGTAAAAACAATTAAATTACTACATGCTTTGTTAGCTAATATTTGGAAGAGCTTATTAATTCAATTGAGATCAAAGTTTAAATGTGCATGTATAAAATATTTAAATACATGCAAATGAACGTTTAAGAATCAGGAAACAGTTTTATTTCGAATACATTTATAAATATAACACTTTTTACTGCAATATAATTATATGTATACATACATACACGCACAACACACACACATTTGTATATACCAGATGCTGTGATAATATATATATTTTTTAAATATAACCATAACAACTGAAGATAACATCTTGAAAAATTCATAATTTATCTAAAACATGGTTAAAGAATGAAAAATTGTGTAATAACTTGGAAAAGCACTCAAAACAGTCATAATGTCATCAGGGGTACCGAAGAATATCAGAGTGCAAAATGTAACATTGTTTCTGTAATGGTGGCGGATGAAAAAAAAATAAATATAAAACTTATATTCAGTATCTGACAGTGTCAACAAATAAACAGTAAGAATGTACTTTACGATAATATATATATATATATATATATATATATATATATGGGTGACCGGAGTAATTTACCATAGGGGGGCTAGTTAGCACTCAGTGTCTATTTCTTACCGTAATTGAGGTAGAGCTTTGCCACTTTACTTGTTGGGAATATATGTATAGGTGCACCATTCACCATGAATTCAGTATGCTTGTACGCGATATGAAGAAAAAAAATCTATGTTTCATTATTTTTCTGACTGGTGAGTAAATATTTTCATTGTACATTTTTCTTGGTTTGGGGAATTTGTAGACCAAATTGAGGCCTTGCTTATGGTGGTTTTCGAAAGAGAAGTTAACAGTGGTTGCAGGCATTTATTGTAATTGTTTTTTTCTAATGTTTGGGATTCTGAGGTATAGCCAACATGAGATGTTGGCTATACTTGTGGGGTTAGTTAACATAGTTAGGTATGAGGTCGGTTGGTAGGTATGCTAACTAATCCCGTGTGCGGAATTAGTCTGCATATTTACAAGCTCTTAGAAAGAGTGTTTTGGGTTTGCTTAAACAAGTATTTAATTGATGCGCCTAGAAAGTTAAGCTTTCTGATACATTCATCAGAATTTATCTGAGTGTAGCACAGAAAACCAAAAATTAAAATAAAAAACAGAATCTGTGCCAACTATCCTCGGTCTCCTCGATATAATACTAATCAAACAGGTAAAATAAATAATCTGTAAATTACATTGGAATTTAGTCTAAATAATTTTCGTTAATGACTGAATAAAAATAAGTTCTACTTTATAATAATCATAGTAAACAATTTGCTAAACACAAACAGTTTAGGTTTACTTTATACTTTAGCTGTAAACAATCGATTTTCAAATACATTTCTTAAAATAATATAATAATGAATAAATATATCAAATTTTTATGCATAATAACTTTAAATTTGAAATTATTTAAAATAGTGATTTTTTTTAAATAAGTAGAATCTATTGATAACTTAATGTTCGTTAAGTTCATTGCAAGATAAAAACACCCATGTATCCTGATGATAGCGAAAATTGAGCGCACATAGCGATATCAAAGGAAGGGCATTGTTAGTCATAACAATGACATTTCCTTGTATCGTTTTCTTTGACACTAACACCATTTTTCGACATCATACTGAATCGATAATATATAGAATCAAGTTTCAAAAGCAGATAGATATTAAGTACCTTTCGAACTTACCTCGTAAATCACTCTAGACAGTGATGTTCTCAGTGACAAATGGATGTTTTGTGATAATTATTTTACTTATTTGACACCAGGAATTGGTACAGCGCCTTAGATTAATTACCATGTTATTATTTCTTTAAAAAGTATGAATGTAATCTTAGACTATCCTAAAACTTTGAGTTTTATCTTCCGTAAATAGATTAATTTCTAAGGTGATTTGTCGTTCATTAATTTCAATAAATATTATCATTCTTCTAAGTATATTTATTGCACTTAGTAGTTAATTTTATCTTTCATACATGGTGCAATTCCGCCTTTTTTTCTGACTCTCCCACCACTATCGTAATCTTCCATACTAAATTTTCACAATCAGCTAAGGCAAACATTGCTATTTAAATATAGTGGTGGAAGAGTCAGGAAAAAACGCAGAATTGTAATACTTTGTATGAGCTTTGCCCTTTTCAACAATACTAAAGGCAAAAACTTAGGCATTTTAACACTTAAACATAATTCATTTCATCAATCAGCTAAACGACGTATATGTAAAGCGTCATATGTTAACTTTAGGATCCATAAATTTTAATTCTTAAATTTCATTACACTTTAAGTGCATTTTACACGTATGAAGTATTTCGGCATTTTCCAATTTACCGTCTAATTTTGCTGCAACGAATATGCTGGCAGTTGCAAATTAACTAAATTGAAAACTTTAAAACACGCTCCAGCAATTCTTCCTGTTATATTGGATTCTTTAAAAATTTGATTTAGAGATAAATATTTCATTATACTTAAAAGGATTTGCCTGATAATAAAGGTATAGTGAATGCAACTATTAAAATTTATTAATATTTTCCATAGATATTAACCTCTATCTGAGTCTGATAAAATTTCAAAGGGTAATTGTTAAGCTTCTGGCATAGTTACGTTTATTGTTCAATCATTTCCACATCTGTGAACTCGATGAAAATTGTTACGGAAGTATATTTTTATTGCAAAGGAACATTAAAGGCTTTGAAAGTTTTTCAGAACTACTAATGTGCAGTTAATAATAATGATAACAATAATAAAACACCAAAGTATGAAGCTGTAAAACTGTGATATATTTACTTTAAAATATCTAATTAAGTTACATAGGACGGTTTCAGTTTAATACATCATTTTTAGGGCACAGTTACCATGAATTATGTTGAATATACATAGTTTAAAATTTGTGAATTGCCGACATGTATAGTTCTGGAATGAATATAAAAAAATTACTTTTTTTTTCAGTTTTATGAATATTTACTAAATTTTGCCTAGATTTTTTTTAATATCTAACAAAAATATATTGATAACGCGATAAGGGCAGTTTAGAAAGGGCAACTTCATATTTATTCTTATTAAAATATACTTAAGAGAAAGAAAAAAAATCTAATAACCATTTAGGAATTATATTAAAATAACAATTTAAATGTCGAAAAACATATTAAACCTAAGCCCTTACCCTAAAAAAGCATTAAACAAAATTTAAATTTACTCTAGACGCTAAACTTCAAGGTAAAACTTGAAGAAGAATGTTTAAAAATTTAAAAATTTTAAGGCACAGTTCATTTTCTATATATTTTCCTAAAAAAAAAATGTTCTTTACGTTATTAAAATTACTACTATTGTTTTCGTATTTCAAATTTCTAAGCGCATGTAAATCACAATTACTTTTTTTTTTTAGTTTAAATTTGTGGAAAACATAAAAATTTAAACATAATTATTTAAAATTATACATGAATTACAGTATATAAAATCATTTTTTTATAATTACTTCTCTACATCTTAGTACTATTATTTTTAAATAGAAATCTTTACTTTATTTAATTGTAAAAAAAAAAAATGATAAAAAGGATGAATATTTGGAATTAATATTTTTATTTTTTCTATTTCCTAGGAGTAAAATTTTGGGAAGATTCGCAGATCTAGATTTATGATATCACCCCTACTTATATCAGAGATTAGTTAAAAGATAAACGCATTATATATATGTATATACAGACACAGAAAAAAAATATGATATATTTAAGTTGACTCTTTTAGGATTTCTGATGTATCCATTACATCTGTTTATATGATAAAAACCTACGTCACGTCACAGTCGCGAAGACAAAAAGTTGAACATTCCTACGGAACTAGAACGATAGAATGATGTAACCAGGTTTCGTAAAGAACTTCCTTTCTTCCTCTGGTCTTCCACCGATATTCTATAATAGTAAATTTCTCTTTAAATCTGTAGGCTTATTTCAACAGGAAAATTGCTATTCAAATTTACTGGGGGAAGACTCAGGTAAAAAAATAAGGAACTAAGAACCCTGTATACTAATTCTGCATAACAGTATTTTAATTCTAATTATAAAGTCATTCTAAGGGAGTAAGTTAAAAGAGCTGTTTATGAGCTAAAGAGCTGTTTATGAGTTAATAACATAATTAACCCCTTGAAATACAATGACGAGTTGGATTCGACATTAATTTCACATGCCACTACAAACTTTGACGAGTTTAACTCGTCAAGAGCTGTTTACCATTTTGAAGGGCGGGCTATGGAAAGATTTAGCAGCGTTGTTATTTCAATTGTATCAGGTACCACTTAACAAGAGGGAACTCACACTCTTTTTCAAACTCGTAAATATATGTATATATATATATACGTGGAAAACAAATAAATTTGTAACACTTTATCAAAAATATTATTGATTTAATAGAACGACAACGCCCATATATACAGTTGAGCCAAATTAAATATTTCTTTTTGGACACATCAAATCCTGTTTTATTTGTATGTCAAGGAGTTAGTGTTTGAAGACAATTATAAAGTAACAATGTTCGATATAATATAATCGTAACATCTTATAAATAGAAAATTATACATTTTTTTTATATTACGGAAAGTTTCATTGATTGCCTGCATCCCAAAACAATCATATAAACATACATTAACTTTTAATATCCGTTTTTGATCAATCGTAAAGGAAATACTTCTGATTTACCATTACACTGAAGTGATTATTGACATGAGAGCTATTTAGAAATGCTGCATTCATTGCTTTACTACTCAGAATTCCTATTTCCAAGTTAAAATTAGTCATGAATGCTCTCATCGTCGAAATTCCACATTACTGGGATGTGCAATCAGGAAAATTCTTTCCGAATTCTTGTAAGGCATTAATATAGAATCAATACAAATAAATATGTTAGCTGATATTAGACTTTATTTGAAGTCAGGCTTACATATTCGTTTTAAAAATAAAAAATAATATGAACATTACATACGAAACATTTCACGTAACATTTAAAACGAATATGATAATACTATTTAAAAATGCTCGTTATAACATTTGAAATAAAAAACAATTTGGGATTAATTCTAGTTCAATTACACGCTTTATTTCGACGTAAACTGCATGGAAAATCATTGCTGTTGAGTTATGCAGTGTAATAACTTTCTTAGCAAACTACATAAATAAATATAGAAATTAATTAAAAAAAATTAATAATGTCAAGTTTGGATCGAAATAATTATACATGTCTTTTTATTAGGCGAAAAATTTTAGGAAAAAGTGCAGCGTTCATGTAGCAACGTACCGAAATTATGAAATTGAGTAATACTAACAGAAAATTTGGTATTTGGTCAACTTAAAATTTACTGTACTTACTTGCAAAGGTCTTATTTTCTAATACTTTTTCTTTTACTTTAAAAATTTTTGAAAAGTTTTTTTTTTTTTTTCTAAACAACTATTAAAATAATTTAATCCTCATTTCGAGTTGATTTCCACTAGGTTATGATATGCAATTGGTATATGATTTAAGTCTGTAGATAACAATAAATAAAATAATATACCAGTTGTTTTTTTGCCGAGCTAATAAATTAGGAAAGAAATGTAACACTTTTGTATTAACACTATTTACTATGAGTAACTCTTTAGCATAAAATTCATACAATGAAAAGACTATTTTAAAGTGTTTTAATATAAGTGATCTCTAAGATAGAGGCGAGAACCGCTTGGGCTTCAATCGTATACTTACGCTTAATTCTTCAACTCTAATAACATGGGAAAAAAGTAAACACACCATCTAACTCCTATAACAATATTAACACAGAGTTAATCATAACCAGTCGATTGGGAATACCTTTTATTAAATTAATACTCACGTATTAAAATAAACATAAAACTCAACTTTTCCAACCACGAACTCTAAATATAGCAAAAAAAAAAAAAAAAAAGTATGCCCCTTAAATGCCCAAATAAAATTTTCAGGTCATTTCTAGAATTAGCTTAAAAACAATATTTTAAAGAGCCAATTTGTGAGGAGATCTCACTAAATTGAAACCCAATATTTATATATCAAGTTTTAATGAACTTCTCATCATTAAAACAAATTGCTTCTCTTACAAGTACAGCACAATTTGTGTCCCCAATTTTCTCTACGCGGAACAAATAATCAGATGTATCAAATTTGCATATTATATATTTTTCATACCCGTATTTCGATGTTTTTTTTTTTTTTTTTAATTAAGTACAATTATGTGAAAATTTAAATTTAATTACTTAAGAAAAGAATGCGCTAACGATTTTAAAAGTTATATATTTCCATCTTATTTTAACCACATATTTTTATTATTATCACGTGAGAAATTAATTTATGTCTTTAATAATCGTAAAAAACGCTTCATTATTTCTTATTGCTTAAAATTTTAATTATTAAAACTTTATTATGATACTCTAAAGTGCAATTTTCTATCTTAAATTAAAATTTACTTAGTTAAAAAAAGTACTTGTTTCACTATTTAATTAACAAATATTTGTTTCGTTTATTTAAATTAGTTCAGTTATACTTTTCGTTTCATTTTTCTATTTTTTAAATAAAATACCAGTTCCTATTTTATATTGTACAAATGCCAAATTGCATTAAGAGGGCACAATACCTAATCTCTCCGACGGATATGGACCCCCATGTTATTCTACGGAAAAATTTGTTTCCATGTTACTCATTACCTAATCTATTTTTTAAATTCCATTTTCACATTCAGAAAATTCACAATCAGTAAATTAGTACTCGTTTTCCAATAAGTGACTTTTAGAATTTTATTTTGTAGCTAAAAAATGAAAAAAAAAAATCTTCGCAAAAATTCGCATTTTTGAACTTAAAACTAAAGTAAATAAATAAAAATTTTGAAAATGCATACCAATTTAAGGTTTACAAATTTTTGAACGTGAAAACGGAATTAAAAAAAAAAAAGTACTGTGTAATTCTAAAATCAAATTTTCCTATTTCATTCTGGGTTCGAATGGCATGGACCTTGATTGTAAAAGAAATTAAATCTAGTACCCTCTTAAACAAAAAGTAAAATAAATAAATAAAAAGTCAGTTCATTTTGTAAAAAAAGAAAAAAAAAAAAAAAAGTCAAGTATTGCATTTGTCAATTTTGGTAGGACTTAATTTCAAGAGCGCTGAAACATTGTCATGGTCGATATCAATGTAGATGAATCTATGTATCTGAAAGAGATAAAACATTCGATAACATTATTTGCTCCAATCTGTGAAGAAACACAGGTCACTGTTATGATGAATTACTTCAGCTTTGTTAATGCTTTTCGTTTAATGGCTTGTTATTCACTCGCTTCATTGAAACAGTTTTACAAATTCTAATTTGAATGTGATTTTTTTTTCTTTCTGAATAAAAACGTTTTTAAAAAGTTACTCTGCACAGTAATAATTATTTTTAAAAAGCGACATCTGTACATATATAATAGTTGCTAACTTTTCATTAAAGGTAAAGAAAAGGTTTTTTTTTTAATTTTTTTAAATAATTACATTTAAATGGTAATTCCGCAAAAATTTAAAATAATGCATGGGTAATGAACAATAATAAGTACATTGAAAATTTCAATTTTAGGGATATATTAGAGATTTGAAAAGGTTCTTTTTTTTTTTTTTTTCGAAAATCGAAGACTACTTATTTTTTTCTTCTTTCTTTTATTTACTTGTATATTTATTTATTTGAAAACTTTTTTTTTTTTTTTTTTTTTTTTTTTTTTTTTTTTTTTTAAATGAAAGCATTCTCATTGAGAAAATGGGAATAATTAAGTAATACACTACATTTTTATTAATAATTACTTATTACTGTTTGAGACTATATAACTTTAATATATTTCAAAATCTAAAAAAAAAAATGGCTAATTGGTAATAGTTTTATTTTATTAATAATATCAAAAATGTGGCCACGCTTTAAACTGCTCATTTCCAAGTACTAACTGATTTCAGAAAACTTATGGCACCAGCTAATAACCGAGAGGCTCTACTTTCAAGGCTGGGAGACGGGGATTTCTGGGTTCGAACATACGTCATGACCCTCGGCTTAGCCATTTAGAGATTTCCGTGGTTTTCCGAAACTTGCGTGAATACTGGTTAGGTACTTTTCGAAAGACCTCCCCCTCGGCGGGACACAATCCAGACCTAGGATCCTCGCGTAGTCCTAATTGAAACACCACCAAAACCATAGAAAAGTTATACCCATAATGCAGCACCTTTAAGTAGATTATATATTTAATGAACATATAAATCTGAGGCAATATTGACTTATATATGCCGTCTATTTTTTTAACCGACTTCAAAAAAAGAAGGAAGGTTCTCAATTCAAACCGTATGTTTTTTTTATGTTTGTTAGCTCATAACTTCTGAACGGATGCTCCGATTTTGATAATTTTTGTTTTGTTGAAAAGGTCTTGGTCTGCAATAGGTCCCATTGTAATATCTTAACGATCTAAAGAAAATACAGGGTGCCCAAAAAAATCAGTCACAACTATTTTAACTGCTAAACGGCTGCAGCTATAGTGATAAAAATGGTATGTAAGTATAGCAAAGTGGTCCATGCAGCACAAGGTTTAACCGCTGCGCCACCTGGTGTAAAATAGCGGAGTTAGTTTTCCTATCTCGAAAACGGTTCTAAAGGAAAAAGTGAATTACAAAGTTGAAAAGTAGCATCGATTTAGTACAAAAAGATCGTTTAGACATTCATGCTAGCTTTCCTATTTCGGAAACGGTTCAAGACAGGGGGGAAAAGTGAATTATAAAATTGCAGAGCATCATCGATTTAGTACGAAAAGATAGTTTAGACATTCATGCTAAAAATATAATGCTAAAAACGTGCATTTGTTTTTTCGCAATTTCTTACACTATGCACACTTGAGCTACATTGCACACGTTGTAGCGTAGCTGGTGAGACATACGCTATATAGTTCAAAACACGGATACTTGATACTTTTTGTTTTGTTGTAAAGATCTTGGTCTGATGTAGATCCCATTGTAATATTTTTGCAATCTAAAGAAAATAAAACGCCATCTTTTGAAAAACAGCGGTATTAGCGCTCCTATCTCAAAAACGGTTCAAGATGGGAGAAAAGTTAATTACAAAGATGTAGAGCATCATCGATTTACTACAAAAAGACAGTTTTTAGACATTATTGCTAAAAATAGAACGCTTAAAACGTGCAGTTGTCTGTTCGCAATTTCCTACATTGTGCACACTTGAACTACGTTGCACACTTTGCAGCGTAGCGGATGACACGTATACTCTGTGGTTCTAAGTACTGTTACTGTAAGCGGTCACATGCTGGTGGAAAACAGTGGAGTTAGCGTTCCTATCTCGGAAACGGTTCAAGACAAGGGAAAAAAGTGAATTATAAAATTACAGAGCATCATCGATTTAGTACGAAAAGATAGTTTAGGCATTTATGCTAAAAACAGAACGCTTAAAACGTGCATTTGTTTGTTCACAATTTCCCATTTTATGCACACTTAAACGACATTTGTTGTAGCGTATGGGTATATGTTGTAGCGTAGCGGGTGACATTTATGCTATGTAAAATTCAAAGTATGGTTATTGTAAGCGGTCACATCGATTAACGCATAGACGTTTTAAACCGACTTCATAAAGGAAGAGGTTCACAATACAAACCATGTTTCTCATTGTTGTTGTTGTTGAAATTTGTTAGCTTTTAACTTCGTAAGAGATGATATAATTTTAATACTTTTTTGTTGTATTGATCTTTGCCTAAAATAGGTTTCATTATGATTTCATTAAGCTATAAACAAATTACAGGATACTCACAAAAGTCCGTTCTCACTCTAGCTGCTAAACGCGCATGCAGCTACACTGGTAAAAGCAGTATGTAAGTATCGATGTTGAAACTTCTGTCCGTCAGCTGCAATGCATATTTTGCTCTTTGTTTGAACTTTAGGCTGCGCAATTTCCAGCACAGCGGGTGACACGTATTCAGTGTAAAGTTCAATATATATGCCTAACAGAATTTTTGGTCACTAATACAGCGTATCCGTCCTTTACATTTCTAAAGACTTTTTAACTTAACGCATGTTCATTCAACAGATAGTTTTTTGATCATATCCGATAAAGGCAAGAAAAGTGACACAACTTAAAAATGCAGCATTTGAGAAAAATCAACTTAAAAATAACTTGACTAGAATAAAACTGGCACAACTGTCTCTCGAGTGGATAACTTTCTAGATGGAGATGTAACTTTTTTGTTCACATTGGGTGCATTTCATGTATTTTTCAGTGACATAAACCATTTTTTGAGTTATGTCACTTTTCTTGGAAGTTGTGATTTGTGAAGCTGCCGTCGAACGTCTTTTGATGTTCTACTATATGAATAAATTTTCACTGAAAAGAGAAAAATAAAATCTTTTTGTAAAAAAAATAGAACCGACTCCAAGAAATGGGTATGAAATGAAATAGTAAATTGCGCCTAAAAGTATAAAATAATTTCCTTCGCCAAACAACCTATAACACTACAATTAATCATAACTTTTGAAGTCGGCGCAAAATTAAATAAAATTTGATAACTTTATTCAATACAAAAATCAAATCCTATTCAATATACACATATCACAATGTCACCTGCAAAACGCAGCCGAAAACAACTTTGATTCAAGAAAACAAATAAGATTTCGTAAGCAGCAAAAGTTGGAGAAGATCCTGGTATCCGACGTTCTTGGTGAAAGAAAAATAGCAAAATATTCTGGCAAACATATTTAATTTTTGTAGGATATCATGGTTAGTTTGATAAGGTATATTAAGAGAGTAATCAAGAATATGAAACAATACATCGTACAATATATATTATGAAAATATACACCTTACGTGTATGTTTTGATCGCCAAATCCAAAAGCCACCAAGTATGATAGTTATCAAAGTTATACCAAATTTGTGAAGGAAACTCTAACTTCGTAGAAACATAAATACCGCATTGTAAGGAATGTTCACTGTTCTATGTAGATGCTACTAATAAACCAATTGTATACAGTGATAAAATAATAAAGGAAACATGAAAATGGATCATTCGAGAAAACAGCATTTGTTGCTACCGATCTAAAAACAGACCTTTAAAAACTAATTAAATTTTATTTAATTTTGCGCCGACTTCAAAAGTTATGATTAATTGTAGTGTTATAGGTTGTTTGGCGAAGGAAATTATTTTATACTTTTAGGCGCAATTTACTATTTCATTTCATACCCATTTCTTGGAGTCGGTTTTATTTTTTTTACAAAAAGATTTTATTAAATGTAGAGAAAATTACAAAAATGCATTTTACTTTATACTTTTATTTTACATATTTAAGCGCTATGTAATTTTAAATTCGATCAGAAATTAAGTAATCTGTAAAATGTTACACTGCAGAAAGAATGACTATTCCCTTACAACATTAGAGAAAAAATTTTGTATGCAAGAAAGGAGTTAGAAAATGGACTTTTTACTTTAATAACCTCGAAATATATTTAAAATTATTCTGTTTTAAACTCATGTATGTCTAAATTTTATAACCATGTTGAGACTATATTTTGGTTTAAAATTTTCATTGAAGTATGTAAAAACTTTTTCATTATAAAAAGTATTTTTTTATCTCATTAAATTCTTACGTATAAGTTCATACATCCGAAAATTAATAAGCTCAGATGAAGCCTTATAAAAAAAGTAACTTTCTTAAAACATTTTGAAGAAGTAGTTTCATCGTTCACTTCAAAAAAAGCTGCTTCAAACTCCAGGCGATTTCTCAAGGGCTTGAGGTACTCTAGAGTTTCTATGGAAACCAGAATACAGAAAGATTCCTATGTAGAGAAGACGTTTAGAGAACAAGAAATATTGCACTTTAGGACTGTTATCCAAGATAAATTTACCCTCTTTTATCAAATTTCTTTATCTAACATCTATTAGATAATTGAAAATATTAATTTAGTTTTTTCATAATCATAAATATAGTTCTAATTAATATTTAAGTTTCGTAATTTATTTTATAAGAAAGCATTTTAACTATATGAAATTATTTCATAAAAATATTGGAACTGTCTCAAGTATCATTATTTCTGTTATTGCATTAAATAAACTTTTATGGATTTCTTCATAGTGGCTGATATTTAAAAGCAAATAAAAATTTGGATAAAAATTAATTGCATTATTTTTATAATTATTAAAATTTTCCTAATAAAAAGAAAGGGGTTAAATTTTTTATAAATTTTTATTCAAGTTTTTTGAAGAAAAAATACATTAAAGTATATATCAATAAACTAACTATTCCTTTTTAATGAATAATACAGCCGCATTATTATTATTATTATTATTATTTTAATGAAAATATATAAAAAAGTAAATAAAAATTAGTTATTTTACCGATTTTTAAAGTTAAAAAATATGAAGCAAAATTATATATATATTTTTATTTACGTTTTCAGAGATGAAGTGCATTAAAATATATCAAATAACACTTTTATGATGTCTAATTATTAAAAGTAATAAAAAGATGAATAAAAGAATTTATTTCTCCAAATCTTAAAATAATAATAATAATAAATTAGTTTTTGTTTTACATGTTTTAAGGTAATATGCATATAGGGTATTATACAATAAATTGTTTCCTTCCAATAAATAGTACATCCTCATCATTAAATGAAATTCCCGAATAATGAGTCATTCTTAATTCAGCAGAATTGCCGATTCCCACTCAGTTTGTACGAGTTTATCTGTTACAAGATTAATTGGATGTAAATAACGCATTCTCGCAGTAATTACTTACAATAGTCACTTTTATTCAGAACCTAAAGCCGTTGGCGTTAGTCTTGAATAAGGTAGATTGTGATTTTGATAAAGATGTCTTCATACATTTAATCCAAGATTGTCAGTTTATTATTCTTGCAGCGAGAATCACGCAAATACTTACAATTATAGAGTGAGAAAATTGTCATAAATTTACATTAAAATAGATTTGTAGAAATTTGATCTAATTACTATTTAAGCATTAATTAAAAACACTGATTACACGCAGAGTAAAATATTTCAAATTACACAAATTTCTTATGTAATTATAATTACTATAAACTTTGTATTAAAACCCCCAAAAGTTTCTTAACATGTTTCAGATGTTATATTTCATTAAAAACACTTATAAAATACCTTGTGAGATATTCGACAATATTGTAAAATATTTCACTGACGTGAAGTTACAAGAAAGGTTAATTTGTTTTAATGGAGAAAACTTAAATGTTGTTAACGATAGTTATAACTTTTGCAATTAAAACACCAGTTAGTATTCAGATTACAATTCCATAAATGATGTACCATAACAGTAAGAAGTAAAAGAAAAACGTTTTAATATTCCATAAAGGCTATTCCACTGAAAATGGATAGTTTTTCATAGATTTTTCTGGCGATATATGTATATATATATATATATATATATATATAAAGCACGTAATAAAAATAAATTCAAAGTAATTATTAGCAATATTAAATATAAAAATACATATAAAACAATTATTTTTAAGCATATACTTTTTTTTTTCTAATTTGCATCTGTAAAAACTTGCAATTTTTAAAACAGGCTAATTTTATTTTTGTTTTCTAAAAAAGTGACGTTATGGAAAATTATGATATAGTGGCTCCCAGGGATTTAGGTAGAAGTGAAAGCTCTGTTGCATGCATTCATTTATTATGCATAAGTTACATTAATAGTTGATTCTATGATTATGTTTGCAATATTAAGGAAAAGATACAATAAAAATGAATTCATATAAGATGAATTTGCGTATCTGTGCGAATATTGATCGATTAGTTGACTGATAAATGAATATAATGATTAAAATAATGATTTCATAATGTAAAAACTAAAATGTATTAAATTTTGAATTTTAATTGTACAAAAAGAACAAGAATTTCTTAAGCATAAATCGCCAAAACATGCCACGATTATTTCTTAATGAAATGATGGTTTACGTTACTTCATTAGATAAAACAACTGTATGCATAAATGCAGGAGCCGTAAAAAGTCTTTAATTATAAAACTAAGCAAAAGAAATATTTTTACTGACTTTAAAACATTATTTTCTGTAAAAGATTCCCAAATTTTCTGTAAAAAAAAAAAAAAAAAAAAAAAAAAAAAGCATAAACTATTGAAGATTATACAAACAAATCTAAACCATCATTCTTTACTACTAAACACCAGTTCTTTTTCCTTTTTAATGAACATTAATGATATTAATGTTCCTAATAAAATTAGGAACAAAACTTTGAAAAAGTCTTGAAATATAAAACTAAACAAAAAATATTTTTACTAACTTTAAAACATTATTTTTTGTAATAAACTGCCATATTTTCCCTAAATGAAAGCAGAAACAATTAAACGGCATGCAAACATATCTAAAAAATTTGTGTAAGTCAAAATATTTTGAAATGCAAATATTCTAAAACGCTATGTGAAATAGACGTAAGTACGTTCAAAGAAAATTCTTATGCTGGTCTAAATCGCAGGAAGGAGAAACATTGAAAAGATTGAAAACAACAATAAGATATTTCCAGAAACTTCAAATTCGGCATATGAAAAATCTAAGAAATACGCTTTACAAGTGGCTTTCCTACGACATAAAAGGCTTATTTGAAAAGCATAAACAGGAATTATATAAAATATGCGGAAGAATACTGTTAAATAAAACTGTATCTATAAGAAACCACACAACTGTGATTTGACTTATTATTTTGCACATGTTGTTTTGTATTTAATCTCGTTTGAGGTTGTTTGCACTTTAAAATATTCGAAAGCTGAAAGCCAGTGATTTGTTTGGAAACATATGAGTCACGATTATCGATATCATGTAATAATGATTCATGATTCATTTCTTATGATTCATGCGTTATTTACTTGGAAGAAAATACAATGAACTTATATTTTGAGTTTTCAACTGACGTTATTAAAATAAAAATGATTTTTTAACTTTTGATTTAGTGATTCATAAGTATAAAATAAACTAGCGCTAAGAGAAAAGCAAATTGTTTGAATAAATATCAAACAAATAACAATGTTTAGAGTTAATCGCGTGGAAAAAAAAAAAGTCACCCAGACTGAAAGAACTCCACATTTTTAGCGTTTTAATGTACTTTCGTTGCGGCATTAAAACTTTCCTTTTCTGTATTTGGTGATTACATTAGAAAATTATAATTTGTTGATCACATGCCTGTTTTATCTACTAGTCCTTTTTCCTAACAGCTAAATTTCAGAATCTTACGAAAGGAAATTTTTTTCATTTCATAAGAAATTTCTCTAAAATAGTATTTTCAAATACGGATATGAAAAATGAACAGTCGGTAACAAAAGTGTCCGAACACTAGCAAAAATTCCTATGTAAAAAAAAGTACGCTTAATACAGTTTTGCTAAATAAAACCTTGTCGAATTCTGTTCTTAGAGTGACTAAGAACAGGATTCGACAAGGATTTATTTAACAAAACAGTATTAAGTGTACATTTTTTATATAGAAATTTTTGCTAGTGTTCGGACACTTTTGTTACCGACTGAATATTCCATTACGGTTTAAAACTTATTTTGCCATTCTATCGTGATATATCCTTTTGAAAGTGAGTTCAGAGTGAAGCGAAAGCATTGCGTTTGACACAGATATTCTTTGGTTACATTGCAGTTCAATTTCGGAGTAATGCTGCTATCTAACGAACAGATACAGAATAAAAGTTTAAAAATCGAAAAATAATGAAAAGTGTAAAACCAGTGTTGCATAAAAAATGTTAAATGTTTGAATTCAGTGAAAACCAATGAAAGTTAAGAGCTTAAATTTTACCGAACAACACATAACACAGCTAAATTTTTCACAATAAAACTGAGCCTTTTCGAAAATTTCAAAATATAAAAGAATAATTAAGTATTTAAATTCCTGTCAAATATAGTTAAAGCTTGTGAGGCTTGTGTTAAAGCTTGTGTCTCCATTCCTCAATGATTAACTTAGTTACTCAAGTATTATATATGAAATTAGCACAGAGACTCTAAGTAAATACAAATAAAGTTTAATTAGAACTTAAGTGCAGAGAGGGTACTAGAGCCAAACTCAATATCAAATATTAAATACTTTAAGAACGATAACTTCAATAAACAACTTATATAAATTCAGATGAAATCTCACCCACAGTAGATAACGTAGCAAGGTGATTTCTCTCACTGATCCACGTTACTTTACTAATGTAGTCTAAAGGCGAAAAAGGATTCCCTGAATCCGCCTAACTCTATTCTATAAAGTAACACCTGCAAAATCACCACAACATTTATCGAACTAAGAACTTAATCACTCAAGAACATTTCTGTTCTTTTTCACATTCTACGTCACCACCACTACCACACACTTCTTCACCATACTGATTCATATTTATAATCAATCTTCATCAAATCCACTCACTTCATTTAACAATTCTAAAACCTCTCCGTATTCAATCGCGCTTCGCAACTTGTTTTCTTCGCTGCAGCGCTATGCTGACGTGACTCCAACCTTACAAGCTTACAGGTAATAAAATTTCGGATTACATTTTTTATGAACAACTCCAAATCCATGCATCGTTAGTATTTACTAAAGAATAAAAAATTAAATGACAATATTATTAACGAGAAAAAATTGTGAGCGAAAACTTTTCACCAATATTTTCTTTAAGAAAATATCAATTTAATCTTGGGGAAAAGGAAAAAAAAGTTAAGTAAAATAAAATAAAATAAAATAAGATTGTCTCTTCTTACATTGTTAAAGAAATGTGCACTTTAGTTGTATTATATATATATGCATGACAAATTTATTAATAGAGGAAAATACATTTTAACAAAATTTCTTATAGTAACCACTAGGGAATGTTTATTCATATAAATTCCTTTGGAAGGAAAAGAAGTACGGAAAGTATAGGCTATCAGCTTACTACGGACCGATAGTGGGTAACTACACACATCGTTAAAACCGACGTCGGAACACACAGAAACTCATTTTTTACAAGGTTGAAAAATGAGCTGATACTTAATGCAATATTTTATACTTTAAAAATTGATAAGTATATTTGCTTTGACAGGATTTGTCCCGGGTGAAATTTATAGGACGTTGATATTTTTTATCGACTCTATAATATTTTTTCAATAAATCTTTTTATGATTAATGATATTATTCTTCGGAAAAAATAAAACTTAAATTATTAATTAAAGTTTATAAATTCATAAATGTATAACGGATGATTAATATGGTCAAATTATAAAATAAAAAAATCTGTTACAATAATATATCGTCGAAATAAAATAAAATAAAATAAAATAAAATAAAAAACTAAAAGCAGTCTTTGGGGACTGCCGATAGAAGTGAACACTAAGTAACTTGTGAATTGTATCGTCGAGCTATTAGATTATTAATTTCAAATTATTTTTGGTTTATAAAGGGTAGGTAAAAATATTGTAAAAGGTATTAGGTAAAAATATTGTAAAATGACTTAAATTTTTTTTATTATTTATTTGAAAATTTATATTGAAAGCAAAAAGAAGAATATAACAGTTTGTATAAAAACACGTGCTTGTACTTTGTGAACTATGTATATACTGTGGAAAAAGTACATACATACATACATAGAGTATAGAACTAGAAAGAGACAGATGCCAGTAGCCAGTATACTACTCGTATTAGCATACATTTTATACATATATATATACATATATATATATATATATGTGTGTGTGTGTGTGTGTGTGTATGACGCATGCCGCGCCGTGCGCTACATATATGGATATACATGTAGAGAAATTTACTCTTTATACATATATAATGTATACTAATAACGCACGGAGGTATATCTATGTACATATATACACAGTATACATAAAGCTTGTGGAAAGCGTTCGGTGACGATGACGCGAGTTCCATGATTTTTGTTCACCCAAAAGTGCTCAACGTGCCTAAAGAAGTTTTCACTTCAAAAATCTGTGAATGTAGTTCGAAATAGAGAAATTTCAATTTTGTGAGCAAATGCTTGAAATCATGCATGTTTTTTTTTATAATCATATTCTACTTTTCCTTCTGTTTTATGGTGGTGTCAATGTGCTAAGCTATCGTAATATACTTTCCTCAATTTAAATGTCATTTAAATTTAGAGTACCGTCTTTAATTCTCGTTCTGTTTAGTGTGATAAAAATATATCATATTAAATTCTCGTTCTATTTAGTATAATAAAAATATATCGTACTAAAAGTCAAATATAGTGTCTATTAAAAAAAAAAAAAAAAAAAAAAGACTACCGAAAAGATTTTTGAGTTTTGGCTGTTTTGTTTGATTAAGTATATTAATTCCAATCTAATTTGTCTTACATCATACGTCTTATATCAAGCTAATAGTAATGTATTCTAAGCATATTTGTTAAATGAGAAGAAAGTTACTCTTCACAAAAAAAGAAAGAAAGAAAAAGTGGTGTGAAACAATGAGAGAGAAAAAATAGAAATATTAGCAGATCTACTTTTGTTTTATGGTTAACCCTTAACTACACGTGCTGATGTAAAAAATACACCATTTATAGTAAACATAATATAAATGACTTTGGGATCCTTCTCCCTATACTGCGTGCACATCTAACCTATCATTGAAGTATTTATTTGGAGATTTTTCATTAGTTCTTATAAAACGTTTTGATAATTAACACTTATACAGACGGCAGCAAAAGTATCCGAGCTTTAGCCAATAATTCTTATAGCAAAAAAGTACACTTAATACTATTTTGTTAAATAAATCCTTGTCGAATCATGTTCTTAGACTAACTAGGAACATGGGTCGACAAGGCTACATTTAACAAAGGAATATTATGTGTAAATTTTTTAGACAGGGATTATTGCTAGCGTTTGGATACTTTTGCTGCCAACTGTGGCATACATATTTGTCCTTATTTAATTTATTTAATTTCTTATTTAACTTATTTATTTTTTTAAAAAATGCCTGATTATATCATTACAATAAATCGAAGAGGGACCAAGTTAAGAGAGGACATTGTTAACCCTTTGCGGCACAAGGTAATTCGGATCATTTAAATTATACTGCCACCGGATTTCACGAACAAAATTAAATTAAAAGAAATTTTAAATTTTAAGTTTAAAAATAACGGCCTTTTCTGCTACGTTATAAACGTAAATTTTTGCTAAAAAATTTCCGGGATGCGTTTTTGCAGCTGGGAGGTGGTTTCACACTTATACCACCGCGCGTTAAAGGGTTAAATGTAAAATCCTACATTTCACCAGGAAAAAGGGGGTTCCAATTAGCTGCAACCAATATTTTGGTGAAATGTTTCATCATTTTAGTGGTGCCATTTCGTTAGTAAGCACCATTGAAATGGTGAAATTAAACACCAAAATATTGGTTGCAGCTAAAAATTCATTATTTTGGTGAAACACTGAACTATTGCATCTCTCTCTATTGGCATGTAGCATCATTAACACAGGTAGATGTTATTCCTACATTTATTACTCTGGCATTCATTTTCTATATACCGGTTTAGACATAGATGTTCGTAATGGTTCGAGATTCGCTTTAAGCCATATGTCCATGTCTCATGACTCTTAGGGTGAAAAAAAAAGATTTAGATCGACTACTTCTAAACAACCAACTTTTATTCTAAATGAAAATATATAATGAAGCAAATTATTACAGACTTATTTATATAAGCTAATTTTTGTTATATACAAACCTGTTAAACAAAATGTACCTAATACGAATAATTGAATAAAAACGAGTGTTTGAATAATAATATATATATGCATGTTTTGTAAATTTATATAACGCGTATAAATTATATATACACGTATAAAAATTTATACGTGTTTGATAGTAAAAGCAAATCAATGTCTGTATTTATGGATATTAAAAAAAATTTTTCTTTTAATTTTGTTAATTTAATATTGTTCATTTTTAATCACAACCATGTTCATAGGTGCCAACAGATACGTTTTTTTAATACCACTATTTCTTTGTAAAAAATTTCATCATGTTTAATCGAATAAAACTCTTAAAATAATTATTAAAATTTTCTATTAATATTTTACATTAGAAAAAAAAAGTACAAGTTGGTAGCCCTGCATGTTACATTGAAGAAAACTAGTAATAGTACTTTTTAAATATATATATCGAGTATTTTGGTTTATAGTGTGCCAATACTTTTTACATGTCTTGTAAGCTGAGAATTCTTAAAATTAAATTTTCATAATTAGTGATGAATGCTAAACAATAAAGCATGCATTTGAAAGATTGTAATATCAAATAAAAATACAAAGTACAAGAAATAAATGACATCATGAAAGTATTAATTGTTTATATTTATTATTTAACTCGAAATCAAATTTTATCTAAAGTTTGACTCCATAAAGTTTTTGAACTTTAGTAATCTTTTCAGTAGAAAGAAATGAAAAGAGCAAAATATATTTCCTAAAATATTTCATGGTGGCATTACTTAGAATTTTGATTTTCTTTACCAAACATAGAACGGTACTTTTGAAGAAAACTTTTGCACCCCCAAGCACGTAGATCAAGAAAGTTTCTGATGTGTCTTTCTTAAATATGGCATTTGTCATACTTTTATATCGAGAGTATTACAAGAAAATTGAATTTGATTCTTAGCTTTTAGTGGTCTCATTTTTCTGTATAAAGCACGGACTCGTATTTCACTATAAAAATTGGTGTACTCGTATCCTTGTGAGTGATATTCTTAGTGAAGTTCTAGAGTAGTATGCTTGCAAGTTTCAAAATTTATATGTTTTCGGAGAAATGATTTAGTTTTCTCATAATTTATTTTTAAAGTAGGTTTTAGTTTTTTCTCATAAAATGTTTTAAGTTTGGAAGGCATTAGAGAATCAGGAAAAGGTGTACGCATATCCAAACATAAAATGAAACTTTTGAATTATAAGGAATAATTTGAATTACGGATTAATGCTATACGAAAGATAGTTTTAACACAAAAGTTTTCTAGTAATGACTTTTATTTATTTTTTATTTTGTCAAGCCATACTTTTATATCGGAAATATTACAAGAATATTAAATTTGAGTCTTAGTTTTAAGTTGCCCCATTTTTCTGTATGAAGCACAGACTTTCATACATATCATGTGTATATTTGTGAAAGTGGTGTTCATAGAAAGGTTTTAGAGAAATTTTCGTTTTTTGGGAAGACTGATTTACTTTTTCAATAAATTGTTTCTTGATTAGTTTTAGTTTTTTTTTCTTATAATACGGGGTGATTTTTGGAAAACTGACCCTATTCAGCGTTACCTGTTGCACGATATAACAACCTAAATGGCACCAAATTTGGTATGGAGATTAATTATGCCATGAGAAGTAGGATTCAGTGGGAAAAAATTAGTTTATAAAAAATCGCCTATAAGGGTATTTATTGCGCTGTTCAACATAAAAAGTGTGACAAAAAAAGAAAAAGAAAAAAATAATAATAACACCATATAAAAAAAAATCAGTGAAATTTTAAGTTTTATTCACTACATTCATTTCACCGGCGAGGTATCCGAGCACATTCAGTGTCAACACTTTCTCAGAATATGAGAGGCACAATCACTTGATCCGGCTTACTTCAACTGAGAATATTTTTCGGAGCTGTCTACATAGTTTTATAGTCCAAATTACAGGCGTTGTTGTCGCCTACTAAAGCATAAATTTGATTTTTGCTTTGATACTCATGTTTTATGATAATTCTTGGTTCGGTTAGCTACAACAGCGTCATGAATAGTCCTATCGGCGATTTTTGGAACTAATTATTTTCCTGGTATCTTATTTACCATGTCATCATTAGTCCTCATACCAAGTTTGATGCCATTTCGGTTGTTAGATTGAGCTACAGGGGGCTCTGAAGAGAAAATATGGTCAATTAATAATAATAATAATAAATTCACCCTGTACATCAGATTTGAAGGGCATTGAGGAATAAATTAAATAGTATGCAAATATTCCATGTGTAAATATATGATAAAAAATTTTGAATGCTAATGCAGCATAAAGATGTGGTCTCATGTTACAATTACTTGTGTGTTATTAAAATGTGATGTTTTCTAATACTTCTTTAAGTAGCAATTTAATAGTTAAAACCCGAATAAACTACTACGTCAGAAACGCCAAAAGAAAAATATTTGCGATGCATACAGCTGTTTCGGTAGCCTTAAGCGTACCGTCTTCAGTGCAAAAAGAATTCTGAATCTGGAGAAGTGCTCGTAATTCTTTTTGCACTGAAGACGGTACGCTTAAGGCTACCGAAACAGCTGTATGCATCGTAAATATTTTTCTTTTGACGTTTCTGACGTAGTAGTTTATTCGGGTTTTAACATTCCAACGCCAAGTCTCCTGTTATTATAATTTAATAGTTGTTTATTGTTTGAAATTCAGAATTTAATAAATCTAATTATGTACTACTTGAAGCAAAACATTAAACATTTTCATTAGATGTTATTTTTAATTTTTACGTTCTTTTTTATACAACAGCTAATAACTATATGACTTATGCTACTGTTAAAAAAAAATAAATAAATTCGAAATGTAAAATGTGTTTCAGAACTCATTGAAAGAGATTTTTATATAATTTTATATTGAATAAAATCACCCACATACCGATGTATAGAACGCAATAAAAAATCAACTTGAACTTTATAGTATTTATTTATATTATATTATACACTTAAAATAATAATTTAATTATAATACAAAAATATTTTCTTTCTCAAGAAATTTATCTAGGTATTACAACTAAAAACTATCTAAAAATTAAAAAAAAAAAAAAAAAAAAAAAAAAAAAAAATGGTATACAATGTTAAATCAATATACTTAAATCAATTACTTAAATCAATACATTGTAAAAATGCAGAAAGTATGTTATTTGATCATTTTATTTAATCTGTGATAAATTAATTTTTTGTTAAGATAATGTATTTAAAAATGATGTAAATTACAACAACTATTGAAATGCAAAAAAACAAAAACAAATCCTGTTTTAGAATGTTATTATTTTTTCGACTTATTACAAGCAAGCTATTTAGGTATTTTAAATTTGCAATAATAAATTAAAAAAAAAAAAAAAAAGTTTTCTAAAATTTAACAAAAAACACACAATTTAAAATTTTTCTTCTTATGCTAATTCCATGCTTTAATTCAAAATTCCAATAAAACTATTGGCATTCATGTTTCATATCTAAATGCAAATAAAACTATTTACAAATAAATGCGGAGAATTTTGTTTCTTTTAATTTCATTATGAAGTGTAAGGGAAACAGAATTTAAATGTTATGTATTTCGGTAGAAACATTTGAAATACGTATAATTTTGAATAAAATAATAAAATATGAAGAACAAACCTTTGGAAAAACTATGTAACTTATTTTAAAAATGTATTTAACTATCCCCTAAAATATTTTTCTTTGAACAAAAATAAATAACTGAGGTTAACATTTTTAAAACATTGTTGAAATTTTATATATTTTTTAAAATGATCTCTAGCATTTTTGGCAGTTACATTTTTAAAATGCTGCAGATTTACATGCAATGACAAAAGGCATTATTAGTAATTTTTTTTATGATATTGATCAGTTAATATTAAAGTTAATTTTAACGCATTGGATCTTCTTCTGCATTTATTTTTATTTTATTTTATTTTTTTATTTTGTAAAAAATTAAATTAATTATATGTAGAATGTATGAATTTTTTTCTTTATAGAAGAGATATGTTACAAGTCTATCGAAATATACCAAACACTCAGTATCAAAATCTTCTTCAGCTAAAAGTATCGAATAAAAAAAATTGTTGATAAAAGTAAATAAATAAATGAATAAGTAAATAAATAATATAGATATATTAATATAATATAAATAATATAGAACAATGCTACCACGCGTCAATCTACGGACCACGAGTTCCATTTCGAAATACAAAGAATGAGCTTGCAAGTAGATGTTCTACTTATATCCTTTTTTTTTCCGTTTATCACATTTCAAGAAAACAATATCAGTCTGTTGAAAGTACAGTTAAAATACATTTTTAACCGTTAAACATTGAACGAAGATCCATGCTAGATCTGGTGTCACATGTTGGTGCATTTTTGATAAGTATATTTAAATATTCATTTTGCTCTGAACTATATCCCAACTAAAAGATGTTAACGGCTTCTTTATTTCGTTATCTCTATATATTAAAAAAAAGTAACGGTCGCTGGCGTCAATTTTTTTTGTCTGCGACAGCATCTTATCGCGGAGGGCAAAGTGCTCTGAATCATGAGAGGTATCAATGTATTCCGACTGCTCCAAGGAAGGCATTTCAGCTGCTTAGAAATTTCTATCATTTTAATTAACGAAGTTATAACTAAAAACGTCGGTTTTATAAAGGTACTCTATTTGCCACCAGAGTGAAAAGTTTCTCTTATGGCGTTTTTTTCTGTGTTTCTGACGTCACTTTCCCCAGGAAAATTAAAATGAGATCAATGGTGTAAATAAAAAAAATTGAAAAATTGGCATCTTTGAGATGCTCGAGAGAAGAAAAAAATTATTTAGAATAGCAAAACATGAAAATAACCGATATTTAAAAGATATTGAGTAAAAATTTAATAAAAATGAAATGAAAATTAGTTTATATTTTTAATTTAGTTTATATTATTATTTTATATTATTAGTTAAGTTTATACTATTAGTTTAGTTTACATTATTAGTTTTTATTTTAACGTTAAGCGAAAAAGATTTAGTAATGAATATAATTATTATGTTAAACAACGATTGGTATAGAATTAGAAGTTAAGCCCAGAAATTGGTATAACTTCAGTATAACCCCACAGCTGAATTTGGCGATTTTTCTTTGGCGCCGTTTTGAATGATAACGATGTGGTTCTGGACTGTTTGCGATATAATATGGCAGGCTATATGTTGTTTATTTTGGATTCATGATTTTATGATTTATGATTTCGATTATGATTTTATCATTTATCATTTATGATTTTTAGATTTATGATTTAGCCATAATCGCCAACAAAAAATCGCGAAATATCGTTGTGGCGTTATACTGAATTTGTTCCAAAGTACTTACGTATTAACGCCACCGCAGCTACAGATTAAGTGCCGTCAATCTACACTTAAAATTTTTGCAACAAATCATAAAATAAAACACTTTATTTAAAATCAAAATTCAAAACACTTTATTTAAAACAAAGTTGTCAGTCTGATTTCGGTGGAAAATGGGCCGATATAGAGTTTAACATAGATTCAAAACAGTCTCTATTATCTTTCACCTGATGCTGTCGCCATATGAACTCTGATAAATAAGATTCCAAAAGATGTCTCGCTGTCCTATGTCTCTTGTGTGTGAACAACAAGATTGCTCTTTATTGGCGCATTAGCGCATCTTCTGTTGCGGTGGCGTTAATACGTAAGTACCGCAAAAAAAATTATAAAATAGTGCAATAATAATAATAAAATTCACAATCTATTTTTGTTTTTTAAGCATTGATGTAAAACTTTGCAGAAAACAAAATTTAATTTAATACGATAGGACTTTTTTTTTTTTGGTTTATTTTTCCATGTAATGGAATGAAGTAACTGCGTTGCTAAAATGTTTTAGTTGCACCTAATACAGGGCCTCACTGGCAGATTTTAAATTTTTAATTTATTTTGACGATGACTTAAATTATCTATCTCAGTTATGCATGTCAAGATTTTTGCGAGAAAAATCTAAGCTACTTCGGTGCCAAATTTAAAATTTCGCCAAGAGGTTAAACTGTACCATTGCTTTAGCACAATTTTTTTTTTCAATTTTTTAAAAATATTTTTTTAATTTAATTCAAGTGAGAAAAAGGTATATAGTATTTCCCCTCAGCTGAATTTGGCGATTTTTCTTTGGCGCCTATTTGAACGATAACGATGTCGTTCTGGATTGTTTGCGATATAATACGGCAGCCTGCATGCTATTTATTTTGGATTTATGATTTTATGATTCATGATTTATAATTTAGCTTACGATTTTATCATTTATGCTATATGATTTATGATTTTTAGATTTATGATTTAGCCATAATCGCCAACGAAAAATCGCCAAATCTAGCTGAGGGGAAATACTACAGTTGTTCCGAGAAAAAAAGAAGAACATTTTTTATTTGGTCTAAATGTACAAAATATCTCCAGGTAAAATATTATCCGTATTATTAGAAAGAAAATGGCTAAAGTAGTTTTTCCTGTACCATTGATATCTCTATAAATTAAATTATCCAATATCATTATATTTTATTCTCCACACGCATTTTTTATTTTCTAAATTCAATATTATATAATATATATGTAAAAAAATCAAGGTGTAATCAGTACATATCCAGAAGATGTAGCACAAATATTCAGAAGCCATCATTAACACAAGTTCGGGAGATATCACAAACAACTATTAAGATGTCATGATCAATATATGCCAGTAGATATCGCCAACAATAATAATTATTCAGAAGATATCGCCAACAAGTATTCAGGAGCCATCATGAATATTTATTCAAAAAATATTGTCAACAAATATTCAAAAGCCATCCAATTTATGAATGGTGATGGTCTATCTCGAATACTCCAAACCGGCAGTTCGTTATTACAATATAATCAAGGATAAATTTTTCACTCATCAGTAGGTTTCGAAAAATATGATTTTTCCCCCCGATTTAACTTAGTATTTAATATAGTTTAAGAAGTGGTAAAATCAGATATTGACGGGCATCTTGGCTAATTCATGGCGACAATGCAAAATCGCTATCTGAAAAAAATTGTCCTGTCGTACTACTACTGATGAAATGTTTAAAATAATTGCAATAATCACATATACTATTTATTTTCAATGGATCTGACTAAATCATATTCTAGGAAAAATGCACTTTAAAAAGTTGCATCTTTACTGTTGTAAGCACCATTTTAAACCTTGCTGTACATTAGAAATAAATGCAGAGTGTTACATATAGCCCTAAATTAACTAAAAAAATTCAATAGTAAAAAATATAGGCATTAGAAAAAACAAGTTCATAATTTATTTAATCACGCAATAATACCCGAAAAATTCATCGTCAAACAGTGACAAAAATTTAACAAGTGGATCGTATACTAAAGCTGTAACGCTAAATCATTTAGATGTTAAGAATTTTTCTCTGTTCTAAACAGTTAGTGCTATCGTTGTTTATTTTGTGTGTCTAGCTGTCTAACATATGTTTTCTCTCAAAATAATGGCAAATTGTTATTAAACTGTCAAAGGTTAAGACAGATTTTTCACATACTAGAAACGATATAATATTAAATATTGTGTATTTCAATGTGATACCAAATATGGTGGATTTCTATAATATTGTTCAACTTTTCTCTTGTATCATGTATTATTAATATTCCAATTCAATGAAAAGCAAAGTTGCGAATAGTCGTTTAGAATCCAGCAGGGGTTAATGAGCGTAGCAAGTCGGGGTGAGGGAAAGCCTTCCTTGGGGTTGGTGAGCGGAGCGAGCAGGGGGCAGAGCCCCCTAGTATATACTATATATACCAATAATAAAACTTGTAGAAAATTACCATAATATGAACTGAGAAAAAAGGAGCAAAATCGGTGTAATTAAAGAGCAGATTGAAACGATCAAAATAAGACAAATCAAATGAATGAAAGCATGCGGAATTCCCAATTTTCTCAGTGGCATGGTTGGAGCTGTGCATTTAAATTGTGGTTTTCAAAGAGTAAAATGTATATTGCGGAAATATCCATAAATCAATGCCCTAAGTACAAATAACAAAATAATGAAGAAGGATATAAATTAAAAATTGTAAATAAGAAAATAATAAAAAACAAAACAGTACTTACATAATAGCAAGATGCATATAATATATATATATATATATATATATATATATATATATATATATATATAATGACACGATTTTTGTAGACTTGACATAAGTAGAATTATTAATAGTTGTATTTACTACCCTGTCCTCCTTGTTTCTGAAATCTATTTTGAAAAAAAAAAATAATGCTAATAATAATAATAATAATAATAATAATAATAAAATAAATATTAAGTAAAAAAAAAACAGTCACAATGGCTTTGACAATTTAGTTTTAAATAGTGTGTGGACATCCTGCATAACATGCACAAATTATTTAACAGTGGTTATAACGAGGTTCCAATGAAAAAAATACTTAACGCAATTTTTTTTTCTTAGTTTACTTATTACACATAACAAGAAAATTGTTTTACAATGAAATGAAGCAGAGCCATAAAATTTTATTAATATAAAGATTCGTAATAACGCATTATACAAATATTATTGTGATAAGAATATAATTTTAAATTACATTCAACATTCTCGGATTCATGTAATTTATAAGTATAGCGCAACTGCAGGAAAACGTCTTTTAGAATTAATTTAATATAACGTTTCAGGTCAAAATTCTATTATAAAATCTTGTGTTTATATACTTATTATTATACAGCCGGTAACAAAAACATCCGGATACTAACAAAAATTACAATCTAAAAAAAGCACACTTCATACGGTTTTGTTAAATAAATCTTTTGTTAAATAATCGAATCCTGTTCTTAGTCAGTGTAAGAACATGATGCGA